>CM053786.1:216354843-216722343 GCA_028749045.1 Cupressus sempervirens
AGGAAAAGCCAAGAATCAAGGATCTATGTCAAATGATGAATGGGATCTTTTGGATAGAAAGGCACTTGGAAGCATTTGATTATGCCTGGAACCATCAATGGCATTTAATATTACAAAAGCAAAGATAATAGAAGAGTTGATGAAAACCCTAGCAACACTGTATGAAAAGCCCTCCACTTCAAACAAGGTATTTCTCATGAAGCATTTATTTAATATGAAAATGGCAGAAGGTGGATCTGTTGTAGATCATTTAAATGATTTTAATACTATTACTAGTTAGTTATCTTCTATGGGTATCAATTTTGAAGAAGAAATTAGGGCTCTCTTGATTTTGTGTTCTTTAACTAAAAGCTAGAATGGCTAGGAGTAATTCTATTCTTGGATCTAGTACTCTAAAATATGATGATGTGATAAGTGTTATTTTGAGTGAGGAAACTCATAAGAAATCCTCAAGTGGATCTACATCAGGAATTTCTTTAAATGCACAAAGCAGGGGCAGAATGACTAAAAGAGGAAGTAATTATGGAAATTGTGGGAAATCAAGATGAAAGTCAAAGGGGAGGAGGTCTCAATCGAGAGGACCAAATGATTGTTGGTACTGTAGGAAACAAGGTCATAAAAAAAAATATATCTGAAATCAAAAGAAAAATGAAGGAGATAAAGCAGATGGAGACAAGGAGGCAAATGTGGTAAGTAACAAATCCAAAGAGGATGTTTTGCTTCTATCTTTAGAAAGTGTTGATGATTCATGGGTTTTGGATTCTAATGCTTCATCTTATGCTACACCTCATAGAGGTTATTTCATTGATTATGTCCAAGGGGATTTTGGGCTTATTTATTTGGGGGATAATGAACCCTATCAGATTATTGGAAAGGGAAAAATTAAGATTAAGTTGTAGAATGAGAATCATTGACTACTACAAGGCTGAGTAGGAATTTAATTTTAGCAGGGCAACTTGGTGATGAGGGTTTCAAAATGTTCCCTTGTAGTAGAAAAAGGTGTGAAAGTAGGCACCTTATATCTTTGTACAAGTCATATTGTTCCTTCTAATTTAATTTTTTTAGAGAAAAATGAATGTTCAAGAATAATTGTTGCAGTTGAGTAGGGAGAAAAAATAGCTACTATAGATTCTAATACAATGTTGTGGCACAACAGACTTGGGAACATGAGTGAGAAAGGTATGAAAGTAATTCATTCAAAGAAAGTTTTATCGGGTCTAAAATGTGTTAATATGGATTTTCGTGAAATTTGTGTGTATGGAAATAAAAGAGAGTGAGTTTTGTAAAGACTAGGAAGGAAAACAAAAAGGAGAAATTAGAGCTTGTGCATATAGATGTATGGGGATCAGCTTAGGTATCTTCCCTTGGTGGCTCTCATTATTATGTTACATTTATTGATGACACAACTAGAAAAATATGGTTTTATTTCCTTAGACAAAAATCTGATGTATTTCAAACTTTTAAGAAATGGAAATGCTTGGTTGAAAATGAAACCGGTAAGAAATTAAAATGTCTCAGATCTGATAATGGTGGTGAGTATTGCAGTTATGAATTTGAATATTATTTCTTCACTAATGGTATTCATAGATAGATAATTGTTCCAAGGACTCCATAGGAAAATAGAGTGGTTGAATGCATGAACAAGACTATAATGGAGCATGCAAGGAGCATGAGGTTGCATGTTGGGTTGCCCTCATACATGTGGGTGGAGGCTATCAATACTATTATATATTTGATTAGTAGAGGTCCCTCTACTCCTTTGGGTTGTGGTATTCTAGAGGAAGCATGGACTGGTAAGAAGGTGAGTTATTTTTTTCTCAAAACCTTCAGCTGTGAAGCATTTTCTCACATAGATTCTAAAAATAGAACCGAGCTAGAAGCTAAGTCAAAGAAATGTGTATTTTTTGGATATGGAATTAATAAATTTGGTTATAGGCTTTGATATTTTGAAAATCATAAAATTGTAAGAAGCAGGGATGTCATATTTAGTGAGAAAGTGTTGTACAAAGATCTATTTCAACAACATGAGAAGAAAGAAGATGATTATGTAGTGTTGGATGATACTCCAAAAGCTGATGGTCCATCCATTCCTCATGATGTGCAACAACTGCAACGCCAAATACAACACACACCGATGAATGTTAGATGGTCAACAAGGCAAATTAGACCTCCAGAAAGATTCTCTCCCTCTTTATATTCAATTTTACTTACTGATGTTGGTTAACCTAAATGTTGTAATGAAGTTGTGTAGGTGGATACTAAGATTCAATGGGAGCCTATAATGAAAGATGAAATGGACTCTTTGTTGAAGAATAAGACATGAGATTTATGCAAGTTTCTTGTAGGTAAAAGAGTTTTATAGAATAAGTGGGTTTACAAGTTCAAAAAAGAGGAAGGAGGTCAGAAAAGATTTAAAGCCAGGTTAGTTGTGAAAGAATTTGCACAAAAATAAGGCATTGATTTTGATGAGATATTTTCTCCTGTTGTTAAGATGACTTCTATCCATACTATTTTAAGTCTTATAGATACTGAAGATTTGCATTTAGAGAAGCTTGATGTTTAAATAGCCTTCCTTCATGCTGATTTGGATGAAGAGATATATATGGCTTAGCCACAGGGATTTGAGGTCAAAGGTAAGGAGAACTTAGTGTACAAATTGAAAAAAAATTTATATAGCTTGAAGCAAGCACCTCGGTAATGGTATCTGAAATTTGATAGTTTTATGCATGAGCATGGATACAATAGGTTTCATTCAATTCATTGTGTTTATTTTAAGAGGTCGGGTGATGATAGCTACATTATTTTATGTTTATATGTTGATGATATGCTTATAGCTAGGTCTAACATGGATCACATCAAGGGGTTGAAATGCCAATTAGCACATGTACTTTCTATGAAGGATTTGGGAGGGCCAAAAAAAATCCTTGGTATGAAGATTTGCAAAGATAGGAAGAACAAAACATTGACACTATCTTAATTTGATTATGTGTTGAAGGTGTTGCAACGTTTCTCTATGGAGAATGCTAAAGTTGTCAACACACTTTTACCTGGTCATTTGACATTGACTAAGGAGATGTGTCCTAAGACACAAGAAGAGGAGGATAAGATGCCCAAGGTACCCTATGCTTCAACTATAGGAATCTTTATGTATGCTATAGTATGTACTAGGCCATATATTGCATAGGTAGTGGGAGTTGTTAGCAAGTATATGAGTCATTCAGGAATTGAGCATTGGAATGCCATCAAATGGATTCTCAAATATTTGAGAGGAACATCTAATAAGTGTTTACACTTTGGGGGCTCTACAAATATTGATGATAGAAAGAGAACTATTGGAGGAGCATTTTTCTTAGGAAAAAGGATGGTTACATGGACTAGCAAGAAATAAAATTGCATCTCTCAGTCTACTGCTGAAGTTGAATATGTTATTACTACAGTAAATTGTACAAACATTATATGGATCAAATAGATACATAAACATATGAAGGAGGAATTCACTAAACTTGTGATATTGTGAAGTGCTATAAATATATCAAAGAATCTTTTGATGCATACAAAGACTAAGCACATTTCAATCAAGTATCATTACTTGAGAGAGTTAGTTCAAGATAAAGAGGCGAAGATGAAATACGTTAACACAAAAGAGAAAATAGTTGATATCTTCACAAAAGAATTACCTAAGTATGTCCATGAGTATTTAAGAGGTAAACTAGGGGTGATACCCCTAACAAAGGCTATCTAAGAAGCATGAGGAGTGTCTTGCATCAAACAAAATGATTGACATATGTTACACATTGATGCAGTGGACCTTACTCTAGGAGCTACCTAAAGTAATCAAAGAGCTAGAACTACAAATCAATAACAAGCTAGGTGATAGAGGGAGAAACTAAAAATGCTCATATATGCATATAATTGATTTACTTACCCCCCCCCCCCCAACTATTGTAAAGAATTCCAACACTTTCTAACTAATTTAACTTCTTCTTCTTCTTTCAAACTAATTAAACTTCTTTAAAAATTAAGTTAATTTATATTACTAATTACTAAATCAAATACTTTTTCAATTAAATAATTATTCAATAGATTTTATTACTAACTAACTATATTTACTTACTCACAAGTAAATCCATTTAATAATATCAATTAATTATATTCACATCTAATTATATCTAAACTTGTTCTATTTTCCTAACTTACTAATTTACTTTTATATGCTAGAAAAAAAATACTAAACTGATATAATTAAACAAAACAATTAAATACAAGCTACATTCCCCTTTTCCCTAACTACCAACCTCCCATATAATAGCCTATCCATAGCCCTTCTATATATGAGACAAGATAAGCTCTATCCAAATTGTGCATGCTAAGACCATAACATACTACCATACCATACATCCACTGTCAAAGGTGTTAGTTGGGAGTCAATAGTCTTGTCAGTCCAAACATGTTAATCCCCCTTATTACAGTCGGTATGTCATCGTCCATCAAAAAATTTTCTATAACCATTACATTAAACAGACCCAACGCGGGCAATTAACTATTCAATAAATGTGACAATCAACCTCACTATGGTTAGGTAACTACAAAGTAATGATTGAACATTTGGTTGTTGATCAGTAGCTATGCTTTGAATTTTTTACGAGTAGAAATAAATTATAATGGAATTATTTTTCAAGTTCGGTGAGTTCAACCTAATTTGAATGGGCCATTCTTATTCCCTATCCAATTTCTCCAAAATTTATAATTTTTCAGGTCCATGGTATTTTGTACATGTAGGGTTTACTAATACTTGAGTGCATTGAGAATTTTGTTTATAACAATTTGCATCATTTCCATTGTTCTTCTAGATGTTGACTATGTGGGAGCTAATTTCTGGGCTTTTCCAACTTCTTGAGTGTGTGTGTGGCTTCATCTACATTGGTATGTATGATTATTGAATGTTTAAGTTTATTTCAAATTTTTGAATGTTTGATTGCATAACAATGATGTCAAATGAGTGGTGGTTGAAATACAAAATAACCTAAATGCTCTCAATTCTAGATAAGATTGCAGTTCCCTCATGACTATGAAAAGTTAAAATAGTTTTGATAATGTGTATTTTGCGCATGTAGGGTTTACTAATACTTGAGTCTATTAAGATTTTTGTTGATAACAATTTGCATCATTTCCATTATTCTTCTGGTTTCCAACTACATGGGAGATAATTTCTGGGCTTTTCCAACATCCTGAGTGTGTGCATGGCTTCATCTACAGTAGTATGTATGATTATTGAATGTTTAAGTTTGTTTTAGATTTTTGAATGTTTGATTGCATAAAGATGATGTCCAATGAGTGGTTGTTGAAATACAAAATAATTTAAATGCTACCTAATCTAGATAAAATTGCAGTTCCCTCATGTCTATGAAAAGTTAAATAGTTATGATAGTGTGTATTTTGTGTGTGTGTGGTTTACTCATACTCGAGTCTACAAAGATTTTTGTTGATAATAATTTGCATCGTTTACATTGTTCACATGGGAGATGATTTTTGGGCTTTTCCAACTTCTTGAGTGTGTGTGTGGCTTCATCTACAATGATATGTATGGTTATTGAATGTTCAAATTTTTTTTAGATTTTTGAATGTTTGATTGCATAACGATGTTGTCCAATGAGTGGTGTTTGAAATGGAAAATTAACCTAAATTATTTCAAATATAGATAAAATTGTATTCCCCTCATGTCTGTGAAAAGTAAAAATAGTTTTGATAATGCCATCAAAATCTTTTGATGTAATTTTTCACCAATAAGGTTAGGGCCTACGAAAATAATCATTGATAGGATTAATGAAAAATAACAATAACAATAAAGTAGATGATTCTTATTTAGTGGCAAACAAATCTAAATAAATTGGGATTAGTTAACCATTTCAGATACAATGGGTATTTTTGGTACTTTTTTCAAAAGAAAAAGAAAAATTATTATATATCAGCAAGAAATGGTAATATAAATCTAATAGTAGAGTCAAAACATAACCTCATTTATGTTCCAATCTTATGTTGAAAATATCTTTCATGTGAAATCCAAATAGAATTTTCACTAATAAGACAAAGATTGAAACTTGAAATCTACACTAGATACTCCTTTATGATTCAAATATGGTATTGGAGAAATCATTTTTATGAGGGGATCTGCTTAAAACATTGTTTCTTATTGAAGTTCAAGAAAAGCCTTGTAAGAAGTCCTTGAGCTGATGGATTAAGTAACCTTTCATCTACAATCTTCATATTGAACTTCATGCTCATAGGATAATAAACCTAATGATTTCTATCATTGCTCTAATCTACTCATCAATTTTTTTCAAGTTGCAATAGTCATATCATTTGATTTTCTTTGCAAAGACAGTCTTATTTAAATAGGACTAGTCTTTAGGAAACAATCAAATGTTCTTAAAAAATTGAATATTCATAAATGGTAGCTTTTAGGCTAGTAGCTAGTCAATTCTAATAAAAACTAAACCATTGTTGGAGATTCTCTTATAAGCTAACTATAACACCGCTAAGAAGAACACATAGTCCTGGAAGCAATCTTGAAAAAAATTGTTGAAGGAAAACCTTGTTTCAGGAAACTAATATTCAATTTATTACATGTAAACAAAGTAGTTCTTATTTAAGAAAAATCTTCAATTAGGTTTCAATATGCAATGGGACAGTTGTGCACTTCTAGAGATAAAATGTAGAGAGAAACTTTACAATTTAAATTCCAAAAAAAATTTACATAGCATTATAGATGATTAGCTTTGGAATCACACACACAAACAATAGTGTAGTCGAACCTTGATGCTATGAATTTAATTGGACTGATAGATGTGAATTGGTCTCATTGAACTAGGAAACCTTTTTACCCTTAAACATTTTAAGCATGCTTACCCTTAAGAAATTCTTTCACCATGCTACTAAAGCTGCTTTCCTTGTTGTTCAATTTCTTACCTCTATTGATATCTGTCATGAACTTTCTAAGGTTATACCAATGTGGGATGCCCTTTGGTTATTAAGAAAACTTTTGGTAGAAGATAGGACTTTTACTAATTTTCTATTATAATTCTTCTATTATGTGATTGGGTAATTAACTAATTTTCTAAAATTTAGAGTAAAGCAATTATTGGTAGATTTTATTCTTTTGGGTAACCTTCTTTATCTTGGAAAGTATCCTAGACAACCATGTCTAAATAGAAGTTGAAATTTGAGAGGTACAAAATAAACATCATGGAATTCCCCAAGGGCTCCAAATTTAACCATACAATCATTCACTATACATCTATCTCACAATTTGCATGTAAACTAAAATAGATAGCTAAACATATTCATCCATAGCATGAAACAAAATAGCATTCAACACATATATGACATAAGATGTTTGGTTATCAAATGACGATTTACCATAAACTTATTTTGTACATTATTTCTTATCATCATTATGCCAACTTGAGACCTTATATTCATTCATACAACCAATTTCTTGATGTCTTAAATGAGTTCCAAGTGGAGGAAAAACCACTAATTTCATAAACATATCAACACCATTTGAGTAAAAGAGTACCCAAAAACCCTCCAATGAGAAGGTAAAACTAGGGTGGAAATGACACCCACAAATATCTACTACTATAGTAATAAAGTGCATCCAATGAAGGCTATAATTTTTTATCATAAACTATGATCTACCTTGTGAAAGGTCTATCCTATTAAATGCTTACAAGATTTTTAGATCTTACCCTATTAAAAGATTTCAACACCCTATTAGAAGTGTGCCTGAGTAAAGGACTTAAAACTCACAATGAAGTAAGCACCCTGTTAAAGGATATGCAATAGCCAGTTAGGACTACTTTGTTAAGAGATTTAATTGATTTACCTACTAGAATGTATCAGCAATGATTCTATGGTTACAAATTTACTATTGGATAGTAGATCATCTCTTTCCTTATGTGTATTTGATCCTCACTGATCATATGTATCACTTTTATCCTCTAGTTCATTTCCTCTATTCTCCTCTAACTAATTTTGCAATGTATCTCAATTCACAAACCCTTAGCCATGATGAATACTTTGTTTGTGGATGAAAACTTCTCTCTTTTCTCCTTCCACATCTTCCTAATGTTTATAATTTATCCTCCTTAAGAAGACCTAGGTGACTTAGGGTTGGGTATGAACCAACGATTGCAATTCACCCATTTTGTCACTGAAAACATCCCTTCAACTAATTAGTTTCATGTACTACATAGAGATTCTCAATAAAGATTAATCCTTGTCATTTAGAATCATAAAAAATACTAAGTCAGCTCAAAAATGGTTTACATAGAATCTTATGTCATTACAAACAACTATGTCCAAAACTATTTACTCAATACTTGAAGTTTCTAATGCTCAACATCTATTGTCTCTTCAATACTGTAACTTGGCCTCTGAATGACTCGACATCCACTAATTGCTTAGCATCTAAATGATTTGACATCTAATATCTACTTGACACTTACTTGTTACTTGATATATATTGTATATCTCTCACTCAGCATATATTATCTAACAACTTATGCTTGGCATATATTACTTGTTTGACATGAACTAAGAAAATGAATTAAGTATATTGTCATGCATATGTGAAAACCAATTTGAGATTAACAATCTCTTCCTTTAACATGAGTGGCAAGAATACTTAGTCATTCATGAATATCCTTAGCTTTTGAGCATAACTCAGATAATATCCATTGAGTAATTGACTTACATACAAAATTTCAAAAACTTCAAAATTTTGCAAAACTTATGACTCATCTCCATTCTAATTCTAATTCTAAATACATGTATTGACTCTATTTCTATAGTCTTTGTTTGGTCTCCCCCAAAACTTATCTCTTATTTCATGCATTCTCTCCCCCTTTCTTCATTCCTTCCCCCGAAATTTCTTCTCCCACTTTTGACACTTATGTCATGGGTAGTACACAAATTGTGTGTTTGTCCAAGAAAGATTTATGGACCTCCATTATAATTTTTAGTAATGCATCCCAATTTTCACATGCTACCTCTAGAGATTTAATCTATATGTCTAACTTGATAGCAAGGGTGACTTAGCCTTCATGCGTAGAAAGATGGGGATCTTTCTTTAATAATGTCTCTGCATAGGCTAGTTCCTTATATAACACCTCCATGTGAGGGTTTAAGTACATGGATTGGATTTTGATCAATGTAGCCCTAATATTTATATCTTGAGCTTGTTATATTGCTAACTAACCTTGTGCTGATAATAAATTTCTAAAATGAGACTGACCTTGACCAGGAGACTATTGTAGGATGTTATTTGTTTTCTTTAGATCTCCCTCCAAATGATTAATATGTCTTTGCACTTCTTATGTGAACAAGGGTACATCACACAGCTTGGTGTAAAGAGAAAAAATCTATTCCAACATCTTCTTCACACCCTCAATCATGGTTGCTAACTCAACCTAGTGTAGTGCAATGACACTAGATATCTGTTCATCCACATTGGTTTGAAATTTCTTCTCAGACTATTCCAATAATTTGACATTGGTATATAGGTCTTCATCATTGATCTTCTCTAAAATATTTTTCAATTATTTAATGACTAGATTGGCTTCATTAGATGTAGGGAGGCTGAATGCATCATGAAATATATCCTTGATGTTATGAACTGCTTGTTTCTACTTGCGCTCCCTTCTGAGTAGTTCTTAGTGTTTCTTCCTTCCTAGAGCATCTTGCAATATGCTCATTTGTTTGATTGTGATTTCTTTTAGATCATACTTTGGTAACTCAATAATCTCATCTAAGTTTATGTCACTATGGGATGCCACCTCATCAACCTTACATGTGCTAGGACTTGACCTAGATGCTTTCAATGGTGTAGCTTTAGTTCTTGGCTTGTGAAGCACTTGACTAGGAGTAGGAGTAATCGTTTCTGGTAAGGTAAATAATGTTTGTATTGCTATTGCTTCCTCTTGTTTCATAGTCAAGACTAAATCTTCAATCATATCCTTCTCCTTTTTTTTAATATATGATCCACCTTGTGCTTGTGGTATAGTTGTAGGATTGGCTTCCTAACCTATTTGGACTTATTTCCTTCTTTCTCAATTATTGTAATTACTGGTACTGAATCATGTTGTACCTTAGTGCTAATATGTGAAGGCATGGTGTCCTTCCTATGGTATATTACAAATAGAATTATAGGTTGCACTTCTATAGATTGAGTGGGGGCAATGGATAATGCTTTTGGTTTCTCCCCTACATATGCTAATTCTACCTTCTCAATATCATCCACACTCACCAAAATAGGATGACTGCATAGTTGTGCCTTGGTGGTGGAATAAGTCAATATTTTTTGCATATCTTCCTCTATTAGGGAATTGATGTTCTAAATGGTGGTGTCAGACACATCCTTAAGCTTTACTATATATGTTTGTGGACTTGCACTCAGCATCTATACTTCTGGTACATTATGGCCTTATTGTTGTTCTTCCTCAACTATTGCCTCTATAGTGCCTTCCTCATGTACTTCCATCACAGATTCATCATTTGTTTCTTAAACTACCTCTTCGTCTTCTTTTTCTTCACCTACTTCCTTAGGTGATTTCTCAATAGCCTTTTGAGTTATCAGCCCATAGATCACCTTCCATACATGTGTGCTCTATTGAACAACATCTTCAATTTTGTTCTATAGAATATTAAAGGCTCGATATTTTGGAGAAAATATTCCCTTATACTTATTGATAACCTTTTTCATTTCAAATTTTTCCATCTCTGGCATCACTCTTTCAAGTGTAGTCTCTCTAATATTTCTTTCAATTGTAAGACTATACAGCCACCTTTTCTCAACTCTATCTTGTACGCTCTTGGGTAGAGAGTTGGAAATCTCATTTGGTGTCTTCTTAAATGTTGCCATCGTGGCATATGTAGATTCTTCCACTTTTTTCATATCTATCTTCCCTAGTGTATCAAACTCAACATGTGTCAATTCACTTAAATCAGCATTATTCTTTATATTTTCACACAAGTTGTCCAAATCAAAAGAGAAACTGTGACTTATTACTTTAAATTGGTTGTTGCCATCTAATTTGGTCCTCTCCTCATCTAGTTCAGCTAGGAAAATATACTTCCTTCTTTGTTTATGCTCAGATTCATCTTCTTTTGTAATTGTACTAACTTTCTTGCCTTTAGGCTTCTAAACCTCCTGAGTCTTCATGGCAGTCACTCTTGTGCTAGCCTTGGTAACACAAATTGTGGGCTTTTGTTGTGAATTTTTCACAACCTTTTTAGGTTTGCTTGTTGCCTGCTTCTTCTTTTTTCTCTTCTTTACTTTTGTGGCAATAGGTGCTTCATTGGCTTCTTCTCCCTCAAAACCTTCATCAAATTCTTCTTCTTCTCCTTGGTCCTCACCTTGACCCTATGTGAGAGAAAGTGGTGCTTGGGTAGGTGCATCTTCATCATCTTCATTATCTTCTTCTTCTTCTTCTTCATCTCCTTCTGTCCCTTCACCAAATTATTCCTTGAGTTTCTTCACAAGCTTATTCTTCTTCCTCATCACAAAAGTTTTCTTTGTGTCCATCATGATCTTTTACTTTGCTACATCATAGTTTCCAAAAGTAGGAGCATTCTTATCTACTTCTTCTACTAGTAAAGTAGTGATGGTTGCAGTTGCCTCATCAACATTAATCTCATAGGGCAATGGTCTAAGCCATCTCACCATTGGAATAGAAGCTTGTAAATATGTGAAATCAACATCAACTAGAAAAAAAACATCACTAAAATTCTTCTCAACTAGTGACACTGGAATCCTTAGTCTTTATTTCATTGACTTCTTAAAGTCTTCAAAATAGCTAGTCATCACAGTCTCAAAATTATCTCCTAGTTGCTCTATAAATTCACCAATCTACACTACAACTGATCTGTTAGTCTTCCAAGCTACTTTCCCAAATGAGGGAAAAGTGTTTTATACATAGAAAAATATACAAACAATTATTGAACAAAATTTGCATTGTACACTTTTAGTCTTTCTTATGGCTCCCAAGTTTTCTAATAACTAATGGAGTTGTAACTCGACAAGGTCATAAGAATGGTCTTTCTTTACTATCTTGTAACCCAAATCCATAGCCATGCATGGTACATTATTCAAGCTGTTATACCGAAAGAACTTATGTTCAATAATTCTCACTGTAAATGCAATTAGGGGATCAAAAATTGTGTCTATGGTCATCCCTCTCTTATTCCATAGTGCCCATGTATTCTTTTCAATTTCCTTTTTTACAGCACTCCTCATTGTCTTAGGTCTTTCTAGGGTTGGATACCCTATTACTATGTGAATAATCATCTTTTTGATTTTGATAGGGCCATCCTCCAACCATATATAATTATCATGAATTATACTAAGAACAATCTTAATCCATTTTGTCTTAAACACGTTTGGAAAATCTAGGGCACGGGTTAACCCATTTCTCTCTACAACCTTGAATTTTTCTTTCAATACTTCATTCTCACAAAATTTTCCATAAATTTATCTTATCTCCATGTCTCCAATTCTTCCTACCTTACAAGTGTAGCAATGCCTACATCTTGTATCATCAAAACTTGTGGTGGTATCATAGATAATGCATCAGACAGTTCTCTATTACAATGTCAAGAATTGCCTAGAAATGTGGTTGTTTTATCTCATTACTAATTAATTAAAAATTTGGAACTATCTTTCATTCATTAATCACAATAGTAGAAGAGCTAGATGCCATAACAACTAACTAGGGTTTGCAAAAATTCAAACAACATAGCTTGGCACATGATAAATACCTTGAAAATTTGGATGTCTAGTGTCAAGTAGCAGTTGAATTTGGTAGAAAATGCTTGAATTGATTTCTTCAATTCTCCTTTAGCTATTTGTGCTCTCTTCAATCTCAAATAATTGCAAATGAGTCAAAAATTGACCATATAGCCCTTAAAAATTTGCAACAAATGCTCAGTGCTTACACAACTATAAGCTTGGCTACAATAGCAATTGTGACTCATTCAGTTTCCATGGAATTTCTTCCACACTCAGAAACCACAATGAGCATGACCAACACTATCACCTTTGATAGCTTAGAAACAACTAAACTTTCACTTAGCAAGCATAGTGAAACTTTTCATGCTCAGTAGTAACATGACAACTTATAGATTTATTCTAAGTTCTAACCAATATTTTGCATCTTTCTTTATGTGTATATGATCATTTTAGAATTGACTCCTTGGAATTGATGTATAATTTAACTTTGAAATATCAGTCTCATACATACCTCTTAATTTCCTAATTGGGGATGGTGTGATCACCTAATCCATTGGATGAAGTGATCCCATCTAAGCTTGATGTAATGCAATCTCCATTTTTCTTCCATTTCTTGTTCATATTCACTTTGACTTCTTCAACATCAACCTTTGCTTTCCCTGTATTGAATTCAATGCTTGGTGCTTTTGACCTTGTTGGACAATTTTTGTATTTGTGACTAGTCTTCAAACAGCTAAAACATGTAGTTTGAGTCAACCATCTTTTGTAGTGACTTATGAAATGTGTTCTAATGAAATTTTTAGAAACATGTCCATACTCTTGATAATAGTGACAAATACCTTGTATTGTAATCCCAATTGTAAGATCTTCTAGTATGGTTTTCCTTGGCTTGCTTGTTTGATGACTAGTTAGGCTTTGATCTGCACGCATATGCTTTATGTCCATACTTCTTAAAGTTCTAGTAGTAACCTTCAAATATTTGTGTGCTTTATTTTTTGGTCTTACATTCATGTGCCTAATGTCATTAATTGTTGCACTTGTGATAGTTACCCATGAATTGCTTCATAGGGTTTTGATTTTTATTGTTGCTCCTACAAACATTTGTTGTATGACCTATCTTTCCACAATTATGACAAGTAGGTTTATATTTCTTACCATTGTTGCTCCTTTGTCCACCACTTTTAGATGACTTTCCTTCTTTAGTATTGGTGTAACCCAATCTAGTAGAATCACTATTTGATCTAGGAGATCTCATCAATTGTTCAAAGGACTTGATGCCTTCATTAGGTTTGTTGAAATTTTTAGTAAATTATTTTTTCTCTTTTCAGATCATTTCTCATTTGTTCATTCCACAACTTTAGTGTTATGATCTCAATATCTTTTCCATTCAGTTCATTATTGGCAATCATCATTTGATTCAATGTTTCTAGTTGCATGTGAGAAATTCTATTCACCTCTAATGTCTTCTCTTCTAGTCTATTGGTCAGTATCCTTTTTTCATCTTCAATCATGACTTTTTCTTCTTCAAAATTATTTTTCTACTTTGTCACCTCACATAGCAATATTGGTTTTACTTCTTGTTCTATCTTAAGATTTCTGACCTCTTCAATTAGGGTTCCATTCTTTTCCATCAGATATGCAACTACTACTCAAATTTACTTGTGCTTCCATCTGTAAATAGTTTAGTAGTGTCTTCCTCTTGGTATTGTGTTTCATTCTCTTCAATAGATATATCTTTCCTTTCTTCAATGAGTACTTCAAATCATCTCTTGCTTCATTCAATTGATGGAAGGCAAGCTATATTTCAATCTTTTGATTCTCAATTGTCTTTTCCAACTTGTATACTTCCATTTCCAAGATCTTTCCTCAAATTTGTAAAGCTTTTCTTTATAAAGAATCAGTGCTCTGACACCAACTATTGGAAATATTGTAGGGAAAGTAAACTCTGATTGGGGGCATGAGTAAATCCTATAAACTTTAACCATAAAATCATTCACCACATATCCATCTCACAATTTGGATGTAAACTAAAATAGCTAGCTAAACATATTCATCCATAGCATGAAATCAAATAAAATTCAACACATATATGACACAAGATATTTGGTTACCTAGAAACCCTCCAATGAGAAGGTAAAACTAGGGTGGTGATAACACCCACAAATCTCCACTACTACAGTAATAAAGTGTACCCAATGAAGGCTATATTTTTAGCATAAATTATGATCTACCCTATGAAAGGTCTACCCTATTAAAGGCTTATAATATTGTTAGATCTTACCCTATTAAAGAATTTCAAAACCCTATTAGAAGTGTGCCTAATTAAAGGACTTAAAACTTACAATGAAGTAAGCATCCTATTAAAGGATTTACAATAGCCTATTAGGACTACTCTATTAAGAGACATAACTAATTCACTTGCTAGAATGTATCAACAATGATTCTGTAGTTAGCACTCTACTACTATATAACTAATCACCTCTTTCCTAATATGTACTTGATTGTCACTAATCAGATGTATCACTTCTGTCCTCTAACTCCTTTCCTCTATTCTCCTCTAACCAATTCTATAATGTATCTCAATTCACAACTCCTTAGCCACCATAAATACTCTATTTGTGCATGTAAAATTCTCTCTTTCCTCCTTCAACATCTTCTTAATGTTTAGAGTATGAATCAACATCTGGTTAGGTATGAATCAACAATTGTGATTCACCCATTTTGTTGCTTAAAATATCCCTTCAGTTGATTGGCTACATGTACTACATAGGGATTGTTAATAAATATTCATCCTTATAATCTAGAATCCCAAAAAAATCCTTAAGTTGGCTCAAAAATGGTTTACATATAGGTTTGTGCCATTACAAACAACTATGTCCAAAACTATTTACTCGGCACTTGAAGTGTTTGATGCTCGACATCCACTATCTCTTCAATGTTGTAACTCAACCTCTAAATGACTCACCATCCACTGATCACTCATCATCTAAATAACTCAGCATCTACTATCTATTTGGCATTCGAGTGACTCAATACTTACTAGTTACTTAGCGTATACTATATATCTCTTTCTTGGCATATATTATCTGACAACTTATGCTTGGCATACATTACTTGTTCAGCATGAACTAAGCAAATGTCTTAGTCTATTGTCACTCATATGTCAAAACCAATTTGAGATTAATAGAAATTAGGATACTTAGAAAATCTTGGAGGAATTCTTGGAACACAAAACTATAATATCAGTGACAATTGTTTTTTAGTCCATATATAATAGGTTATCTATTGCTTTGGCTAGAAATAGTTTGTCTGCTAACATTTGGAAGGAAATGTCAATCATTATTGCTGGCCACACTTTTGTGATAGCCATGTTTTTGCAAACTCTTCCAATCATGTCAGTAGCAAAGCATGTCCAACTTTGAATTATCTATTTGTTTTTAGATATTAAGAGCATTTAGTTCAAGTCCATTATTGGGTATTTCTTGCCCATTTCTAGCCTTTAATGTTTTTTATTTGGTATGAGATGAAAATAGGCCATGGAATTCTCATTGTGTGGTATTTTGCAAATACCAGCAACCAATGGCATACAATGTAAATTCTAAAAAGAAGAAAAAATGAAAGACCTCTTTCTTTTCAAGACAGAGGTATAACTAAACTCAATTTTTATGAGAGGAAATAAAAGAAAATTCTAAACTCCCATAAACATTAACAACATTTTAGAGCTCATCATTCATAGAAACTATAGGACCATATTTCAACAAATAGTAAACAAGTCTCAAGAAAGTACCAACCAGAGCATAGTAGACAACATCAAAATGCAAGGGGAAAAAAAACCCTATTATAAGAATGCTAGTACAAGTCCTCATGAAATATAAAATTTAGAAAATAAGTCTGAATTATGTGTTCTCCTTTCAGATAGGAAAATAGTAAAATAAACTTCAACACAAACAACTATAAAATGCAAGAAACTAAGAAATCCCTACTTTAACAAAGCCAAGGATTTGGATGTTAGTTATACACCAATGTAACAATAGTTTTGGGGTATGACAGGATGAGTTTCTAGGACAAGGGGACAAAGGGCCTCAATTTTGGGACAGTGGGCTATGGTGGGGAGTCAGCAGTGAGAGGGAAGGGGGTATTGTATACTATACATATGGAGCTTGAAATACTAGTTATTATGAAATAATGTTTCAATATAACATACCAAATTGAAATACTTGAACATAGAAAAATTGCAACATGAACCAAAATGTTTAAACATTTAGCTTAGTAACATAATACATATCCAATAGTATCATTCAAAAAGAAAAATTCAAATAGAAATTGAAATATCCTTTGTGGCAGAAGCATGGTTACAAAATTGTGGAGGTGGGGGTACTTGGGCACTCTTGGTTGCAAGGACATCTTGGGGATAGGTATTTCAAGGTTTTGGGTGGGGGGGTTGTGGCTAGTGGGTACGATTCCCTAGGTTTCACCATTATAGACTAATACTAGATTACTCAAATAGGTCTAGATTGATTGTTTCATAAAGAGACTAAGATTGTAAAAAAAACTTATACACAAGCAAGTAAACTCGTGCTTCAACATAGCAAGAAGTGGAAGCTATTATATGCCAAATTCAAAAGTACTTCTATACTATCTATTATTTATGACATACTAAGATACTATCAAAAATATTAGTACAATCAATTGTAAGTATCTATAAGAAACTAAATAGGCTTGTCGACACATTAATTATGAATGTTTTGATCTAAGTGAAGGGGGCTTATCTTGAATGGATTCTTTTCTATTGCAGAGAACTGGAAAAGTATCCCAAAAAGTTGAATTTATATCTTGAATGGAATCTTTTCTATTGCAAACTGATATAATTTATTCTCTATAGCACCGAATAAAAAAAGCAACACAGAATTGTCCACAATAATGGCCTAGTTGTTCTTTCCCTCCAAAAAGGGAAGATCACAAAATAGAAAAACATAAAAAAATCCAAAAGTAGAAACCATGCAATCCATCAATAAATGAGGGAAGCCATTGTATAGTGCACAATGGGCCTTGCAGTTTTAGTAGTATAGAAACATTTAATATCCATTGAATGTATCTACCAACAACCTCACTTGTCAATAGAAATTTCCAAAGAATTAATTTGTGATAGAAAGACTTCCATCAACTTATTCTTCAACTACACTCTGATATAGATTTAACTCCTTTATAACTTCAAAAAAACTTGTTCCTAGACTAGTAGCAGTAACTCAAATACTCTTAAATACAGCAACCTACCATCTAACTAAGCCTAGAGACAATAACTCTAGTATTCTTTAAAATGGAAACCAACCATTATAGCAAAGAAATCTTACCTCACATGCCTGAGGAATCTTGCCAAAGTAAACAATTTTTCCTCTAGAGAGAAAGTAGAGACTATCAAAGAGTTTAAACACCTCGTTTCTTGGTGGATGAACTGAAGCTATAATAGTATGCCCATCCTTGGCCAAACTTCTTAATGTTGGGTAACAAAAAATGTAGATTGGTTGCAGTTAAAAATTCATGACATATCAATACATGTAATTTTGAATTAGTCATAATCAATAGTCTACCCAATTAGTCATAACCACTAGCAGTTAGTATTATGTGGTCTACAATGAGTGATAAATTCATTAATGGAGTATTATGTGGTCAATTAGGAACAATATAAAATCATTAAAATCCTCTCTGATGTTATTTTGGATTCAAGATCTACCACTAATTAAGAATTAGAGTGATTGATTCTTACATGTTGAAATCACTTGTTGGTTCATCCAAAAATAGCAACCTTGGCCTCATGAGGATTTCTAAGCCAATGCTAACTCTTCTCTTTTCTCCACCATTGATTCCCCTCAAGTGCCTATTTCCAATGGGAGTGTTGGTGCATTTTTGAAGACCCATTTCAAAAAGTGTAGACTCCACTAGTGCTAATTTCTCTAACCATGGCATCTTATTAGGGAGTCTCAAATGAACAGAGTATATAATAGTCTCCCTCATGGTCAAGGTCCCAATTAGAGTATCATCTTAAGTTACATATGCCTACAACCAAACATAGGAGAGAAAAAACTATTTAACATCAAACATCAACAATTCACCCAAAAATAACTCTGCCTCGATTAAGTTCCATTAAGGAGAAACCTATGATTAAATCATATTTATGTTCCAAAGGAGAGCTTTTTCTTGCATCCATTCAACATGGTAGATCTAGATTGAAATGCATTAGCTACCAATCTACCCAATTTCCATAAACAAATCAAAAATGTAAAAGGCATCATCAATAGTACATTATGCAACAAAATTCCATCAAGAATGTAGCTCCATATAGATAGATAAAAATTTGAATAAGTTTAAATATAGATAGATATAAAAGATTGGATGAACTCCATATTTAATGTTGTAGACAATGAAGCAATAATTTCTATTGTGTTATGTTTAAATACCAGCATCACAAAGGTGTTAGGATTTATAGGTCGCTAAATGTATCAACAAGTTGTTTTTAGTAACAGTCTTGTTATATTATTGCAGACTGTAAAGGATATTAAAATTAAGCAATAAATTAAAATAAATCAGTGATTTACTTCAGGTTCCCTACATACTAGAAAGAGTGAAGCCTTCTGTGGATACAAAAGAGGTGATTTGCAGTAGGGAAAGAGTAGATACGAAAAAGATGCTGACAAGATGTAGTGGTTTGAAAACACCCAAAAAGTAGATTATCCTCCTACTACAGAGAACAATTTTGAAAATGTCTAATTCTTTTCATTTCATTTCTTAGGAGAGAAAGGTTGTTGTGCAGAGGACTTCTCCCAGGTTTGCTAGAGATGACCATGTGAGTGTGACAATTAAAGTCATTATCATATATAGTCATTTTGATATCGTATAGTTTGTATGAATGATGTGTGGATAGTTCCATTGACTTATAGTTAATTTTAGATACAAAGTGAGAAACTCAGAATCATGGTTTTTCCATTGAGGGAAGTAGTGGGAGATGTTGCAATTTGTGAGTGTGATACTGATGTTGTTGGTGACATGTCCCTTACTTGTAGAGGTTCAGATTTTGTATTCATTGTTGATAAATGATGTAATCTATAGAAGATGACACTCGTATGTATTATAGTTACATGCTATATGTTTTTATTGTATGCTAATGTTTATATTTGTGTTATGGTCTCATCTATGTAGGGGAGGGGCCAATATAGAATTGAAAAATCTGCCCAAAGAAGGATATATTATTGTCTTATTGGAAGTTTTTTTGTTGAAGGGGAAAATAAGTTTTGGGACATTGCAAGGATGAACTTGCATAGGATGCAAATTCACAATCTCCCATTTATTGAGGCACCTTGCCTTGAGTAGCCTTTTCTAAGGAATAGAAAGAAAATGTGGTTATGAGTCAAAATCAACAGGATACATCTTTAAGAGGGTCACAAGTTTTGATTACCAGATGAGGACAAGGTCTGATGCCCAAAGAAGGTGTTTATAACATATCCAAACTATACAAGGTCTCCTCAATTGAACTCCTTTCTAAAGAGGGTCTAGCCAAGATTAAAGAGGAAATGCATTACTACGAGAGTGATGAGTTGAGGAAGGAGAGATTGAAAAGGGTTGTAGTATCAGTGAAGAAAAGAGATATCATGCTATGATCAATTTGATATAATAGTTTTTTCTTTATGTAAAAAAATTGTGCAAACATGTGAACCACTTTAGAGAAATCTGTTGATATTCATTAAATGTATCATTGATAGGGCACTCCATCTTTAGCCACTATAGGTTCTTTGGATGGAGTTGTTGAAAGATTAACATATGCACCACATTCCACCTCATTTGTAGGTGTTAAGAGTTGTGTGCAATGATCTCGTGCATGAGAGAATAAGTCTGGTAGAGGGAAAAGAACCTTTGTAAGTGCTAAAAAAATTATTGACTTTAAGGATGATATAAGGGGGATCCCTTCTATTGACAGAAGTGAGAGGGTGGATGTAACAAAGAACAAAAAATGTTAATTTTCTATTTATTTAAGATCAAATAATGTAAATTTTTAAATTTTCACCAATCATGCATTTTTTGGTTCTGAACATTTTGGTTTGATATCTAAAAATTGGAATGAATATTTTATTCTATATCAATCATCTTCCATGAAAGACATTGTTGCAATAGTAGTTGAGTGTGAAGATGGGTATGTCCTTGCTCTCCTAACTTCTACATGTGAGTGTGTTAAATTGACATCGATGAAATACATGAGTGGAAGTAAGTCTGTATTAGGAAAACATAGACAAGCAATGGTAATTGATGAAAATGAGATTGAAGTTTTGGAAAGTAGTATGTGGTTGGTGCAAGCAATGCGTTATTCAACACATATGTTATTGGTGTTCTAAATTTCATTATAACCCACTCTTAATGGCAATGGTGGTGTTCAAGGGTGTGCAGGATAGTAGCTTTTGGTTGAACATCTTGAAGAAGTAGTATGCTTACATTCAATTTAGTGATCAGTAGAGACTTTAGTGTATGGAATGTTGATAGTAGCATCCATGTGACTTAATACCTATATTATTTGGTTATATGTAATGTAGGTCAATAGTGGTGGTGTTTCCTTTAACTCTCCATCCATGATGGAGACCCTAGATGGAGATGTTCGTAATGTATTTTTGATTATTTCCCAAAGGAAGATTGGTTTAGAGTTATTGTAATTTAAGAAAGCATTTTTCTACTTTTTTGGGGCTAGGACATAGTGAGGAGAGATATTGTGATGTATCATGATTCTTTGGTTGAGATATCTATAAGGCTAGTTGGAACTATAATCTCGCACCCATAAAACAATTTAAAATCTACACCTTTGGAAATGGGCATGGAAAGTCAGATAGATACGTAGGATAAGTCATAGAGTCCTTGTGAATTAGTAAAAGCAATGTTAATTGATGAAAATGAGATTGAAGTTTAGGAAAGTAGTATGTGGTTGGTGTAGGCAATGTGTTATTTAGCACATATGTTATTGGTGTTCTAAATTTCATTATAACCCACTCTTAATGGTAATGGTGGTGTTTAGGGGTGTGTAGGACAGCAGCCTATAGTTGAACATCTTGAAGAAGCGGTATGCTTACATTCAATTTAGTGATCAGTAGAGACTTTAGTTTACACAATGTTGATAGTAGCATCCATGTGAATTAATACCTATATTATTTGGTTATATGTAATGCAATTCAATAGTGGTGGTGTTTCCTTTAACACTCCATCCATGATTGAAGCCCCAGATGGAGATGTACGTAATGTATTTTGAATTATTGCCCAAATGAAGATTGGTTTAGAGTTATTGTAATTTAAGAAAGCATTTTTCTACTTTTTGTGGGCTAGGACATAGCAAGAGAGATATTGTGATGTATTATGATTCTTTGGTTAAGAGATCCATAAGGCTAGTTGGAGCTATAAGCTTGCACCCATTAAATAATTGAAAACCTGCACCTTTGAAAATGGGCATGGAAAGTCAGATAGATGCATAGGATAAGTCACAGAGTCCTCATGAATCAATAAAAGTGATAGATGTATCCTTTATTTCTATTTATAAGCAGCAATATAATCGTAATTGGGACAAACAACCTAGGTTTCCTCTAAGCATATTTGGTAATTGCAGGGAGCGGTGTAGTGCCTCTCCCATTTGACTTTTTTTAGTCATCCTAATGGATGCAACCTTGCTGATCTTTTGTTGTGATGGATCATGATTGTGACCCTGAGTGGTCTACACCGTCGAGGTGTTTGGATTTGTGTTTCTGTATCAGTTGCTTTGATTATGTTTTTGACTAATTTTTGAGATTATGATGTGATTTTGGTTCACTGAGGTTTGTGCCAGTGGTTACCAGGATCAATGTGGTATCATGAGGTTGTTCTGTGATTACCTTGAGATGTGTGCAGAGATTGCACTATGTACTTTTTACCATGTTACATTGGACTAGGTTCCTATAGCAGTGGTTAGTCATGTTTATGACTGTGTTTGCTTATGTATTTTAAATGCCTTTTTAATGCAGAGTAATCAATCATTATTAAATGTGTAAGTAATTAAATGGATTGTTCATGTGGGATTAATTGGTTGTGTTGCGGGCATTTACCTTGTTATATTTTTTATTAGAGAGATATTTGTTACTCATGTTATGTTTATATTTGAGAGGACCCGAGGGTCAGATGTTACTCTTTGATTTCAGTATCATAGATTTTAGACTACTATGCTACTCAGTTAATCATATTGCATGACGATGCCTTTTTTTTGAGATGACAGTGTGTTTTATGATAATATCTGGTTATCTAGTATTTGGACATACCTCTGATTATGTTATGTGATGGATTTAATGCTATGGTTATTTACTTCATTCCTGCGTTGTTATGCTTTATGCGAACGTGAGTGATGTAAATAGATTATTTTAATATAATTAAATAAATGGTTAAATTAGGTGATTTAATGCATTTATTGCTTCGGCTATGTTATTATATGCAATTGCACTTGATCGTGTTGTTTAGTGTGCAGGATTTATATCCCTGGTAGTAGCACATGGAGTTAGTGATTCAGCCTTTCATATTTTACCAATGTCGTACTTGTATGGTCGTCGTATCTTTTATTAAAATGTTTAATTTAAACCTTTCAGTGATTATTAAACCGAAACTCATTTGCATTATGTGATTAGACCAATAAGCATGTCTGTGCATTTAGAGGTTCGCATTGTCGCAAAAGTTGTTTAGGTGATTTATGTGTTTTTGAGTTTTCGAGGTTTTTAATTGATTTATTTTAATTTCTGGCAACTTTACCATAGATGAATTCCTATTTATAAGAATAGCCTATTTTCGTTTGGGTCAATTCAAGATTTAACTAGGTTGGCTGGTTATTTGCCCTAATAGATTATTCACCTGAAAAGTGAATAAGTATCCAAAGAGGAATTTAATTCCTTACTTCTCACTTTTGAATTGGAAAGTTGGAGAGTAAAACCCAAAATCCTCTTCATGAGGATTTACTATTTTGTTCGTTGTGGGAGCTACAAGTGTGGGATCGTCGCGAGGTTGAGCTCGTTGGATCCATCTCGGGAAAACCTTGGATTGCCGCAATTTTCAGCCACTTCCGTGAGTGTTTTATTTTCTGGTTTAGTTTTTCGTTTTGCCCTTTTGGCTGTGAGGTAGGGCTTTCCTGTTTTATTGTTTTTTCTCTATTTATGCTTCTGTTTTTGGTAGCTGTTTGTTGGGAGGCTAAGAACTAGTGTTCCCCTCCGTTTTTGTATGTTAGTTCTACCCGGTTGGGTGAGTATGAACATTTCCCTATTTTTTGGGATGAGGGTTTGAGATTTTGCACCGTTATGCTGGGCATTTTTGCATACGGTGTCCGATTCCATTTATTTTTGGATTTTTGGGGTTTCTGAACTCAAAGGCCAAATGGGTTTTAATCTTGAAAGTTTTCCAAAATTTGGGATTTTTACCTCATTTTGTGTGCCGCCCTGTTTTCTCGAGTTTTCTTGGCACAATGTGGGTCGTGGACTTGGATGATCTATTTGGATATCAGTCAGACCACTATTGCACTTTTATGTTGCATTGGGATGCGTGTTGCATCCGTACTCCTGACGTGTTCGATTGAGTGATTTTATACCTGGTGCTATTGTTTCTTTTAGACCCTTGCTTTTGTTTCATGAACGCTAGGATTCGTGTAGAATCCATACTCTCGGATTGAGGCCGGTTGAGTAAGTTCATGATATTTGGTCTTGTCGCATCATTGGGATTCATGTAGAATCCATACTCTCAGATTGAGGCCGGTTGAGTGATTTCATGATGTATGATTTTATTGGCTTTGGGATTCATGTAGAATCCGTCCTTCCTGTGTTGCTTTCAGTTGGGTGTTTTCTTTGCATTTTGTTCTCATTCATGTCCTTGTGTTATGATCTTCGTGATGGTGGTGTGCCACATACGAGTACGTCCACATACATTTTTTGAGTGACTTGCGAGGCTCGATCTTCCGTGGTACTTCCGAAAGTTATGATCATTGGGGTTGGGATGGAAGTATGCATGCCCACAGGCACTTGTCGTAGGATGAGCATGGATAGGGTAGGGTAGCATATGGAGGGGGCTTCTACCTCACAGCCTGGTGATCATTATGCCCATAGGGTTGGCGAAGGAAGCTTTAATTAAGTGAAAATTAAATAAAATGTGTGAATGATAATAAAACTTAAGATAATAAAAAGGTTTGGGGTGCAAGAGCCTTTCCATTGAGGGATGTTGAATCTGTGCAAGTCCTAGCTTGGGCTTTTTGATGCCAAGCAACTCTCCATGATGTTAGTCGCTATATAGTAGCCTATTGAGTGTTTGACCAGCACCTGTACTCCTTGCATTGTCTTAGGTTCTTGGTTGCAGCCATCATACTGTCTGGCATGAGTGTTAGCCTTGGATGTTATTTTGTGTGTTTGTGGTTGGATCATTATCTCCATCAGCATGGTGAGTGTGGACCTAAAGGTTCCACGTGGTTGGGAGGCATAGCTACCTTCACCACTGCTAGGGATTGGTGTACAAAGACGATCTTTTGTCCTAGTGCGACCATTGTTGGATGTCTTCACTTGGTACTTCGGATTCTGAAGTATGCTTTCTTGTGATTTATGCTTTCTTTAGGATGCTTGTATATCATGTTTAGATGATGTTATTTTATTTGGCGCATTCCCTCATTATGATGTTTAGCATATGATTAGATGATGTGATTTTCTTTAGTAGTATATATGTTGCTTACTGTTGTTTAGCATGTGATAGGTGATGTTATCTACTGTAGGATTATCTTATGCATTATCACTAGCATGTTAGATTTACTTATACTATTATTGTGCATATTTTACTAGTGATGTCTCTATTATGACAGTACTGACAATTTGGTCGGTGGCTTGGGATGTTACGCATGGGGGATGGCTAGGACCCATGATGGTCTTATGATGCTATTGACGGTTGGGAGGAACTGCGCACTTAGTTTGGTTGTTCAGTTCATTGCGATGTTTATTTCAGTGTGTTCTTTGCTGATGTAGTTTAGATGGATAGATGTTCTCCTTTCTGTATTGTTCTTGCACTCGAGTGTTCATTCCTCGAGCCTTTGTGGATCCGGTACTCCCTGGTGTGGAGGTTCTTTGCTCTATTTTTTATTCTTTTGCTTCTGGGAGTGTTTTCGTGTTTCTATGGGTGACATTTGTTCAGCATGGTGTAACACTTTAAAAAGTATCGCACGCCCATGCAAACTATGTCATACGACACTGTAAAGTATCACACGCCTTCTTGAGAAATGTCGTACGACATTAGAAGAGTGTCACACACCTTCTTGATAAATGTCGTACGATGCTAAAAAGTGTTGCATGCCTTCTTGAGAAATGTCGTACGACACTGGAAGAGTGTCGCACGCCTTAAGGAGAAGTGTCGCCCTCCCTTAGTAAAAAGTGTCGCACAGTTTTTGTGAAAAACTTGCTCGTGCCGGCAGCGGGCACTTTTCTTCTTGATTGAAACTTTTTGAGAGTGGTTTTGGATATCTTTTTGGGCATTCTTCGACCCTATGCTGTTGCATTTTGAAATCTGTCGGTTTCTCTTGAAGTCGAGTTTTCGTGTTTCTATTTTAGTCTCTTGGGGTTTAAAATATATTGTTTAAGTATAAGAAATTACGTATATTTAATTTCTTATTCTTAAGATATATTTTAATATATGCGACAAATCATTTGAGATAGGTTTCAGACCTTTCAGAGATAAGTTATGGATTCTAGAAAATTTTAGGGCTATAGAAATCTAGACTTGGCCAATTTTCAAGGCTTCAGGATTTCAAGCTTAGCCAAATTTTAGGTTCCTGCATTTTACCCCAGCTTGGTGTTTTGTTGATGAGTGGTTGTTTCTTGTGCCCTCATCAAGTGCATTGTTGTTGTTGGCTTTGTTTGCGTGTGTCAGTTTGGTAGTGGCGTTTGGAGATTCGTTGGTTGTCAAGATTTTGGCAAAGTCTTCCATTGCGATCGTTGTGATCCCTGTATGATGTTTTCATGTGCATTCATACTTGTAAAAAAAAAAATCTTGGCTTGATTTGAATCCTTGTTTCCAAGGATCTTTGGGTAGGCATTACAAGCGGATGATGATGAGGGAGGCAAAGAGGAAGCAGTTTTCTCTTATGCTATTGGTGATCATGTAGACCTATGATGTCAAGGTATATTGGTAGGTGAAGGTATCATCGAAGGTGTGGGATATGATGTGATGTGTCACTGCAAATCACTTTGTGCAAGGGCTACAAAATTCAAAATTATAGAGGTTCTTGACTCGAGTGCTAGGCTATCATACCCTCATTCTTTTTCTGGAGTTTTAAGTGACTCATTAAATTTTTTTGAAGCATGGAACATTTGCGACCTATCCTCTAATACATATTTGGAGCAGCATAAGATATTGTTGTCTCTCTTTTGTTTTTTCCTAAGCTAATAGTTTATTGGTGTCTACATATATTGATGTCATTTAGTTGGAGGTTGCACTCATCCAACTTGTGTGCATAGCTTTAGGCTAAGGTGCAGGACACATCAAAGGTGGCCAAAGAATCCAACGATTCCCTTGCTATCCCTAAAAGGCATAGCCTCATAGTTTACATGTTAGATATCACCCCTCCAATGGTGCACAAGGACCCCAAGAGGCATCATAGATTTTATGAAAGAATTTTTTGTGTTGCCCAAAATAGATAGTAGAGGAGGGGTAAACCAGAGTCAAAACATTAGGGATTTATTTATATGTCATTGTAACTAGAAATGGTCTCCATTTTGTTCATTGAATAGTGTACACATGGTTATTAGCAGGGTTACTAAGCATTGTTGATGCCATTGGTCAAAATCTGCCCTTCTTCAATGAAATTGGAACTAATGCTTATTTCAAATGTGCAATTGTTTCCTTTATATTTATTTAATTCTCTATTGTTTTAAGTCCTTATTTCCAATTCAGTTGGACCATTAAAACTATGTTTTTTAATTTATGCATAAAATATGTGTTGCATATTTTGTGCATGTTGATTTGTTGCACTTTGTTGTTAATGTACAATAAGAGAAATCTAAATTTGTGTGGTATATTTGTCATAATTGGTTGTTATCATATTGTGGTTGTTCTATGGTGTCATTCTACTTTAGTTATAATTATTGTCTTTTTAGTTGTGCTTAGTCTATTGGTGATGATTGAATAAGATTAGCTATTTTTATAGAGTATTATTTCAGTTTATAATGTATCCAATGTTTATTTCAAATGTATAGTAACTTCTATCATAAATTGTTGAATACTTTTATTCAATTTGATGGATTTTTTAATAAATTGGAGATCATTTTATCTTATCACTATATTAAGTGGATACTCTTACTTCTACTGAATAATATTGAACCACGTATTATGCTATTTCATGGCACCTTTTCTATTCATTCTATTTGAAAAATATAAAATTATTGTATTTCTAAAGTATTTTTATTAAACTTCATTATTGGAATGTAAGCATTGTTCTTATATATTGATGTACTAATGGGTAGTCACAAAGATGCCCACAAAAAGGAAGCTCCTGATCAATCAGCATCTGATATCCCCATGACTACAACTATAGAATTGTCAAAGTCTACTACATCTGGGAAGCATGGAAAGATGAATGACTCATTGACCATAAGGCAACAATAGAGTTCCAATGAAGTACCTCTATTGGGTGTATCAGGTATTGGTGGTGTGGTAGGGTCAGGAAATAGTCATCACAATGTAGGCTCAAATGATCCCACCTTAGATGATAGCTTCAATAACTCACTTCAAGAGAAACATATATCTTTGTTGTTAGAGAATTTGGTTGCAAGTAAAGTAGATAATAAGTGCCTAAAGTTGTGAAATGTTGAATTGGAGATGAAAAATGCTCAATTGGAGATGAAAAACAAAGAGCTTGACATGTTTCTTATAGAGGTTAAGGAGAAAAATATGGAGTACTATCTTCAACAACATGAACAGTAGTTGATCAATCATAATCTAGAGGATTCACTTGATACAAACAAGAATATGTTCTCCAACTCAACCTGTACATACAAGGACATGTTAGATGTCTTTAGAGGTCATAGTGAAGGGTAGAAGGTGAAGTATATTAATGTGGCTGATAGACGGCATCAACAAAATTCCACCCTATTTTCAACACGCAGATGTGAAGGTACATCAAAATGTGGTTAGATGCACATATGTAATTGAATATTTTGAGCCACATGTTGTTGTTGTTCATTTCAATGACAAATCCCAATTGTAACAAACAATGTCATATGAACCCAATGTTTGGATATATAAACTAATAACTTCTAAAGAAAAAATAAGGAGACCATTGGCACTTACATTTGACAATTTGGTTGATAATTGATATCTAAAATATATTATGTACACTGTTAATGTTTATAAATCATTATGGATCCACTTGACTCATCAATATATTAATGGAATGCCATTGTCATATACATATTGTTGCTCTTATTTTGTAAGGATTAAATGCAATAAATGTCATTGATGGATTGAACTTTTTTCTTATTAAGTACAAATTTTTCATATCAGATGACTTTCAATTGTAATGTCATATGATTTCCAATTTATTAAACTGAGGTGCATTGCTGCTCGTTTCATTTCATACACTACATAATGTAAGAAATTTGATGAATGGATGTAACAAATTGCAAATGAAGCATTTTTTTCTATTAAATTGGTATGTGTTACTTTTTTTTTGGTTGATTGAATGTAAATGTTATTTTTCTTTTTTAAAATGTTTGTATGGTTTTGAGGCTACAAGAAACCAATAATACTTGACATGAAATGGAATATGTCTTCTACAGTAGTAGACAATTATAATTAAATTTATTTAAATTAGATGTTATCAATATACAATAAAGGAAAGTATTGTTTTATGGAGAGAAACCATATCAAAGTTGATTCAATAATACCTTTAGTAGAAACTACTCAAATTGAGCAACTAATTCTTACCAATAAATAGGAAGTATACCAAATTCATAAGTAGACTTCTAATTTGTAAATGTATTTTCTATATACAACTTCTATATACATGGTTGACAATGGGATGTGTTCCCTTTTTGTGGCTCTAATAATAGAAAAAACATAATGACAACAATCTCTACATATATTGAAAAAAAGGCATCATTAATACCCTTTCAATCTACTAAGAATTTAGATACATTACATAGATGTTTGGTATAGTTATCATCCTTGTAAACATACACATATTTTATTGACACTTCCATTGAAAATTCATGTTGGGCCATTCTGTCTGTCATCTTAGACATGTGATCAACCATGCTATCCATGGTCTTCAATTCTGAGAGACCATCTAAGAAACTGTTAGCAAACAACGATCTCCATTTCTATACTAGCATTGGCAAACCATCTTCAAGGATGTTGGGCAATACATATGTAACATCACACTCAAGTTTCATCATATCAAAGCATAACTTCTTGACCTAGTCTACATGTTGTTTCAAGATATCATGTCCAAATCATTCACACCCTAAGTTTAGAGGATCATTTGTCTCCATGTCCTCTTTAATGCTAACTTTAATCTCTCATTCTCTTGTATAGCTTTGAAAATGCCTGAGTAAAGCACCCAATACTTGTCCACCATTTTCATTAACATGTGACATCTATTTTCAACAATTCTAATTGCTAAGTCATCCAACAAATCACATGTTTTTGTAAGTATGTTATGCAATTTTTGTGCTTTAGTGTGCCAAAAACTTACATCATCCATGTCATCCATATCTCTTTGTCCCTAATCATGGTTTGCAGTTTCAAAATTAAAGCCTTTGCATTTCCCTCCCTCCAATGTAATAGCTTTTTGTTTCCATGATTCCTTTTCAATCTCTAAATTTTTAAACAATGATTTTTACTTTTTCATCATTCTAAACAACTCATCTACCTAAGCTTGGTTATTCATTAAAATAATGACATTTAGTGATGCCATGTGTCTTGGGTTTGTTATGCTTAGTTTATGGATTTTAATTTCACACAAAGATTCATTACTATCTATCACAATTGGTCCCCATGGTAATAAAGCTTTCTTTTATGGATCATTGACTTATGTGCTACCAAGATTTCTAGAATTCTCTAGTTTACAACCTTGTACTCCATATTTGTGTTTTTCATAAAATGCATGCACTGTTGCACATTACAAATGGAAACCCTAGTATGTCAGAACACTTGCATTGTTAACTATTTTCCTAGCCTATTGTAGAGTTATGTCTCAAGTTCTTTTTTCACCTTATCCTGTAACATTTACTCTATCATTTCACTATCTAATTTATTTGAAGTTTGACTTAACTTCCTTCATTTGATTAAAATAATAAATATCTAAACTCATTAGAATATATGAAATCATCAATACATACGAACTAGTTATGTTCAATTTCCCTAATATGAAGTGATCATACTATATAGTGGGGCTCCAAACTCAATTCTCCAGTGATAGTGTTCCCTAAAATAGCTTGAAATTTACCACAAGTATCTTCTCTTTCTTCTATGTGCTCTGCCTGTATGTATTATTGATGTGATGTAATGCCTACCCCTACTTGACTTTTCTGATTTGTTTTGATTGGATTCTTTTAGGCATGTTCTATTATTATGTTTTATGATTAGTGGTATTGGATTACTAAAATTGATTAGCTATATTTCATATTATATATATATATATATATATATATATATATATATATATATATATATATATATATATATATATATGTATGTATGTATGTATGTATGTATGTATGTATGTATGTATGTATGTATGTATGTATGTATGTATGTATGTATGTATGTATGTTGAGGTACTTAGTGCCAATTATTTCATTTATTGAATGATGTTAGTTAGATGAATGATTTTTATGCAATTTCTAAGGATACTTACCCCATACTTGCATGTGTATGGTGTACGTGTATGTTTTCTTTGTGTTTGACATTTTCAATGTGGTTGAGGAAGAGATTCGTAGTCACCTACTAGTCTCCTCTATACAATGAACCACTTTCTGCCATTCACTATTTAGTTTAGAATATTGTGTTTGTACATATGTGAATTTTATGCAGATTGCAACTACCAAGTATTGACTTCCCTAAATTGCTAGGATGAGTGTACCCTATCATAGTATTGCAATGGTATAAGTGGAGAGATAACTCTCAAGTCCAAATTCTAAACCCTAAGCCAATTGTCTTAGAAATAGTACAAGTCTCTGAATTAGTTTACCCATCTAAATTCGTTAAGTGACGTGAATTCCTAATTTTGACCCTAGAGTTTAATTATGTTCTTTGCCTTTAGTTGAGTTGTCATTTTTGATTTTGTGGGTATGTGGTGATTTTCTATTATAATTAAATCAAATTAAAAGATAATTTAATGATTTGATTTAATGGAAAATTTATAAAGAAAATTGGTATTTAATTAATGGAGAAATTAATTAAATAAAAGAATTAAATTTAAATATTTTATTAAAGTTCTATTTTTTTATGTACTTATAGTTATTTAATTTAATGATAATTATTTAGGAGTTTTATTTTAAATAAAAAAATCTAAATAATTTTCTAATTAATAAATATATTATTAAAAATGTCTGTGAATTTAATTAATTAAAATAATAAAATTTAAAGATAAAGTTATAGTTATAGTTCTAATTTTGATATATTTATAATTATTTAATTTAATAATTATTTATTTAGTAGTTTTATTTTAATTAATAAACTCTAAATAATATTATTAGTTAAATTAATAAATATGATATTAAAAATGTCTCATGATTAATTAAAGTGAGAAAAAAAATTAATGTAATAAAGATATTTTAATTTAAATTGCATAAAGTTGTTGCATGAAAATTGTATATAGAAAATTCAATATTTAATTATATTTAATTAATTGAAAAATTAATTAAATAAAAGAATTAAACTTAAAAGATTAAACTAAAGTTTTAATTTTAGCATATTTATATTTATTTTATTTACTAATTATTATTTAAGAGTTTTATTTTAATAATAAACTCTAAATAATATTATTAGTTGAGTAATATAAATATTATTTGATTATTTTTTTTAAAATGTGAATATTTGATTAATTAAAAATTAATTAAATTTATGCTTTAAATAAAAAAGTCTAAATTAGAGATCTAAATTTAGAAAAATGGTTAAAGAAAAATTAGCATATAATTTTATTTAATTAATTAGAAATTAATTAAATACGTACTTCATTTAAAATATTTATTTTAAAAGTTAAATAAAAGTAGAATTAAAATATTAAAAGATTAAAGATTTAATATTTTTTTATTGTGATTATTTAATTAAGAATTATTAAATTAGAGTTGCATTTAAATAATGAACTTTAATTATTCTTATTAATTTAAATAATAAACTATGTTTTAAATAGTCCTTACACTAATTAATAAGTGGAGGGAAAGAAAATATAAAAGAATAATTTAATTAACAAGTTCCTAAATGTGCATGAAAGAATTAAATTTAAAAGATTTGATTAAAGTTCTAATTTAGGCGTATTTATATTTATTTTATTTAATAATAATTTATTGAGGAGTTTTATTTTTAATAAAATCTAAATAATATTATTAGTTAAATTAATAAATATTATATTAAAAATGTCGCATGATTTAATAAGTTAGATAAAGCTTTAATTTAATAAAGTTTATTTTTAATTAAATTGCATAAACTGTGTGTAAAAATTAAAATATAGAAATTAAAGACAAAGGGTATTCGCATGATTGCATGACCAAAGCCTTGATTTGGGGAGAAAATTCTTTATTAAGGAAATTAGAGCTCATTTTTAGATACACAGGTTTGGAGGAAGCAATTTCCAAAAAGAGGGTTTTCGAAAGAAAAAGAAGATTCTTCCATGTTTGTGCATTCATTATTTTAGCATCAAATCTAGGTAGGATCTTGTAGGTTTGTGCAGTAGTTGCTCATTCTTCAAATTCATGTCTTCTTCATGTCTATTGTGTTTCTATTTTCAGAAGTTCTTTGGGTTGAAACTCTTGTTTGAGAAAATTGATTTCCATTATAGAATTGTTTGTGATTTAATCTGAAAACTTTTAGTAATTATTAAACTTTAGGGTTTTCAAAACCTAATGAATTATGAAATTCACTTTTGTATGCACTTTATATGATATGTGATTTACTAGTGTTGGGGTTGTTGAGTTTGTCTTAGCTTTGGCTAGTCGGGATGTTACCAGAGGCTCAAGAATTCTATGTTTTTGATGTCATGATGATGTTTTTATCTCGATCTTTTATACGCAACCATGGTAATGTGGTTGGTATGCTCTATGATGTGTGTAGATCTATTGATTGTTATTGCTTTCCAGTGTTCTTTTGTGAAATTGAGGTGAATGGTGTGACCTATCTGATATAACCTTTGAGTCTTCAATCAGTTGTATTTGGATTGCTTTCCAATCGCTTTTATAAGACCGAGGTGATTGTATGATTTGTTCTTGGTGATGTCATGCTATGACATATTTGACTTAACCTTTTTGAGTCTTTGATCAATATTTGTGGGATGCTTTCTAGTTGCTTGTAAAGAACTAATGGGTTATTGTGAATTATCTTTTGATATTTTCTAGTCACTTGTATAGGACTAAGGGAAATATTATGATTTTTGATTTGTGATTTTATGAGCTCAGGGTAGGTTATCTATATGTAATGTTAAGAAGTGGCTTGAAATGAAGATCAGGGCCCAAAGTGGCTGCCAAGGTAACCCATTATAAGTTGTTTAATAAGTGAAAACATTACATTAAAGGGGATTAAAATGGACCTAATAAGAGTCTTTATATGTTCTTGCCCATGCCTCAAGTGCTAGTACAGACTAGGATGGGAGTAGAGAGAATGCTTGGTTGTGACCATGTGTTGTTAGTATGCTATGTCAGTATGAAAGGATATTAGTGTCACATAGAGTCATTAGGGGGTCACGGTTAAGTTAGACTACCAAGGTAACTCTAGCATCAATTCATGCAATGACACTTGCCCACTTGCATAGTAGATTCCCTACGTGTCTGTGTTTGCCAATGGGTCTAGATGTCGATTTATCTTGGAACCTTTGAGTTAGATTACTTTTAAGGTTTCCTAGACTTAGATATTACTTTTCATTTTTGGATTGATATCCTATTTGGGACTTGAGACTATCTCCTCAGTTCTGTGGGAGTGGACCTTTTTCGGTTCCATGAGGTTGGGTGGTAGTGTTTTTTCTTATACCATTGAGATTTGACTATTAGATGCCATTGTTGGATCTCTTTGTGCAGATGTTCCTCTCTATCTGTTCTTGTATTTCTATGATGGATGGTTGTACTATTGTATTGTATTTGATTTCATAAGATCTTAAGAGATGATGTAATTTATTTCATGATGTATATTATTTCAGCGTTTCATACCTGTGACCTGTACAATGGATGATTGTAAAAAAAAATTATTGCCAAGTGGTATCATATATAATTATATATTATTTAAGTGGATTCATACTAGTATATTATTATTTGATGTGGATTTATTATATATTAGATTTACTATTAATTAAACATAAATCTAATTTAACGTCATGGGACCCTTAAGAATTGTAATCTATTTTATGATATGTATTTGTGTGAATGTTAATTGCTTTTGCTATGTCATAATTGTTATTGTTAAGTTATTATCTTTACTTTTTTATTAAAAAAAAATTTGGCAAAATTAGGAAAACTTTAGGTTAATTCTTTTGGATCCCATGGTAGGGCGTTACATCTGGTATCAAACCTCGAGTTTCTACATTGGGAGCTCTAGGTATATTGAAATGTTGCTAGTTGTTAAGTAGTTGAACTGAAACAAAATTTGAACTATTATGTGTATCTATTACAAACTTGAAATACTTGAAATTTAAACTGAAATGAAACATAAACAATCTTATGTATCTTTTGCAACTTGAACAATTGGAAACTTCAAACTTTAGACTTGATACTTGAACCATAGAGAAAGGCAAAACATGGATACCTCTTGACTTTATTTTCAGACATATTTTTTTATGACTGTGCTTTAAGGTAGTATGCCTTTGATTATTTTAATAAATATTATGTTGATCTTTTGTTTGGAGTGTTTTAGGGGATCTATTTCGGTATTTTTTTAAAAGATGAATGTTTTTGATAAGATAAACAGGTTTTAGGGGATCCTGAAATCCATAAGTTTTACAAAAACAAGGCTGATAATAAGCCAAAGAAGCCCAGCCAAAACAAAGATCCAACAGCTAAAAATAAGCCCGAAGGCCCAGCCCAAAACAAAGGCCCACAGAAAGGCCAGAAAATAAACAAACTAAAACAAACTACAAAAAGCCTGTCGAAAAGCCAAAAGCCAGGAAGACGAAAAGACAAAAGACAAGAAAACTAGTCTTCAGTTATCTTCTCCATTTCCTGCATAGTCTGAGCTACCTCGACTATCTTTTGCTGCTCCTTTGCCATTTGATCTTGGACCTTCTCCATGCCCTGATCCATACTGGTGAGTGTACTGATTGTGGCCTTGTCATCATCCGACCTGGCCTTATCCCTATTCTGTCCTCCCTCCTCCAATAGCAAGCCCCTGTCCTTAAGTTTACTAGCAAGGGATTGGATGTTGTCATTCATCGAACTCAGGAGAGAAATCATCTAACTTTCTAGGTTGTGGTTGTAGTTTTCAAGATTTCTTAATCTCCTTTCATTTAATCTTTCTCTTTTTTCCTGTTCCTCCTAGTTTTCATTACCTATCTTATTCTTAATACTTTCCATCTGGATACCCTTTCTCTAACTTCCTCCAGCTCATGGAAGAGCCATTTGATTGATCTGAAGTTGTCAATCATACTACTGTGGGCATTATTCAGAAGGTTCATTCCAGTCTCCCTTGCGTTGTCTGAGATGGCCAAGATAGCTAGGTCTATGAGCCCATTGAGCCTAGGCTGCTCCAGGTTGTCCACCAGGATCTGAGGGTTCATAACTTCCCTAAAAATCCCCATAGTAATAGTACTCACATTGAAATTTTTCCAAGCCTTTATCCTATTTTTGACCTGCACTTCCCCCTCGTTCTCACCAGTGATGACATTCTCTTTTTCCTCCGAAGGAGGCTGAGACTGGACAGGGGAGAGGGGAAGAGGAATAGCATCAATCCTCTGATTTCTAGTCTCCTCAACTCTCACAACCTCCCTCTTCCATTTTTTCCCAGGTTTCTCCTCTTCCAACTCCTCCTCCAACACTTTGTCAAAATCTTTTGTATCCATTTCCTCCTCCTCCTCAACATAACCCTCTTTTTCTTGAGCTTGGCCATGATCCCTAGGGCTTTTCCTGTTGGGAGTTGTAGCAGTGGACAGTTTCATGGCTTGACCTTTTTTCTTCTTTCCTGAGGAAACATTCTCCTCCTCTGAGCTAATGCTCTCAATGTCATCAGAGTTAGAAGAAAAGTTGGAGCTGCCTTCGTCAACATCCTCAACTTGAGGAGGGTTCTTGTATATAGACTAAGCTTTGAAATGCTCATGGATGAGGAGCAATAATCCCTCATGCAAAGCAGGGTTAATAGTGGCTTTCTTCTTGAAACTAGAGATTTCCTTGTTCATAGAAGTGAGAAGGTAAAAAGGAATGGAAATTCTTTTCTTATGGCGAAAATGATTTAAAATCACAAAATGGTGAGTTCTGACCCGATCAAACCTAGGGTCCAGGGTAACATAATCAATGAGGGCATATAAAACATACCTCCAAAACTTCTTTATAGTCTCCGTCACATAGAAAGACTCTTTCTTTTCTAGCTTGTTCATCTCTACAGAATTTTTCACGAACTCCTTGACTGCATTGGATGAAAGTTTCTTGTCCCTATAGAATTTGAAACCCTCCATAGGGATACCAGTGACCTCCGCAACCACCTCCTCTGTGATTTGGAAATAAACCTCGTTCACCTTGACCTTGCCATTGTTCCACGAGTTCACCATGCTATTGGTGACCTCGGGGTCAAAACCATGGAGTTTCTCAAAAAAATTTGCAACCCCGCCCTTTTCCAATTTTTTCCAGACTTTTCCCATATTCTTCAACTTCTCCACTTCACCCACCGGCTCCTTTCTACTCCATTCTCCAGTCATGACGTCCATTTTTTCTTCAACAATTCTGATGAGCCCTAATCTCTGCAAATTTTTTCTAGCAAAGATTTTGGCTCTGTTTCTATTATTGGGTTCGTGATCATTCGCCTCTCTAATGCAATAGCAAGTGACAATGATAACGATCCTCCAAACGTGTCGAAAAGATGAAGAAAATCCCTTGAGATTATGAAAACCAAGAAGCATATTATTGTTCGTACTAACATCCATTCTTTCTTTATTAAACATGATTATAGTTAGATTGACCCGTACTTTTGTGGATTTTCTCTAGCTTGATTAGTGACTTAGCCTACATCAAAATATCTTTTCTGGAATGCCAGATCATCTCTTTGTCTACTCCCACCCCTTTGTTAGCAAACCAATCAGCAACTAGGTTTGCCTCTCTAAATGCATGAGTGACGTGGACCTTCTCAAATTTTGTGAGGGCGGCTCATGTCTCATCAATTATATTTGCAATCGACCATGAGGGAGGGGGGATACCATTTATATTGTTAATTATGTTTTTGGAGTCCCCTTCAAGCCAAAGTTTGGAAACTCCAGCTTCAAAAGCCATCTTTACCATACTGCACGCGGCTCTAGCTTCGGCCAAATGGTTGGTTTGGGTTTCAAGAAGGAGAGCAAAGGCCACAATCCCCTCCCCAAAAATATTTCTTATAATTCCATTGCTTCCAGAGGGGCCAGGGTTACCCTTAGAAGCACCATCGAAGTTGGCTTTTGACCATCCTTCCAAGGGTAGAATCCATCTGGCATCTTGTCTTTTGGGATCCCTGTCTTTTTCTTTAACCGTCTTCCTATCCCCTATATCAACTTCCCCCTCCTTCATCACTTGAACGTGTTCTTTTATGTTTTTCAAAATCTTCCTTCCCAAAATTATAGCTGGCTCCTCTCTGTCCCTGAAAATTCTATTGTTCCTTTCCTTCCAGATACTCCAGCACAAGTGAGGTAAAAACCAGGCATAATTATCCTGCCGGCCTGCTATTTTATAGAGGCTTTTCCAATGACTAAAAAAGTCGATAAGGTTATCCAGCCAACACCAGAGAATCTCCATTTCCTGATTAAGAGAATTCCACACCTCCCTAGAAAAGTCACATTGAATGAGGATATGATTTCCCTACTCAGACTGGTTTTTACAGAGCGGGCATCTGTTGAGCATTACATGGCCTCTCTTCATGAGGTTATCTTGCATTAGAATTTTGTTTTGAAGGGCCAGCCAATAAAATATGTTGATCTTAGGAGTGAGGCCCGTGAGCCAGGCATCTACCCAAGGGGGTTTCTCCTTTAAACCCCAGAGAGAGTTGTAGCTAGAAGCAACTGAATAACTTCCATTGGGATTATCCCTCTAGACCATCTCATCCTTATTATTACTAGGGATCAAAGCATTAAGCATAGTCATAATTGGTTTCAAGTCCTCAAAAATGAGGGAAAGGTCTCTCCATTCCTGACCAACCCTATAATTGCTTACTTTAAACCCATATAGCTCTGTGCATTCTTGCACCCATCTCTCAAAAAATAGGTTGCTAGAAAGTGGGCCTTGACATAACCACCTGTCAGACCAAAACTAAATATCCTCCCCATTGCCTAGTTTCCAAGAGACCCTAGCCTTAGCTAGGTCCCTGGCCTTCAGGATACCATTCCAAATAGTCGACCCTTTAGGGATGTCCTCATTGAATAAAGAAAAATGAAGAGAGGGTCCTCTGAGGTATTTATTTTCCAGAATGTCTCTCCATTCACCAGTGTTATTGAAGATACGCCAGATCTGTTTTGCAAGAAGTGCCTTATTAAGATGGGTAAGATTTCTGATGCCTAGACCTCCATACCTCTTGGGGAGGCAGACCTTCTCCCAAGACACAAGAGGGTACCTTTTCTTTCCTTCAAGTCCGGTCCATAGAAAGTCTCTTTGGATTTTCTCCATTTTCTCTGAAAATTTCACAAGAATTCCAAAAAGGCTCAAAGCATAAATGGGAAGGTTCTGAAGAGTGGATTTGACTAGTAGACATTTCCCAGCCTAGCTGAGAGACGCACCTTTCCATCCAACCATCTTCTTGTTGAATCTGTCCAGAATACCATTCCAAAAAGAGTCAAGGGGAGAAGAGCCCAAAGGGAGTCCTAGATAGGATGAAGGGAGAGAGCCCACCCCACAACCAAGGATTTTGGAAATTTTCCTTTGTCTTACTTCATGGGTGTTAACAAAGAAGGTCGAGCTTTTGTTCCAGTTAATCAGCTGACCAGTCCCTCTAGAGTAAGTATCAAGAACCTTTTTCAAAGTCTTAGCTTCTTTCATAGAAGCTTCCCCCCCCATTATAGTGTCATCCACAAATTGTTGTTGAGTGAAGGGGTCGTTTCTCAAAGAAGGCTTAATCCCTATAAGACTTCCATCAGACTTTTTACATTCAATAAGCCTGCCAATGCAGTCAGCTAAAATAATGAAGAGGATAGGTGATAGGGGGTCTCCCTGCCTAAGACCTCTAGAAGGTTTAAAGAACTTAGAGGGGGCTCCATTAATCAGAATAGCAAGAGAGGAGGTAGACACCAATTGAGAAATGAGTTTACACACTTTATTGTCAAAACCAAAGGCCTGAAGGACCTTTCCAAGAAAGGACCAGTCCACCCGATCATAGGCTTTTGAAAGATCCAGTTTTAGCAACATACCTTCTCACTTGGAAGCTTCTAAAGAATGAATAACCTCATCAACCATCAGCACCGAGTCAAGGATTTGTCTCCCAGGAACAAAGCCTGATTGTTACTGCAAAATGATCAAATGCAGGATTTTAAGCATTCTGGAAGTGAGAACTTTAAAGATAATCTTGTAGAAAGAGTTGCACAAACTGATGGGCCTAAACTGGTCAAAAGAGTCAACCCCTGGGGATTTAGGGATGAGAACCAAGAAGGTAGAATTAATCTCCTTAAGAATACTTCTAGCTCCAAAGAACTGCTGAGCTACCTTTACCACATCCCCCATGACCACCGGCCAGTACATTTGGAAGAAAAAGTTGGGAAACCTATCCGAACAAGGTGATTTATCACTAGGTAGGGAGAAAAGGGCCTCTCTAACTTCCAATGCATTAGGAATAGCATAGAGAAGTTTATTATGGTGGGTTTGAATAATCTAAGGAATACAAGAGATGATATCCTCTTGATCCACCTTGGAAAATAGGGGGTCCTCAGAGAGAAGAGAAGAGAAGAAGGAGACCGCTTCAGCCGAGATAACAAGATCTTCAGACAACAACATCTGCCCCTTTCTGATTCCAGAGATACCTGTTGTTAGCCCTATGTTTTAGGGTGGAGAGATGAAAGAACTTCGTGTTCTGGTCTCCATCCTTAAGCCATGAGATTTGAGATTTTTGCCTCCAGAACTTTTCCTCCTTATTGATGATATTATGAAGATCAGATAGGATCAACAACTCAGCCTCCCTGTTACTCTCATTAGATCCTTCCTTCTAAATACTATCTTGGATGACAGATAGATTTTCTGACAACTCCTCCTTGTCATGGAAAATATGGCCAAAATCAAAATTGTTCCAAATTTTTACCATCCTCTTCACATTTCTGAGCTTTCTAGTGACTCTGAACATGGCTGAGCCATCAACACCAATCCCCCACCATCTTTTGACATTATCCAATAGGTCTGGGTGAGTGGTCCACATTTTCTCAAACCTAAAAGGGCATTTTCTCCTAGGCTTAAGAGGGGACACCTAAAGAGAAATGGGAGAGTGGTCAGAACCAATTCTAGGAAGCAGAGATAATCTAGAGCTAAAAGAGTGCAACCAATCCAGGGAGATTAAAGCTCTATCCGATCTGACCTGAATGCAGTCCTGACCAACTCTCTTGTTAGACTAGGTAAAGGTACCCCCCGAGAGCTCCAAATCCATTAGGGCCAGATCATTGATGAAATTGGAAAGATCCTTCTTGCTTTCCCAATCCGGGGGCAATCCTCCCATCTTCTCCTTGTCCTCCAGCAGAGAGTTGAAGTCTCCCAAGATAATGCCTTTTATAATGTCACTGGCTTGCACCAACTTTCCAACTTTGACCTAGTAATTTTTTCTATCTCTCTTGTTGTTGGGAGCATAAATGTTCACTAAAAACCAGCATTCATTAGTTAGCAAATGTTGTACTCTACAAAAAATGATGTTATCCTCATCATACTCGGGCACAATATTGAAATGTCTGTTATTGAATAATAGCAGCAGCCCTCCAGATGCTCCTTCTGAGTTTGAGGAAATTCCATTCATGTTGCTATTGAATCTAATATTTTCCATATTTTCTTTCTTCATTTTCATTTCCTAAATAAGAAATATATCGGGCCTATGATCCCTTATCATATTCCTTACAACTTCTTGCTTGTGGATTCCATTGAGTCCATGAATATTCCATGAGAGGATCTTCATGCTTTAATTGATGAGCAGGCTTCCTAGATGGTGTGTTGCATTCCATCCATGATGTTTCTTCTTGCTTCCCCCTTCCTGATTTCATTCTTGTTTTTCCTTCCCATCGAGTTGGTTTTATGACCAAGATCTGCCTTGGCCTTGCTTCTAGTTGAAGCAGGAGAGGCAGGAGAGGGGTCCCGACTATTCTTCTTCTTTCTTCTTCTAACTTTTGTCCAGGGTGGCTCTTCTTCTTCTTTACATAAATCAAACAAAGCATCTAGCCTGGCTAGTTGTTCCGATGTTGAGGTAGAAAGCCGTTCTAAGATTCTATTCACTATTACAGGGGGTTCCCTACTAACTGGGTTTGTGGAGTTTTGAGACAAGGGTTCCCCTTCCTTTTGTTCCTCCATAGAGTCTGGGACAGAGGAAAGGTTTAGATCAACCTCCTCAAAACTCTTAGGGATTTGAGACTCCAAAATACTTGCCTCTTCGAGATTATCCTTGGATTCCTTCATTTGGGAAGGGTTGGTTTTTTCCTCAGTTGTCTCATTCCCTTCTCCTTCCAGTGCATCCACTACAACCTGGAGGTCCCGAAGTTTAGCTTGGAGGTCAATAACAGAATCATTAGCTTATTTTTCAACCTCTCAATTTTTCTTGACTTGTGTTTCTTTCTTCTTCCAAGTCTTTTTTTGAACATGAGCAACTTTCTTCCCACCATGAGGGCGGGCCTTTCCCCCCATTCCCTTTCCTTTGAATAGTGGGCAAAATCCAGCCTTGTGGTCTACCTTCTTACAATGGGAGCACGCAAAGGGCACACTTTCATAGTCAATCATTTGGATTCTGCTTCCCAAACGAGATTGAAATTCAATAACTTGAGGCATATCTTGTCCTTCGGTCACTCCTACACATATCCTTGCATAGGTAAGTCTCTTCTTAGCTATCGTTACAGGATCAATAGAAAGAAGCTCTCCAAAAGACCTGGCAATGCCATCAAAGACGTCCTCATGCCAGTATTCCATGGGCAATTCCAGGAGTCTAATTCATACTAGAGCCTGGGATAGGAAATCATTATTCAAGTCCAGATTGGAAGACCATTTCTACAAGATTAAAGTAGATCTCCCCAGAGACCAGTTCCCTGCGCACATGATTCTGGAAAAGTCTTTCGAGCAAGAAAACTCAAAAGTCATGAAACCTTTTTCCATTTTTGTCACCTCTACATGCTCCTTTAAATCCCATTTGTTTCTGGTAAAAATTCTCACAACATCAATGTTGGGCCTTGGCCCTACAAATTTTCCCACCAGGGTATTCGCCATACTGAGGATATTATGGTCTATAATTTCTTGAGGAGCTTCCAGAGCAAAGATACCCTTCTCCTTGTTTGATTTATCAATGACTTTCGAGAATGTCGACTTACTTGATGGTTTGACTCCAAATAGGTTCGACTAGCGCCCCTAGGCCCTAGGCGGCCCACCACCCGAGTGAAGGGGAGGAATCTTCTCACCTGGGTGAGGCAGCAACTCTAGTGGGTCCCCATCCTTTGAGGCATCTGCATCATTCACCTATGATTCCTACCCTGCTCCTGCAGATTGCCCCTCAATGCCCATGTTCTCTCGATTCCCGCCTAGCTATTGATTCATCCTTTGGTCCAAACAATGACTTGGATCAATATGGATCAATGTTGGATCCAAAAGATGAATGTTGGATCAATGTTGGATCAATATGGCTTTCGATTTATTATTAAACCAAAATCATATTTTTCTAAGTGACTAGAGGTGTATACATAGTTAACTTATTTGTGTGAGTTTCTTAAATGATCTTTTTGTTTGACATTATAGACAATACTCTTTGACTTTTACTTACCTTAGTCATTGTAGCAAGCTTCCAAAAGTAAGCCTAAGTCTAGGGGGAGTGGATGTAATGCCTACTCGTAGTTTAGTTTATTTTTCTTGTAGTATTCTAGGAGTAAGACTACTTCTAGGGGGAGTGGATGTAATGCCTACCCATACTTGACTTTTCTGATTTGTTTTGATTGGATTCTTTTAGGCCTGTTCTATTATTATGTTTTATGATTTGTAGTGTTGGATGTGTGTGTGTGTGTGTGTGTGTGTGTGTGTGTGTGTGTGTGTGTGTGTGTGTGTGTGTGTGTGTGTGTGTGTGTGTTGAGGTACTTAGTGCTAGTTATTTCACTTATTGAATGATGTTAGTTAGACAAATGATTTCATGTTGTTTATGTATAGTGTGCATGTATGTTTTCTTTATGTTTGACATTTTTGATGTGGTTGAGGAAGGGAGTCATAGTCACCTGCTAGTCAAGATCTACATAATGAACCACTTTCTATCATTTCTTATTTAGTTTAGAATATTTTGTTTGTACATGTGTAGATTTTATGCAGATTGTAGGTATCAAGTATCGACTTCCCTGAATTTTTTGGATGAGTACCCTATCACAGTATTTCAATGGTATAAGTGGGGAGATAACTCTTGAGTCTGAATCCTAAACCCTAAGCCAATTGTCTTAGAAAATAGAACAAGTATCTAAGTTAGTTTACCCATCTAAATTTGTCAAGTGACGTGACTTCGTGATTTTGACCCTAGAGTTTGATTATGTTCTTTGCCTTTAGTTGAGTTGTCATTTTTAGTTTTATGGGTATGTGGTGATTTTTTGCTATAATTAAATCAAATTAAAAGATAATTTAATGAAAAATTTATTTACAAAATTGATATTTAATTATATTTAATTAATTGAAAAATTAACTAAATAAAAGAATTAAATTTAAAGATTTTATTAAAGTTCTAATTTTGACATATTTATATTTATTTAATTTAATGATAATTATTTAGGAGTTTTATTTTAAATAATAATCTCTAAATAATATTATTAATTAATTTAATAAATATATTATTAAAAATGTCTTTGAATTTAATTAAATAAAAGAATAAAATTTAAAGATAAAGTTAGAATTCTAATTTTGACATATTTATAATTATTTAATTTAATAATAATTTATTTAGGAATTTTTTTTTAATTAATAAACTCTAAATAATACTATCAGCTAAATTAACAAATATGATATTTAAAACATCTCATGAGTAATTAAAGTGAGAAAAAAATTTAATTTAAAAAGATATCTTAATTTAAATTGCATAAAGTTGTTGCATGAAAATTGTATATAGAAAATTCAATATTTAATTATATTTAATTAATTTAAAAATTAATTAAATAAAAGAATTAATTTAAAAGATTAAACTAAAGTTCTAATTTTAACATATTTATATTTATTTAGTTTAATAATTATTATTTAAGAGTTTTATTTTAATAATAAACTCTAAATAATATTATTAGTTGAGTAATAAATATTATTTGATTAAAAAGAACATATTAAAATATGTGAATATTTGATTAATTAAAAAATAATTAAATTTATGTTTTAAATTTTTAAAAAGTCCAAATTTAAAAGTCTAAATTAGAAGCCTAAATTTAGAAAATTGGTTAAAGAAAGATTAGACTATAATGTTATTTAATTAATTAGAAATTAATTAAATATGTACTTTAGTTTACAATATTTATTTTAAAAGTCTAATTTAAGAAGTTGGACAAAAATAGAATTAAAACATTAAAAGATTATAGATTTAATATTATTTTATTATAATTATAATTAATAATTATTAAATTAGAGTTGCATTTAAATAATGAGCTTTAATTATTCTTATTAATTTAAATAATAATCTATGCTTTAAATAGTGCTTACACTAATTAATAAGCGGAGGAAAAGAAAATATAAATGAATAATTTAATTAAAAAGTTCTTTAAATGTGCATGAAAGAATTAAATTTAAAAATTTTTATTAAAGTTCTAATTTAGGTATATTTATATTTATTTAATTTAATAATAATTTATTTAGAAGTTTTATTTTTAGTAAACTCTATATAATATTATTAATTAAATTAATAAATATTATATTAAAGATGTTGCATGATTTAATAAGGGAGAGAAAGCTTTAATTTAGTAAAGTTTAATTTTAATTAAATTGTATGAAGTGTGTACATGAAAATTAAAATATAGAAATTAAAGACAAAGGGTTTTCACATGATTGCATGATCAAAGCCTTAATTTAGGGGAAAAACTTTTTATTAAGGAAATTAGAGCTCATTTTTCGGTACACAGGTTTGGAGGAGCCAATTTCTAAAAAGAGGGTTTCCGAAGGAAAAGGAAGATTCTTGCATGTTTGTGCATTCATTGTTTTAGCATCAAATCCAAGTAGGATCTTGTGGGTTTGTGCAGTAGTTGCTCATTCTTTGAATTCCTATCTTCTTCGTATCTGTTGTGTTTCTATTTTTAGAAGTTATCTGGGTTGAAACTCTTGTTTGAGAAAATTGGTTTCCATTATAGAATTGTCTATGATTTAATCTGAAAACTTTTAGGAAATTTTGAACTTTAGAGTTTTCAAAACCTGATGAATTATGAAATTCACTTTTGTATGCACTTTATGTGACATGTGATTTACTGGTTTTGGGGTTTTGGGGTTTGTCTTAGCTTTGGCCAATCAAGATGTTACCAAAGGCTCAAGAGTTCTATGTTTGTGATGTCATGATGATGTTTTGATCTTGATCTTTTATACTCAACCATGGTAATGTGTCTGGTATGCTCTATGATATGTGTTGATCTATTGATTGTTATTGTTTTCCAGTGTTCTTTTGTAAAACTAAGGTGAATGGTGTGACCTATCTGATATAAACTTTGGGTGTTCAATCAATTGTATTTGGATTTCTTTCCAGTCATTTGTATAGGACTGAGGTGTTTGTATGATTTGTTCTTGGTGAGGTCATGCTATGACATACTTGACTTAACCTTTCTAAGTCTTCGATCAGTATTTTTGGGATGCTTTCCAGTTTCTTGTAAAGAACTGATGGGTTATTGTGAATTATCTTTTGATGTTTTCCAGTCACTTGTATAGGACTGAGGGAAATACTATGATTCTTTGATTTTTTATTTTATGAGCTTAGGGTAGGTTATCTATATGTAGTGTCACAAAGTGGCTTGCAATGGAGGTTGGGGCCCAAAGTGGTTGCCAGGGTAACCCATTATGTTTAATAAGTGAAAACACTACATTAAAGGGGATTAAAATAAACCTAATAAGAGTCTTTGTATGTTCTCACCCATGCCTCAAGTACTAGTATAGAATAGGATCAGAGTAGAGAGAATGCTTGGTTACAACCATGCATCATTAGTATGTCTTTTTAGTACGAAAGGATAATAGTGTTGCATAGAGTCACTAGGGGGTCGAGATCAAGTTAGACTACCAAAGTAACTTTAGCATTGATTCATGTGATGACACGTGCCTACTTGCATAGTAGATTCCCTATGTGCCTGTGTTTGCCTCTAGGTCTAGATGTCAATTTATCTTGGAACCTTTCAGTTAGATTACTTTTAGGGTTTCTTTGACTTAGGTATTACTTTTGATTTTTGGATTGATATCCTATTTGGGACTTGAGACTATCTCCTTGGCATGGTTGGAGTGGACCTTTTTGGGTTTCATGAGGTTGGGTGGTAGTGCTTTTTCTTATACCATTGAGATCCAACCGTCAGATGTCGTTGCTAGATGTCTTTGTACGAATGTTCCTTTCTATATGTTCTTGTATTTCTATGATGGATGGTTGTACTATTATATTGTATTTGATTTCATAAGATCTTAAAACATGATGTAATTTATTTGATGATGTATATTATTTTAGCCTTTCATAACTTGTGACCTGTACAATTGATGATTGTGCATTCTGTTTATTGAATAGTGGCATTATATATAATTGTATATTATTTAAATGGATTCATACTAGTATATTATTATTTGATGTTTATTTATTATATATTAGATTTATTATTAATTAAACTTAAATGTGATTCAACATCATGGGACCATTAAAAATTGTAATCTATTTTATGATATATGTTTATGTGAATGTTAATTGCTTCCGCTATGTCATAACTATTGTTGTTAAGTTATTATCTTTAACTTTAAAAAAAAATGTTTGGAAAACTTAGTAAAACTTTAGTTTAATTCTTTTGGATCCCATGACAGGGTGTTACATGTGATAGATGACCAATGGTAATTGCTTGTTCTTGCAATAAATCATCGAGAACATTACTCAAATTCATGTCTTTCTCTTCTAACAATTGGAATGCTCTGCTAAGTGGATTTGAGATACCACAAGGAAGGTCTATATTAATCTTCCCTCTTCTCAATTTCCACTTGAAAGCTCTCTTCACATTTATCTACATCTTCTTTCTACTTACAGCTTCATCCCTTTCCAAGTTCCTAATTAGATCATCAATCAATACTACATAAGTTCAATAGGACATAATTTCTAAGAAGCCCTTGCCCTTGCTATATATCCCTCTAGATTGAATGCTCTCCTCCACTCACCATGACTTAGTCCATATCTACTAAGTTTCTCAATAATAAAGTCAAAACTTTGTAATGTCTTGACCACAAAATCCCCAAATGTCTTTGTGCTAGGCAATAATGATTGTTTGCCCTTTGAAGTCAAGTGCTATGTATTGGACACTGCCATTTGCCACACAATTTCTAGATACGCAATTTTTTCAAGTAATGTGATGGGGAGGTTGTGAGGGCATCCTTCATAACCATATACTCTAATGCTAGTGAAATTTTCAAATGCATACCAATCACCCCAATTGTGGTCCATTGGGCTTTGGTCGAGATATTGTTTAGGCTTTAGGAACATTTTTATCTCTCATGATAGGGTATGATTGTACTCTCACCTTAGAAATTTCATAATTGGTTTCACAAAGTGCTCTTGGAAACATAAGTAGTCTGAAACTAGGCATCTTTAATCTCAAACCTTGAGCCATAATTATACAAGCTAGCTAAACCCCTAAACATCATACTTCTAAACTGGTAGTCCTTCTTCCCAAGAATTATCCTCTTGGCCGAAGAAGAGAAACATATACATCAAAAAAGAGTAATTCTTGAAACACAACTTGGAAAAATATTTTTTCAATATGATAAGGTCCTTGTTTATCTTTTTAGCAACAAATGTTGTAAAATCAAAATTCGAAGGCTTGTTTGATTGAACATTAGTTGCAACAACCATCTATAAAATGTCCATTAACGGGGGGCATCAATTCCAAATACCTATCTAGTTAACATGTAAGTATACTATAGGTGAGGATGGAACATATTCATATCAAATGGTGGACTGTCATTGCTCTCTAATATGGCTCTTGCACCTCCAATCTTTAGGTGATGGACAAGAAATAGAGAAACCTTGTAGAATCTCTCCATATAGAAATACTCCTCTCTTAATTTTTGTATATTCAAAATTGTTTCATGACCTACCTCCAATTGAAAAACTTTCTCAATCATAGGTTTCATAATGCTAATTATTACTTTACCAGACTATGATTTAACTGTCTTTGTTTCTAGATCATATCTATTTATAATTTACCACAATAGTTCAGTATTGACAAATACATTTGGAATAACGAGTTTTCCTGTATTCATTGTCCATCCCTACCAAATTGGGTGTCTTTCCAATGTTTTTTTTAATGAAACAAAAATAATTCATATCTTGTCTTCATTGTCCATACATCCCTAGCCTCCCCATGCCTATCTTCAACTCCCACCTCCCCTGCCTTCACTCTTTTCAAATTTTGAGAAGATAGTGGTAGTTGGTCTAATAGATCTTGTTTTAGATACCTCCCCTCTACTTTATGCCTCTTACATTTGTGTTGTTTAACAGACTACAACATTCAAACATCCTTTTTCTTCTTTTCCATTTACTTTATGGGCAACTAAGGTTCCATTTCATTTAATTTGTCCAACTTAATCTGCAAAAATAAATAACAATCATGACCAAATTCAAATCTCAGTCTTTCATTGCCAAACAAACTCTGTTCATTTGTTTTTAGCATAATCAATTAAGTATTATTAACACTTATTTGACAAAATAAGACTTGCTTCATATGTAGCTATCCTTCCTACAAACTACACAATTGACCAAATTTCAAAAAATTGTAAACATCATGGAATTTTCTAAAAAATTCAGCATTTGATCTTCCTAATGTGCATAGTTTATATTTGAAAACAAAAAAAAGAAAAAAAGGAAAAAAATCACTATGTTTTCGTGAATCTAAAAAAAAGTTTGACTTTATTTTGTCTTTAATGCATTTTGTCTAGAGATTAGCCTGTACTAAAAACCCTTGATTTATTTTATTTCTTAAATCTTGAGGGAAAGGTGTAACTCTCCTAAAAATTGTGGTTCCAAATTTGTTTCTGCAACTTCCACAATCATTAGCAACCCTAATTCAACCAACCATCTATCAGATCATACAAAACCCTAGATTTTGTTGTTAGTATCTTTCTTTGACACCCTACCTCACTCAAAATTACAGGTTTGAAAGCATATAAGGTTAATTTTCATAGTGGACACCTTCAAAAAAAGGAAAATGTTACAGTTAATTAGATTTATTTTTCTACATCAGAAACCTCAATTGATAGAAATGTTCTTTCTTGGTTTGATGTTTCTTTTTAATCAAGTATCCTATTGGAAATACAATAGTGAAAGTAAACTCTAAGGGGGTGAGGGGGTGTGAATCATTCCTCCAATACTTTAACCATAAATTCATTTTCTACACATCCATCTCACAATTTGCATGTAAGTTGAAATAGCTAGCTAAACATATTCATCCATAGTATGAAAGAAAATAACATTCAACACATGTATGACACAAGATATTTGGTTACCCAGAAACCCTCCAATGAGAAGATAAAATTGGGGTGGGGATGACACCCACAAATCTCCACTACCACAGTAATAAAGTGTATCTAATGAAGGTTACAATATTTGATTGTGAAACATGATCTACCCTATGAAAGGTCTATCCTGCTAAAGGCTTATAAGATTGTTAGATCTTACCATGTTAAAGGATTTCAACACCCTGTTAGAAGTGTGCCTAGTAAAAGGACTTTAACTTACAATGAAGTAAGCACCCTATTAAAGAATTTACAATAGCCTGTTAAGACTACTCTATTAAGAGATTTAATTGATTCACCTATTAGAGTGTCTTGTTAATGATCTTGTTGTTACCACTCTACTACTAGATAATAGATCACCTCTTTTCTGATGTGTACTTGATCCTCACTAATCAGATGTATCTCTTATATGCTCTAACTCCTTTCCTTTGTTCTTCTCTGACTGATTCTTCAATGTATCTCAATTGACAACTCCTTAGTCACCATGAATGCTCTATTTTCTCATGAAAACTTCTCTCTTTTCTCCTTCCACGCTCCTTAAAAGTTTATGGTTTTCCCTCCTTAAGAAGACCTAGGTGACTTAGGGTTAAGTATGAATCAACGATTGTGATTCACCCATATTTCCACTTAATCCTTCCCTTTTTCTGATTGGTTGCATGTGTTTCATATGGATCATCAATAAAGATTCATACTTATCATCTAGAATCACAAGATAATCCTTAATTCAGCTCAAAAATTATTTACATAGAAGTTTGTGCCATTACAAACAACTATGTCAAAATTGTATTACTCAGCACTTGAAGTGTTTGATGCTCAACATCCACTATCTCTTCAATGTTGTAACTCGACCTCTGAATGACTCAGGATCCACTGACCACTCATCATCTAAATGACTCGGCACTTATTATCTACTCGACACTTGAGTGGCTTGGCACTTACTAGTTACTCAGTATATACTGTATATCTCTTGCTCGACATATACTATTTGACAACTTATGCTCAGCATACATTACTTGTTTGGTATGAACCAAGTAAATGACTTAAGTATATTGTCACTCATATGTCAAAACTAATTTGAGATTAACAATCTCCACCTTTGACATGAGTGGCAAAATACTTGGTCATGCATTAATAACCGTAGCCTTTCAAGCATAACTCAGATAATATCCATTTAGTATTTTTCTTACATACAAAATTTCAAAATTTTGCAAAAATTATGACTCATCAGTCATACCTCAAAATTCAATAATTCCCCCTGAGTTGATTATTCTATTCTGAACTAAAATTGGATACTCCTATTGAGTATATTTGCTACACTAACTCTATCTCTGTTTGATCTCCCCCAAACTTATTTCTCCTTTCATGCATTCTCCCCCTTTCTTTATTCTCCCCCTTCATTTATTATCCCCCTTTCGACTATTATGCCATTGGTTGTACATGAATTTTGTTTTTGTCCAAGAAAGTTTTATGGACCTCAAGTATTATCTTCAAAGTTGCATGCCAATTATCATGTATTACTTCCAATGATTTGATTTGGATAGATAACTCAAAAACAAGGTGAACTAAGCCTTCATGTGTAGAAAGATGGGGATCTTTCTTTATCACTATTTTTGCAAAGGCTAGTTTTTGGTGTAGTATCTCCATGTGTGGGGTCAACATGGACTAGATATTGATCAGTGTAGCCCAAATGTTTGCATCTTGGGCTTGCAATGCTGCTAAATAACCTTGTGTTGATAACTAATTTATGAAATGAGACTAACCTTGGCCAAGAGATTTTTGTAGAATGTTACATATTTTCATTAGATATCCCTCCAGATGGTTAATATGTCTCTGCACTTGTACTTATGTGAATAGGGGGACATCACATAACTTGGTGTAAAGAGAAAAAATATTCTATAATACTTTCATTACACCCTCAAGCTTGGTTTATAACTCAATCTAATTTAGTGAAATGGCACAAGACATTGGTTCATCCACATTGGTTTGAAATTTCTTCTCATACCATTCCAATAATTTTACATTGGTATCTAGGTTTTCATCATTTTTTTTCTCTAGAATATTTACCAATTGCTCAATGATTAGCTTGGCTTCATCAAGTGCACAAAGGCTGAATGCATCAAGAAATATGTCCTTGATGTCATGAAGTTTTTTTTTGTGTCTATGCTCCCTTTTGAGTATTTCTTGGTGTTTATTTCTTGCTAAAGCATCCTGCGATATGCTCATCTACTCTATTGTGATTGTTGTAAGATCATAATTTGGTAACTCAATCACATCATCTAAGTTGATGTCACCATAGGATGTCACCTCATCAAACCTTAGATGTTCTAGGACTTGGCCTGATTCTTGCAATGGTATAGCTTCAGAACTCAGTCTGTGAAGCGCTTGACTAGGAGTAGTTGTAACAGTGTCTGGTAATGTAAGCAGTGTTTGTATTGCTATTACTTCCTCTAGCTTTGTATTCAAGACTAAATCTTCAATCCTATCCTTCTCCTTCTCCTTGATCTCTTCACCACCATGTGTTTCTAGTGTAGGTACAGGACTAGCTTCCTAGCTTGTTTGAACTAGTGTCCTTTCTTTTTCAATTATTGTAATTGTAGGTACCTTGGTGTTGATATGTAAAGGCATGATGTCCTTCCTGTGGTATACTACCATATGTATGTAATTTTTCACCTCTATAGATTAAGAGGGGCACTTGATAATGCTTGAGTTTTCTCCCCTATAAATACCAATTCTGCATTCTTAATGTCATCCACACTCACCAACATAGGATGACTGCATATTTGTGCCTTGGTGGTGGAATCAATCAATATCTTCTACATATCCTTCTTTGTAAGGGGATTGATGTTCTAAATGGTAGTTTCAAACACATCCTTAACCTTTACTATATATGTTGAGGACTAGAACTCAGTATTTGTAAGTACTACTAGTAAATTTTGGTATGTTTATTGCTCTTCTTAAATTTTTGCCTCTTTTGCATCACTCCTCATTTTCTTATGTCTATCTATAGTTAAATACCTTGTCACTATATGAATGATTCTCTTTGTGATTTTTATAGGGCCATCCTCCAACCATACATAGTTATCATGAATTCTACTAAGAAAAATCTTACTCCATTCTATTTTGAGCACGTTTGGAAAATCTAGGGCACAAGTTAACCCTTTTCTCTCTACAACCTTGTATTCTTCTTTCAATACATCATTCTCACACAATTTTCCATAAACATCTCTTATCTCCATATCTCCAATGCTTCCAACCTTACAAGTGTAACAATACTTACATCTCGTATCATTACAACTTGTGGTGGTATCATCGATAATGCATGAGATAGGTCTCCTTTATATGCAATGTTTGTAATTGTTGTATTATTAAGTTTAGCTACTCTAGCTATTCAAGACCCACACATTGTTCCAAACAAAGCTCAAAATCTTGTGGAATATGTTCTTGAATTTGTTCAGGACTTGGCTAGAACTCAAATTGGTGAAGAAGAATATGGTCCTTGGGTTTATTTTATAAGAACCATGTTTCTATTTATCTTTGTTTCTAATTGGGTAGGTGCTCTTTGCCCCTGGGAATTTTTCAATTACCTGATGGGAAATTAGCCATGCCTAAAAATGACATTAATACTATAGTATCTCTAGCTTTTCTCACATCAGTAGCTTATTTTTATGTAGGTCTTAAAAAGAGGGGTTTAGTCTATTTTGGTAAATATTTTCAACCAACCCCAATACTTTTACTTTTTAACATATTAGAAGATTTTATGAAACCTCTATCAATTAGTTTTTGACTTTTTGGAAATATATTAGCTGACGAATTGGTAGTTTCCATTATTGTTTCCTTAGTACCTTTAGTGGTACCTATACCTGTAATGTTCCTAGGATTATTTACAAGTGGCATTCAAGCTCTAATCTTTGCAACTCTAGTCGTAGCTTATATAGGAGAATCCATGGAGGGTCATCATTAATTTAATTAATTGGACTTAGTCTTTTAATTCAAATTCATAATAATAATAATTTTCTCATTTATAAATGTTAAATGTTCTTTCCATTTTGATTTCCCCTTAATTATGGTCATAAATGAAAATACTGAATCTCTAAGATCTTAGTAGAAAGATTAAGGATCACCTCACCCGTCGATAAAATTGATTGATAGAATAGATCATATTTGTAGATTCATATCTACATTAATAATATTAATAGGTTTACTAATGGGAATTAGTTTAGTAAACTATCTATGTATCTTGGTTTCGAGCAATGACTTGAAGGGATACGTTTTATGTACATAGTTTGTCTATATATTCTATCTCTAATTCTTTAGAGATAGAATATTTCATCTAAAAAAGGATATACTATAGTAGATGATTTACCTATTTTTTATTATCAAATAATTTTTTAATACCATTTCGTTGAATCAAAATTGAGTTGTTTTCAAAGAAAAGAAATTGTTCTCTAGTTGAATGTGAACAATCAAATCAATAGAGAAAACTATCATATTATCCACCATTATTTAATCTAAGAGGAGATTACCATGAATGGTTTTTTGATATAATTACTTATCAATTGAACATTCAAAACTTCCTTAACTACCACAATAGAAGAACTAGATGTCATAACAACTAACTAGGATTTGCAAAAATTCAAATAGTGTAGCTCAACACACGATAAATACCTTAAAAGTCTAATGACTGGTGTCAAGTGGTAGTTGAATTTAGTTTGAAAATTCTTAAATCCTTCTTTGAAATTCACCTTCACCTCTTCATTCTCTATTCAATCTTGAATAATTGTAAATGAGGCAAAAATTGACCATATAGCCCTTAAAACTTCGCAATAAATGCCCAATGCTTACATAGCTATAAGATTGGATCCTATGGAAATTTTGACTCACTTGGCTTCCATATAATTCCTTCCACACTTGGAAACCACAACAAGCTCAACCAATGCTATCACATATGATAGCTCAACAATAACTAACTTTCACTCAAAAAGCACAGTGAAATTTTTCATGCTCGGTAGTAACATGAAAACTCATAGATTCCTTCTTAGTTCTAACCAATACTTTACATCTTTCTTCATGCATATATGATCCTTTCGTAACTAATTTTTTTAAATTGATATATAATTGAACTTTAAAATATCAGTCCCACACATACCTCTTAATTTCCTAGTTGAGGATGGTTTGATCACCCGATCCATTGGATGAAGTGATCCCATCTGAGCTTGATGTACTACAATCTTCCTTTTTCTTCCATGTCTTGTTCATGTACAGTTTGACTTCTTCAACATCAACCTTTCCTTTACTTTTATTGAACTACTTGGTGCCTTGACTTTGTTAGACAATGTCTACTTATGTAACTAGTCTTTGAATAGCTAAAGCATGTAGCTTGACTCAACCATCTACTACAATCACTTATGAGATGTGTTCTAATGAAATTTTTAGAAGCATGTACATACTCTTGACAATAGTGACAACTATACCTTGTATTGTAATCCCAATTATAAGAGTTTTCATTTTTCTTTACCTTTGTCTGCTTGTTTGATGACTAGTTAGGATTTGATCTACACTCATATGATATATGTCCATACTTCTTGCAGTTGTAGTAGTGACCTTCAAATATTTGTATGCTTGATGTCTTGGTCTTACATTCATGTTCCTGATGCCCTTGCTTGTTTCACTTGTGGCAGTGAGCCATGAACTTCTACTTAGGCTTGTAATTTGTAGTCTTGCTTCTATAAACATTAGTAGTATGACCTATCTTACGAAAATTATGACAAGTAGGTTTGGAGTTCTTATCATTGAAATTCATTTGTTCACCACTTTTAGATGATTCTCCTTCTTCAGTACTGGTGTAACCTAATCTAGTAGTATTACTGTTGGATCTAGGAGATATCATCAATTGCTCAAAATACTTGATAGCTTTACTAGGTCTATTGAAACTTTTAGAAAAATCTTTTTCTCTTTTTAGATCATTTCTCAGTTGTTCATTCTAAAAATTTAGTGTTGTCATCTCAATATCTTTTCCATTCAATTCATGATTCACAATCATCATTTGATTCAATATTTCTAGTTTTATGTGAGTAATCTTATTCACCTCTGATGTCTTCTCTTCTAGACTATTGGTCAGTATCCTTTTGTCATCTTCAATTATGATATTATCTTCTTCAACATTCTTTTTCTACTCAATTACCCCACATAGCAATACTAATTAGACTTCTTGTTCTATTTTGAGATTTTTGACCTCTTCAATTAGGGCTCCATTCTTTTCCATCAAATCTACAACTGTTGCATCAAGTTCACTTGTGTTTCCATCTACAAAGTACTGTCAATCTCTTGGTCATGTGTGTCAATCTCTTTCCTTCTTTTCAATGATCATTTTAACTCATCTCTTGCTTTATTCATCTACTGTAGGGAAAGTTGTATTTCAATTTTTTGGTTCTCAATGGTCTTTCCCAACATATGTACTTTCATTTTCAAGATCTTTCCTCACATCTACAAAGATTTCCTTTCTAGAGAACTATGCTCTGATACCAATTGTTGGAAATAAAATAGGGAAAGTAAACTCTGTGAGTGGGGGGAGGGGGGTTGAATCAGTCCTTCAAAACTTTAACCATAAATTCATTCATGATACATCTGTCTCACAATTTTCATGTAAACTAAAATAGATAGCTAAATATATTCATCCATAGTATGAAAGAAAATAGCATCCAACACATGTATGACACAAGATATTTGGTTACCTAGAGACCCTCCAATGAGAAAGTGAAATTGGGGTGGGGATGACACTCACAAATCTCCACTACTGTAGTAATAAAGTGTATCCAATAAAGGTTACAATGTTTGATCATGAAACATGTTCTACCCTATGAAAAGTTAGCTATGTTAAAGGCTTACAAGATTGTTAGATCTTACCATATTAAAGTATTTCAATTCCTTTTTAGAAGTGTGTCTGGTAAAAGGGCTTTAATTTACAATGAAGTAAGCACCCCATTAAAGGATTTACAATAGCTTTTTAAGACTACTTTGTTAAGATATTTAATTGATTCACCTATTAGAGTGGCTTAGCAATGGTCCTATGGTTAGCACTCTACTACTAGATAATATGCATATCACCTCTTTCCTAATGTGTACTTGATCCTCACTAATTAGATGTATCTCTTTTTTCCTCTAATTCCTTTCCTTTGTTCACCTCTAACTGATTATGTAATGTATCTCAATTCACAACTCCTTGGTCACCATGAATGCTTTTTTTGTGCATGAAAACTTCTCTATTTTCTCCTTCCACACTCCTTAAAATTTTAGGGTTTTTCTTCCTTAAGAAGACCTTGGGTGACTTAGGGTTAGGTATGAATCAAAGATTGTGATTCACCTATATTGTTGCTTAATACTTCCCTTTTTCTGATTGGTTGCATGTACTACATAGGGATCCTCAATAAAGCTTCATCCTTATCATCTAGAATCACAAATCAATCCTTAATTTGTCTCAAAAATGGTTTACATAGAAGTTTTTGCTATTACAAAAAACTATGTCAAAGCTGTATTATCAGCACTTGAAGTATCTGATGCTCGGCATCCACTGTCTCTTCAATATTGTAACTCAGCCTTTGAATGACTTAGCACCTACTATCTGCTCAAAAATTGAGTGTCTTAGCACTTAATAGTGGCATTCCTTTGTTCACCACTTTTAGATGATTCTCCTTCTTTAGTACTAGTGAATCCTAATCCAGTAGTATCACTGTTGGATCTAGGAGATCTCATCAATTGTTCAAAATACTTAATAGCTTCACTAGGTCTATTGAAACTTTTAGAAAATTCTTTTTCTCTTTTTAGATCATTTCTTACTTGTTCATTTTGCAACTTTAGTGTTTTCATCTCAATACCTTTTCCATTAAATTCATGATTCCCATGTGAGCAATCCTATTCACCTCTGATGTCTTCTCTTCCAGACTATTGGTCAGTATCCTTTTCTCATCTTCAATTATGATTTTGTCTTCTTCAACATTATTTTTCTACTTGATTACCTCACATAGCAATACTAATTGGACTTATTATTCTATTTTGAGATTTTTGACCTCTTTAGTTGGGGCTCCATTCTTTTCCATCAAATCTACAACTGCTGCATCAAATTCACTTGTGTTTCCATCTACAAATGATCTAGTACTGTCAATCTCTTGGTAATGTGTGTCAATCTATATCCTTCTTTTCAATGATCATTTTAACTCATCTCTTGTTTCATTCATCTAGTGTAGGGAAAGTTGTATTTCAATATTTTTGTTCTCAATAGTCTTTCCCAACATATAGACTTCCATCTTCAAGATCTTTCCTCACATCTGCAAAGCTTTCCTTTCTAGAGAATTATGCTCTGATACTAATTGTTAGAAATATAATAGGAAAAGTAAACTCTATGAGTGGGGGGAGGGGGGGTGAATCATTCCTTCAAAACTTTAACCATAAATTCATTCACGACACATCTATCTCACAATTTTTGTGTAAACTGAAATAGATAGCTAAACATATTCATCCATAGTATGAAAGAAAATAACATTAAACACATACATGTATGACACAAGATATTTGGTTACCTAGAACCCCTCCAACGAGAAGGTAAAACTGGGGTAGGGATGACACCCACAAATCTCCACTACTACAGTAATAAAGTGTATCCAATAAAGGTTACAATGTGTGATCATGAAACATGATCTACCCTGTGAAAGGTCTACCATGTTAAAGGCTTAAAAGATTGTTAGATCTTACCCTATTAAATGATTTCAATTCCCTATTATAAGTGTGTCTGGTAAAAGGACTTTAACTTACAATGAAGTAACCACCCTATTAAAGGATTTACAATAGCTTGTTAAGACTACTCTGTTAAGAGATTTAACTGATTCACCTGTTAAAGTGTCTTAGCAATGGTCATGTGGTTAGCACTCTACTACAAGATAACATATCACCTCCTTCTTGATGTGTATTTGATCCTCACTAATCAGATGTATCTCTTTTGTCCTCTAATTCCTTTCCTTTGTTCACCTCTAACTGATTATGTAATGTATCTCAATTCACAACTCCCTAGTCACCATGAATGCTTTGTTTGTGCATGGAAACTTCTCTCTTTTCTCCTTTCGCACTCCTTAAAAGTTTAGGGTTTGTCTTCCTTAACAAGACTTGGGTGACTTAGGGTTAGGTATGAATCAAAGATTGTGATTCACCCATATTTCTTCTTAGTCCTTCCCTTTTTTTGATTGGTTGTGTGTTATACATAGGGATCCTCAATAAAGATTCATCCTTATCATCTAGAATCACAAAAAAATCCTTAAGTTTTCTTTAAAATGGTTTATATAGAAGTTTGTGCTATTACAAATAACAATGTCAAAAATACATTACTTGGCAGTTGAAGTATCTGATGCTCGACATCTACTATCTCTTCAATGTTGTAACTCAGCCTCTGAATGACTCAACACTTACTATCTATTGGGAACTTAAGTGTCTCAACACTTACTAGTTACTCAGCATATACTATATATCTCTTGCTCAGCATACATTACTTGTTCAGCATAAACTAAGTAAATTACTTAAGTATATTATCACTCATATGTCAAAACCAATCTAAGATTAATATATCTATGGGTCCCAATATTTATTGTTATACTTTTATGAACCGTTAAATGTACAAATAAAAGTTTTTGCACCTTTATGGCCATGGACAATTGAATGTTCAAATAGGCTACAAACAAGCAATTTATTGTAAATTTGTTAAATGTCTTCAGGCAATTTGAGTACTATTGAAAATGCATTACGATTTCATCCATATTTGCATATTGTTATTGATAGTTATGGTAATTTGCAAATGCATTCACCCATGTTTTCATTATGTAATGTGATATGAGTATACAAAATTCGTTAATTTTTTTCAAAAATTTTAGGGTTTAGGGTTTAGGGTTTATAAGTATTATAAAAACTGCATTACAATTTCATGCATATTTTGAAAGTGTTAATGATTCATAATATGAAAAACGCATAATAATTTCATCCATATTTTTATTATGTAATCTAATACATTACAGTTTTATCCAATCCCTACCTAACCTCTCTGTATATTTCTTCAATGCCCTACCTCACTCAAACCATCAAATAAGCATTGGAATCTTTCATTTGACATTTCATCTAACCCTTAATGAGATTTATTTCACACAAGCATGTGAAAAACCTCAATTGTTGGAAATGTTGTTTCTTCATTCAATGTTTCATATATCACTATAGTTACAGTGATGAGTGATAAAGGAGGCTTATCAATATAACATATAATGATCATCAACAAATAGAAAAAAAATATAATCATTGCATTGATGAACAAGAGATATGTTGTATCACCATAGGTCATGGTGATGAGTGTTTTTGGTGACTAAAAAGGAGAGGTTATCAAAAACTTCAAATTTTAGATTCTCTCTATGGCTTTGCAATTCTAAATTTTAACTCATAGCTTAACCATGTGAAGCTGCAATTATAAGATTTTGCCACTTCACTATCTTGACCTTAAATCAAACTTAATCTCTTGCAAAGCTATGATGGCTTAAAATTTAGCTATCCGAGCTCTTTGTCACTCCTTTGCAACTTAAAATATCTTAACTACTTTGCCTCCCATAATGTTGTGATAACCATTTGAAGTTAACTATTACCTTGATCACAACCTTGCAACTTAAAATTTTAACTCATCATTTAACCTTGCGAAGCAACAATTATGAGTCATCACCACTTTGCAACTATAATCCAGTTAACTTTAATTGCATATGATGTCATGATAATCTAGACCTTGATTATTGTGGTTATCCTTTGCATCATTAGAACTTGAAATTTCTTAAGCTTAATACAAGTTGAGACCTTGAGATCTGCAATTTATTGCCTCTTCACAGTTGTTAATAAGATTTATTTTACACAAGCACATCGAAAACCTTGATCTATAGAAATGTTTCTTCATTAGATGTTTCCTATGTTAGTATAGCTATAGCAATTAGGCTTCATGAGTTGGTATACACTATATAAATTATAGAATTATGTTTCGATTCCTTAGGGTTTCAAAAAAATTATCGTCATAAAAGCGCTAGCGAAAATTATGTCCTTTTCTTTGTTGAAATGCTCATAATTGTCATGCAATTATCAAGTAGGGACATGTGAAATTGTGCTTATACTTAGATATCCCTAAGTATTTTGATCTATTTCCACATTATATTTCATGCCTCTCTTATCTCTTAAGTTTTGATGTTGTCAATGTCCTTTAATCATAATATCTCATTGTTATGATCACTAACCATGTTGAAGAATGTGAGGATGCAAAATGGTCTATCATCAATTCATTGTGTCATCAAAGCAATTAGTGCTAGTATGTAAGTTAAGGGTGTGAAGGAGCAATAAAATGGAAAGTGCATGATTGCAGGTCAACTCAGGCTTAAAAGAATTTCAAGTCACGATGGTGCAAAGGGCATAACTAGTAGTAGCAGTAGTTAACTTTTAAGGCTATGGCATACTTGCAAGTGGCTAAGAGAAACATAAGGTTAAGGTGGTGAGGTTACAAAAGCTTGTAGTCACACCATCATAAGGTTAATTTTTGAGTTAAGTGTTCAAGTTGTGAAACAACGATGATGGAGAAAGCAATCAAGTTTGAAATAGAGTGAAAGCTTAAAATGTGAAGATGCAAAAAGTAGTCATGCAGTTAAGATTCAAACCATCACAATATTGCAAGAGTTCATGGTTGACGAGAGGTTACAATAACAAAGTGGTGAAATCTTAAAATCACAGTGTCACAAGGTTTAGCTAAGGTTAAGATTCTATGGTTACAAAGCTATGAAGTAAAGTAGTAGTGAATATTAAAAATGGTCGTAACATTGCATGACTAAGAAAGGCTTTGTATCTTAAAGTTGTGAATGTGTGAACAATAACCTGATAGTTAATTTCAAAGTAGTGACAAAGTAACTATCTAAAGCATCACAAGTGATATAAGTGTTAAGTCCCAAACTATGGCAAAGATGCAAAGTAATAAACAAAGAGGTCATCGCCAGATCATAGGGGTCAGTAAGTTAAAGTGGTCAAGAGTTGTGAAGCGATGACAAAGCATAAAACAACTGATTTTAGTTTCATGAGCCCATATAGTAAATGAAGAAATGAATTCATGAAGTAGCAATTAAAGGGAATCATAGCCTCACAGGCTAGACATAGCAATTAAGGAAAAGAGAAGCAAAGATGTGAAATAGTAGAGATATCCCTATTCGCATGGTCACAGTCAAAGATAAGGAAAGAAAGAAAACCTTGGTCAAGCAGCAAAAAAGAGGTAATCACACCATCGCAATGCTTAGTTATAATGCATAAAATAGTTTTCAATAGCCATTTCTAAGGTAGAAGAAAGGATATGAGCTGGAAGTCGAAAATATGAAAATGTGAGTATTTTTCCAGCTTTTCAAAGATTGATAGGTTATGAAGTGTGTTGATTTAAATTCCATTAATGCCAGACTTTTTTTATAGAGATAGATAAATTGTAAAAGGCATAGATATTTTCAATTACTAGTTGCATGATTGTTCGATCTTTCATAGAAAAATTTTGAGTTGCAGAGTGATTTTGGGTGATTTTCTAGCATACAAAATTCAAAATTAATTGAAATATTTTGAAGAAATAGCTCAGAAAGAAGGTGAATTGATTATAAAGGTCCAAATTGAAGAATCTACATCACAAAAAAAAAAGCCAAAAGCTCTTTAGTAGAAGAGTGGATGCACATTCTACTTGGTTCTACCAGTGCACAATTTGTGATTGATCATGCCTTCAGAGATCCATTTTTATTTTTCAGAGATGCAAAGGTTCTTGATAGGAACAAATATGAGTTTTTTAGGTTTTTTTACAAGAATAGAATGGAGAAGGCCCCAATTTCTAACCAATGGACTAGGGATTTGGGCAAGTTGATTATGCCAAAAGTATTTGTAGATGTTGACCTGGTAAAGGCATTAATAAAGTATTATAATCCAGTCAGCAAGTCATTCCACAAGAAAGACAAAAGCATCTTCCTAGCTCTAGATAAGGAGACATTCATATATGCATTCGATTTGGGAGGCCCTGTCATTTCCTATTGAGATGGATGAACTAAACAAAAATTTCAAGAGTTAGAAGATCTTTTATACGAGTAGGAAAATGATAAGGCACATCCCTATGTCCAAAAAAGAGAAAGGAGAAACTCCAAAGAAGGAGGTAGAAAATATTATGCCTCTTGAATTATTTCAAAGGTGTTTCCAAACTATTGTCTTTGGTCTCAACAAAGTCCTAGGTTTAGATGGAACCATAAATTCTTTGGGAGGACATTATGTCATGGCACTGAATCTTAGGGACCCTAACACAAATTTTGGGTATGATTATTTCACTTACATCATCACTAAGATCCATGATGGTATCATTGCTGCTCATCAAGGACAATTAGAGAGCTTTAGGTTCCCTCACTACTTTTTAATCATGCATTTGATCTTGTTCAAAAAGGTTGATTCCTTTTATTAGAGTTTCTTTGAATGCACAAAGGAATGGGGAGAAAGGTTACCAATGCAAAGGAGGGTATATGGAAAAAATTCTACTCATATTGAAATGTTATTTCTTTTATTTTGACTTTGTGCATCCTATTTTGAAAATGATAGGACTGGTTAACGAAAGAATGCCTAGAAATGTTAGGAAGATTGTTAAGTGTAAAATGTGCTTTGATGCTAGGAAATAATTGGTGCATGATTGGGGAATTTTTTTCTTATTTTAGGAATATGCTATTATTAGAATATATGGATACCCTTTGGCCACTTCACATTCTACCTAAATATGTCCCAGAGAGACTAGGGTTTGTAAAAGTTTTTTGGCAACTAATCTCATTAAATAGGGAATATCTAGGCAAAACTATTAAGAAAGGAACCTTTTTTTGTAGATGCACTAAAGTAGGAGATTTTGAGATAGGTAAAAATGTCATTAAGGAGACTTATGCCTATTTGAGAAGCTACAAATTTCCAACTAGACTAGCAAGAACATATGACTTGTGCAATGTAGTTAGAAATGCCCTAGAGAACATGAAAGGATGTACTCTACCTCCTACAAAACCTCAATGGGAGGAGGATGTCATTGTCGATAGATTAAATGAGGATATCTATAGAGAGAGAATGATTAAATATAGAGGCATTTTGAGCTTTGAGAAGGAGATGAAAAAGGTAGATCCATCTTTTCAGGGATTCTATCCTGAGGAAGATTATTGGTCAAGGTTGGACAAATGTGTGCAAAATTTTGATGAAGTATCAACACAAGTTCCTAAGGAAATAAGAAGAAAAGTTGACCCTAACTATTCTGATGAAGAAATTATGGTTGAAGTCAGTGATGATGAAGAAGATCAACTTGAGAGTTTAGAGTGGGTAGAGTAGAGGAATAAGAAGCATAAAATGTTTGAAATTCCACAAAAGGCTCAATAGAAAGCCTTATAGATCTTGCCCAAGGGTAGCCAGTATTTTGATGATGTTAAAAGAAGATATTTGATAGCTCAAGTCACTAAGGATGACCAAAGGGCTAGAAAGATAGTGATACAAGCTCAACTAATTGATGATAGGATCATTGAAGCAAATGAATTTGTGAGTGAAGATAACTTCATCAAAATGGAAGAATTTAAAAGCTTCCTTTTCAAGTTGAAACAAAATGAGTTGTCTTTACAAATGAAGTCAAGTGACTCTGATGAGGTAGTTGCTAAATTAGTACAAAAACTACAAGAGTATGATCTTGCTAGTGAAACCCTCACTGAAGAAGAAACCAGAGATCTAATGAGGAGAAGTGGTATGATTGCCTTCCCAGGATGGGATATTAGTTCTTTTTTTCTACTAGACCAGCTAAGGAGATAAGACTAAACAATCTCATTTGAAGATGAGAAGTAGCTAGGAGAATTAAAAGGTTTATGATACAATATAGATGCTTAAAAAATGGCTATATAGAGTTTGGCTCTAGGGCATCAAAAGCCTACCCTTATGGAAATCAAAGAATCCCCTAGGGGAAAGTGATATTTTGGAATGTGCACTCTACCTCCAAACAACCAAATATATGGAATGCAAACTTTAGTGGCACTATTGGGAAAGAACAAGTTGAATATCCTTGAAGCACAATTAGAAGGAGCCTATGAGTGGTATATCAAACTAGGAGGCATTATGAGGAAGAAATGAAGAAGACTTATGTCTTTGAATAGAAAACCGTTGAATTGGAAAATGAGATAGTAGCATTTAAAAACATTGTTAAACTAGTTACAAAAATCCAGGACAAAGGTGTGCAAATAAAGGGCCAAGCATTTGAGATTGAAGGTAAATCAATTCAGGCTATGGCAATTGATGAGGAAGATTTGGAATCTAGCAAGGAGATTGAAATTAGAATGATCAAGAATTTGTTGGCTGATAAGGTAAATGCATTGAAACTAGTTTCTCAAAATGTAAACAACAATTATCTTGTCTTGCGAGGGACTGAGTATAAATGTTCAGAGGCAGTTGCTCTGTTATCTCCTCTTTTTATCGCATGGGGTCCTTTCACTCCATTTTTTGATAATCTTGTACCTTTGTTGGCATAAAAGAAATATCTGCCAAAGGCAATGATTATAAATACTAGGAAGATGATAAATAAAATAAGGGATTTTAATGGCTTCTTTGCTAGAAAATTACAATTGATTCAAAATAAAATGAAAGCAATTGCCATAAGAACACCCAATTGTGTGCCTATAATTTTGGATAGTGATGGAGGAGTTAAGGACTAGATGGAGTGGTCATCTTCTTTTGATAGTATTTTTAACCATCCTATATTTCTAGCTTACTATAATGATGAAGGAAGTATATTAGTAGTATATGATTTGATTGATATGCTATTCAAGTTAGAGGTTGAAATGTCCAAGATAACTATAGAGGTTAAGGCCATAACAAATGCTAAATGGAGAAAACACCTTGAAGAACTAAATGCAGTTAGAGATGCCACCTAGCCTAATGTGGACATAGATATAGCCATTTGGGAGTTCATTATAGAAATTAAAGCTTTACCATCTGATGATAATGATTAGGCAGTTCAAGGATGTAGTTAGAGGCAAAAGAGACAAAAAGGCTAAAGAAGATGCAAGGAAAGTGATAGGAGCTAAAGACTAATAGAAATAGGCTCAAGACACCTATAGAAAGTGGCACCTACCAATTTTGAAACTACATCCTAAATTTTGATGATCAAAGTACAAAGAATGTTTGTAATGTAACTATATATGAAATGTCTTTGTATTTGTGTTCCAATGAAATTTTGACATGTGTCCTCTCATCTGAAGCTAATGGAAATCCTTCCTATAAAAGGATTTCCAAGATGTGGAGAGGGGGTTCAAACTTTGTATAATTTTAGTGTTTATGCTATTTTGTAGTTGGTCTAGTTAGTATTTCTGTTAATTTTATGATGTATTCATTTTTGCAATCTAGGAATACAAATGAATCCTGAAAGACAGTTTTGTTATATCTTGAGTTATTTTTGAGTTTATACCAGTAATGTATTATTTTCAAGGAAGATTAATACAAAGGAAGGTTCTACAATATCTGTATCACTGAGTTTTGTCTCCATTTTCATATGTTTATGATTTTGGGATTGACTGAAAAAGGTTATTTTAGTTTAATGCAACATGGGTGGGTTGTATATCTATTCATTGATTTCTTTTGATTCAAGGAATTAAGTAAATGCTTTCATGAATTGATAAGGTTTCTAGGTATATGGGAGGGATATCATAAGAATTAAATTGAGGGTTAACTGTTGATAGATTTAATTGCAAGGAAATTAAATAGGTCAAGTTATGTTGTTTAGACTTTGCATAGTAATGTGAACTAACTGTAACAACCTTGAGAACCTCAAAAACTAACTACTTCACACCTTTGCAATGGTCTCAGATATAACATCTATTTTACCTATGATGTTATGATGCCTTTATCCTTAACCATCTTGCCTCTTTGCAACCACTAGACATACATCTTTCTTAATTGTGTGATGTTGTGACTACTAACTTGATTTTCTTCTCATTTATTGCAACTTCACAACCTTTAATCTTAATTGCAGTCCTAATCCTATAAATGAGTAGACAAAGCATTCCACAACTTCACCACCTTAACTACATGCAAAGATGTGAAAACCATTTAACCTAATTGTTTCTCTCCATCATAACCTCACAACTTGAAATATTGAAGCCTATTTGATTTCTTTTGATGGAGTGATATTGATTCAATATATCTACTTTTATTCAACAAGGCACTCCTTAAAAATTGATTACATTAAATCTCTCCAACCTTGTGAGGATGTGATGAAGGATTTTGCCACATTGCCACTTCAACCCTGGGTTAAACTTAACCATTTTTGATGATGTGATACCCATTAAACTTAACTATTTTTGTTGACTTTTTCATCCTCACAACTTGAATTCCCTTAAGCTAGAACTTATCCATGATCATGTGATTGATGGTGAGTCACTCCTTCACAACATGAACTTAAATACTAGTGTTAATAGTCATGAAATTGCACTAACATTTATCTTGATTGTGTGCATCCTTGCAACCCTAAGAATAGTTAGATCTCAAACCAAAGTGACAAGGCAATGAAGGCTTTCGCATGATTGCAACTTGAAATACTCATAACATATTGGCATACAATATGAAAATATTAAAGACTTAGGGATAAAAAAGAAAGAATGCATAACTAAATTTTTTTTATGTATCCTTTTTATGCTTGCATGGAAATTATGAATAGTTCATCAAAACATAGGACATTACTATCGCCCTGGGTGTTCATGAGACTGGCAACATAGGAACAAACAAGGGGGGCTAAAATGGCTAACACATACCATATCACTATAGAATATAGAGAACTCTTCTATCACTATATGGAGAAGGTCTAATCTTGACATAGTTATGAGTGATGAGGAAAGTATATTGGTATGACATATAGTGACCCCCTTTAATCACTATGTGAAGAAACTACAAAATCAATATAGCAATGAGCAATAAAGAAGGCTTGTTGCTAAAATATATAGTGATCATCGAAAAGAAAAAAATAGATATAATCATTACAGTGATGAGAGATAGAAATGTTGTGTTGCTATAAGTCATGGCGATGGGTGTTTTTGGTGATCGAAAAGGATGAGATATCAAAAAAACATAATAGTTTCATCCATATTTTCATGATGTAATCTAATACATTTATACAATATGTGTTGAATATGTTTGGGCAGCTTCAATTTTAATGAAACTACATTATAGTATCTATGAGTGAATGAGAAAATACTAGGTTTCAGACCTTCACATCCATGAAATGGATAGTCAATTGCGGTAGCCTATCCTCATACATGTGTTCATAAATGGAGAAGTTAAATTTACCAAAGGTGGTCAAAAAAAATTTGCACGAAATCAAACAAAATTTTAAAAATATTTATGACAATGCATACAAAAACTTCATTCATAATGGGCGATGTGCAGAAAACGTAGACATTTTTGGGTTTTTCTCTAAACTATAGAGAAAGTGGAAAGCAATTGGCGCCAACTAGGTTTGGGGTTACAATTTGTAAAGAAACTAATAGATGCATTTATAATTAAATAGATGTAAATTATAATCTAATTGTGAATTTATAGTGTTTGGTTTATTGTATTGCAATCTTGTGCTAGCCGTAGTCAATTTTTGTGGCACATAGACTGCAATTTCATGGCTGTGATAATGTATTTTGTAGGCATGTGTAGTGCATAATCATGGGGAGGAAATGATATTAGCTCAACTTATTAAGAAGGAAATGTATGAATTTAAAAAGTGCACCCATTATTATGCTTCCACTATGATAATGTTGTGTAAATTATTTGCACAAATTCATTTTTTGCATTCCTTATTAGTCCTTGCCTTATCTAAACTAATGTTTCTAGTTATGGGGCTTAATTAATTTTTATATCTAAGATCTTTCTTTTTCTAAAGTTCAAGCATTGATTTATTTTTAAATTAATTTTTAATCAATAATTTCTTATTTACTATTGGCTCTTTGAAATTTTTGTACAAGTAATATGGATTTATTGATAAAAAAATTACCAAAATTTAAATTCTAGAAACTTCTAAGCATCTACAACTTCCTTATTTATAGATGGCCAAGCCATGGTATAGATAAAAACCAGGCACCTATTGAAACTAAAACCCCACACCTACAAGAAACTATATTATTGACCAATTATTAAAAAATTGAAAACATTATGGATTTTTCTAAAAAAAATATCGTTTGATCTTCATGATCTACATAGTTTGTAGTTGAAAACAACAAAAATTTTGGAAAAAAATTGCTACATTTTTGTGAATCTAGAAAAAAAAAAAATTGACTTTTTTTTGCCTTTAGTGCATTTTGGATGGAGATTAGCCTTTCCCAACCTATAATGCGAAGCTAACAGTGACTTCAACTTCCCACAGGTCAGCTGATGAGACTAAATATTGCCTTTATTTCATGATATTTTTAAGACACTTTGTTGATACTCTATTTTATTTCTGTCAAAACATTTTTGGACCTATGTTTACCAAACCTATGATAAACCTATGGGTAGAAACTATGCCAACTTTTGCTAGTATTATATATATTATGCAGTGTTTCATATAGTTATCAAAATGTGTGTTCTTATATTTGAATTTAATTTGATAAATGTTTATTTGCAAACATGTCTCTGTATTGTAACTAACCTATTAATGAAGACTAAAAGATGATTGGAAGAATTCAAAAGTTGAGCGCCAACAGCATTCAAGGAGAAGAAAATGCTAAGGAGAAGCCATAGTGGAGGAAAGTTGTAATAGTTCTAGAAGACACAACAGTGAGTAAGGAGGAGCTATGAAGACTTATTTCCTTCTCTTCATTTATTCCATGGTGAGCGGATGTTCAGACTTTATTGTTCCCGCCTTAAGCCATTATTTCTTCTTCCTACCTTGAGTTGTTATTTTCCTGGGAGGACCTCAAGAAGATTTGTCAGAACTATTCAAGGTCAACCATGAAGAAAGGCTAAGGGCCTCATTCCACAGTCACTAAAGGAATCATTCAAGGCATTTCAAAGCTTGAGATATCTAACCTATTATCAAATTTCAAACAAGATATCATCGACAATGTCACTACACATCTTGATACAATTACTACAAAGAAGAAGTGTGAAAATTTTGAGTTACAACTAGTCAAATACTGCCCTCATTGTCAAAAGCAAAAGAAGGATTGCCAATGTAAATTGGTTGCAAGCATGGAGAACCAGCATCTTCCAATTGAGTACATCAAGATAGATGGAGATGATGAGCAAGTATTCTTTTTTGTTCAATGTTGACCATGTGCCCAACGTTAAGGTATGCCTTAGTACCCTTTGCAAAATTCAAATTCACATGGTAATCAATGGCAAAATTGTAATCTCCAAGGTCCTCCACAAAATTAACCCAATTGGAACAATGCTGGGCAAAAAAACCCACAACAATCCCAATAGCCTCAAAATTCCCAACCATCCTAGTCTAACCAATAGTGTAACCAATGGTAGAACCAATAGAACTACTAGTAGAACTAATAGAACCAATGGAAACCACCCCAAGGGAATTGGTAGTCTACAAACCAATGAAGGAGATCTCAATAATGGCCTAACCAAAATACTAGTACTCCACAATTACCACCTTCAGTTCAACAACCTACTCTAATGCCACCACCTACAAATACTAGACCTCAAAAGCAAACACAGTTACCTACACAACCTTAGCCAAGCCCAAATAGCCAATAGCCACAGTAGCCCATGTATAGTGTTGATGCTCAATAGTATCCTTCTTATGCTTTGGGTGTTGTAGGTATACATATAAGATTTGGTATGACTTTAATAGCACATAAACCACCTCTTATAACTAAAATACCATACCCTCCTGTAGCATCAGAACCCTCAGTTACTGAAACAGTTGAATCAACCAATGTTACTATGTCAACCCAAGTTCAACCAGTAGTGGAACCTCCTTTTCTAGAAAAGCTTATACAAAATAAACCTAAACAAACAGAGGAACAACCTTTTAATATTGTTGATCAACAGAAAAACATACATGTCAAAATACCCTTGTTTCAAGCCATTAAAGATGTTCTAGTTTATGGAAAAGCCATTAGAGAAACTTGCCTGAAGAAGCCTAGAAGAAAGAAAAAGGACCTCACTGCAGTCCATGTTGTGGGACAATTGGCTGAAATCATGTTAGGGAAATTGATCACACTAAAATATTCTAATCCAGGAAGTCCAATAATGAATGTCAGTATAAATGGTCAATTTTTAAAAAATGCTTTAATAGATCTTGGAGATGCTATAAATGTTATGACCAAGGATACTATTAAGAAGTTGAAAATAGAAGGACTAAGTGCTACACCAATAATTTTGCAACTTGCAGATAGTTCTGTTGTTACCCTTGATGGAATGATAGAAAACATAGTTGTAACCTTAGATTCTCTAGAATATCCTATAGACTTCATGATTTTATCCCCCAAAGTTAATCTATCTGGTTACCCTATCATTCTAGGTAGAACATGGTTAGCCACAGCTAATGCAAATATAAGTTGTAGATCATGGAATATGACCATCTCAAATGGCCAACCAACAAAGAAATTTGATTTATATCCTCCAGCCCAACCATTACCAAATTTAAGCACATATGTTTGGCCAAATTTAGGGGATGAAGAAGAAGAGTTAAACTATATAGTACATCTCATGATGTTACATAGACAGTCTTTTCTAAAATTGCAAGAGGAAGGTTCAGTACTTGAGAGTATCCTCACTAATAGTTGTGTGGTAGAAAAAGACGTATCTAAAAGTTCTGTGTTGGAATTAATCACATATGAGGAATGTGATAAGAATTGTACTTTGCTAAAAGAACCTAAAATTCTTTATCCACTCTTACCGTGTGAATTAGAAGCAAGTCCAATATTTGAAGCTACTATGATGGAGTCCACCACTACTGTTGAACTAACTAACGGTCATAATCTCCATGTTAATCCCAAATTAACACCCAGACAGATGGAAAAGTTAAAAGAATTACTTCAAAGACATGAAAAGGCCTTTGCATGGGACTATAGTGATATGAAAGGGTTGAGTCCTACATTGTGCACCCATAGGATATACATCAATGAAGGTTTTCTACCACTTTGTCAACCCTAGAGAAGGATAAATCTAAGCCTTAAGAGAAATAGTTAAAATTGAATTGCAAAAATTGCTTGATGCTGGTTTTATTTATCCTATATCTGATAGTAGATGGGTGTCACCCCTAGTCATAATACCTAAAAAAGGAGGAAAATGGAGAATTTGTGTAGATTACAAAGAAATGAACAAAGCCACCAAAAAGGATCACTTTCCTTTACCATTCATAGACCAAGTTCTGGACACTCTAGCTAGAAAGAAGTATTTCTCTTTTCTAGATGGGTATAGTGGTTAAAACAAAATGAGTATTGCTCCTAAAGATCAAGAAAAAACCACATTTACATGTCCATGGGGTACTTTTGCATAATCTATTTCACCATTTGGTCTATGTAATGCTCCTACAACATTCCAACAAGTAGTTATTAGCATCTTTGCTAATATATCACATGATTGTATGGAAATATACATGGATGACTTCACAACATTTGGAGTCACTTTTAAGGAAGTAATGGAGAATCTTGAAAAGGTTTCGGTAAGGTGTCAAGAACATAATTTGGCACTTAATAGTGAAAAGTGTTTCATGCTCATGCAGGAAGGCATGGTACTTGGTAATTTCATATCAGCTATAAGAATACAAGTGGATCTAGCTAAGATAGAGGTAATTCAAACATTGCCCATACCTACAAAGTCAAAAGATGTAAGATCTTTTCTAGGCCATGCTTGATATTATAGACATTTCATAAAATATTTCAGCAAAATAGCTATTCCCTAGTATAAATTACTCACAAAAGAAGCTAAATTTAGTTGGACATCTAAATGTGATGAAGCCTTCTTGCAGCTTAAGAAACTTTTGACTACAGCCCTAGTTTTACAAGGCCCTAATTGGAATTTACCTTTTCACACATATAAAGATGCCTCTAATTATGCCATAAGTGTAGTCCTAGCATAGCAATCTCAAAATCTTGAAAATGTAATCTATTATATTAGCAAGAGCCTTTACGGACTAGAATTAAACTACATAGTAACAGAAAAAGAATTGTTAGCAGTAGTTTATGCCCTGAACAAATTTTGGTATTACATAATTGGCTATTCTATATTTGTTCATACTGATCATGCAGCAATTAAATATCTCATGAGTAAAGCTTCTATAGCAGGCAGATTAGCAAGATGATTATTGTTGTTGCGAGAAGTTGATATAACTATTGTTGATAAGCCTAGAAAAGGCAATGTTGTAGCTGATTATTTATCAAGAATCCATCATGATGATACTAACACTACTTTGGTAGATGATGCATTTCTGGATGAGCATTAATTTCATATTGCTATTCAAACTCCATGGTATGCAGATATTGCTAACTACATTGCAACCAATAAAATACTAGAACATTTTTCTTACAAAGAAAAGAAGTTGCTTATAGAGAAAAGTTTTTGTTTCTCCTAGATAGATAATCTCTTTTTCTACACTAGACCTGATCAAGTTATGAGAAGATGTGTGAGAGAGGATGAGACATATGATGTTCTACATACATGGCATAATGAACCATGCAGAGGACACTTTGTAGCAAAAAGAACAGCCTTGAAAATCTTGACAACTAGGTGTTATTGGTCTACACTTCACAAAGATGCAGCCAACTATATAAGAAAGTGTGACAAGTGTCAAAGAATGAGCTAACCAACAAGAATAGATGAAATGCCTCTTAATCCTTAGATGGCATTAACATCATTTGACAAATGGGGCATGGACTTCATTGGTCCAATTGATCCTCTATCTAATGGGAAATCCTATATTCTTGAGTGCACTAGTTACCTAACAAAATGGGTTGAAGTCAAAGCCATGAAGCATGCTCGTGATGAAAATTTTCTGAATTTTTATATGAAGAAATTTTTACTCACTATGGTGTACCCAAAGAGCTAGTCACTAACCAAGGTGCATAATTTTCCTTTAATCTGATCTTAGAGTTGATGAAACGGTATAACATCAGGTATTGGAGATCTATTCCTTATCATCCTCAAGCTAATGGACAAGCAGAGGTCACAAATCGTGAAGTGGAAAACATCCTAAAAAAATTATTCATCTACATCATAGGGATTGGACTAGTAGATTACAAGAAGTTGTTTGGGCTTATAGAACAACCTAGAAGACTACTATAGGATTTACACCATTTGATCTCTTGTATGGAAAGATAGTAATGCTTCCAATTGAATTTGAACATAAAACTCTAAGGATAGCATTGGCATTGGATATTGAACTTCTTGTAGCATAAACAGAATGTCTTCTACATATTAACTCTCTAGATGAAATGCACAAAGATACTTTGGAATGCACTAAACTGATACAAAAATAAAGGAAAACATGGCATGACTCTCATATTATAAGTAAACAATTTCAAGTTGGTGACTGGGCATTACTATATGATTCTCGATTTAAAGATATGAAGATGGCTGGGACCATATGAAATTAGTCATGTCTTTGATAATGGAGCTATTCAACTAACTACCATTGATCTAGTACCTTTCAAATTATTAGTCAATGTTCACAAACTCAAATTATATAAATGGCCCCAAACCAAAGAGGACTTCCTGGAGCAATTTCAGTAGCCAGATTCAAATACACATTAGGTAACTCTTCCTATAGTCGAAGGTGTCAACCTTCTGACTACCGCTCTTCAACATTAGTTTCTTTGTGCATGCTCATAATGTTCACATAAAGTTGACTTTTTCATTCACTTTCTCCTTCCATCTCATCTCTTTACCTTCCACCCATCCACCTCATCTCATTTCTTTATCTTCCATCCACCCACTTTCCATGTCATCAATTTCTCATATTTTCAATATACGGTGTTGTCGATACTGATATCACTTCCACCACCTTTTTTTTGGTATGTGCGATAATCAAATTGATAGGTATAACATTTTCAAATTATTATTCACCTATAGTTTGTAGATTTCATTAATTATATTTAATACTACATAATTTATATGATGACAGCATTATGCCAGTCCCTTACCCGTACTAGGTCTAACAAGTATGGACACTTGTCCATATTTAGTAGGGGGCAGGGAAGGTCACTAAATATCCAATGGTATTTCTATTTATCCATAAATATTTTTCCAAATCTTTGCATTCCCTTCATCAATGAAAATTAATTGCCATAAGTACACAAGTGAGGTTTCGTAACCTTTATTTTTGAATGATTTTCTATGCCAAGTTGTGATGTGACTTGTTTTAGATTTTATGTGATCTAAACCCCATTTTTGGATGATTCTCACACATATTCATGATTTACCTTTACTAAAAGCCATATTATTGTGCATAACAATTTGTTATCCCATTAATTGTTAGTTAAAACAAAGAAGTGTGAGTTGAGTCTATAACATAATGAAGAAGCTTGAATTCAAAATGGGGAAAATAGGGCAAGTAGAGAAAGTGTTAAGAAAATGGGTGGATAGTTGCAAAGGAGAGAACCAGTGGAACATACTATGTTGCTTTCAGACGTAGAAGCCATAAGAAGGTTTAATACATGCAGATGGCTAGGGTATTTCTTGAGTTTGACTGCATATGATGAAGAGGTGGCCATAGAATTCACAAGGACATTTGATGAGGGTGAAGCTTTCATTTGGGGTTTAATGGTGATTGCAACAAGGGAACGCATTTTTGAAGTGGTTGGGTTGCCTGCAGTTGCAAAGCATTACCCTAGCACACATGATGCAAGGTTAGCAAGAGCTCAATTTACCAAACTGCCCGATCCTCAAATGGACATTACAAAGCAAGGTTACAAGAGAATGTCACTGTCATCGCCATACAATAAATTAGCCATGCATATTATCAATCATTTTACATGCGAAGGTAGATTCTTTTACTTGCATGCACATCATTTCAAATTACTTAGTTGTATAAGGAATAATATTGCAATAAACATTCCAAATTTCTTGTATAATATGCTTTGTATTAGTGCAAAAGAGACTCAGAAAGGAAAAGATAATTCTATTATTCATCATGCCTTAGTCAAGTTACTAATAGAGAGGTGATGAATTTGTGCAAGCCAAAACTCTGCAACTCCAAGTTGCCCCTAGTGAATAGCCTAGTGAGGAAAATGTCCCCACTGATGTGCCTACTAAACAGAATACTCAAGAGCTTGAAGACAAAAATACCCAAGGAAATGTGCAAGAAACTATCCCTATTCAAGAGACAATCCCTTCACCTATGCAATAGACCCTGAAACATACTTCTATCAGAGCCAAGAGGAAATGAAAAACTGCAAGAAGAAATCTTTGTTCAGGAAAAGGAAGAGTCAAACCCTAAAATTGTGAGTAAAAAGAGAACAAAGAAAAGTCTTGTAGCAACTAGTCCTATAGTAGAGACACCCAAAGGAAAAAGTAGGCAAAAGGTTGTGATGCAAGAAGAAACCCCCCTAAGGAGAAGCCCTAGGATGAGAGGGAAAATTTCTAAGGATTCTACTTTGTCTAAAACATCTACTAGGGAATCCCCTATGAAAATTATTTTTGATCACTCTCCTCCCCATCTTGAGATTACAAGAATTCCCAAAAATCCTACTGAGGAATGTAGGGATGGAATCAAAGAAAATCCAGATGATACCCCAGCAGACCTACTAGGTGCTTCCAACTGTAAGAATGAAATAGTTCTTGAATGTGTTGATCAAAGAACTACCCTAGTTCCCCATAAAATAACATGGATTACTAGTTTTGTAGAACATTTATGGAAGGAACAAAGAAAGAGGAAAAGAAATCATGAAGAAGATAGTAGTTCTATCGCACTACAAAAACTCCTTTTTCAGTTGTATGGATAGCATCTGTTTGCTGAGGCATTTTGGAAAGAAGAGAAGAAAAAGATGAATAAGATCATAGCATCTCAAGGTGAAGAAATTGCAAATTTAAAGGAATAGTTAGCAAGCCAAAATCAATGAATGGATCATGCCCTCAAGTTAGTTGATCAGGCCCTTGCTTGTAGACCACCACACAGAGTTTATGTTCTCTATTTGAAAGGACAATTTCTTTTGTTTCAGTTAATGTTAACTTTGAAGAATATTAATGCAGAGTTCAAATCAGCACAAGAATTTTATGGACTATATCAGACTCTACCATCCTAGTAGCAAAATTTTCTTTGTGAATTATATGTTCATAATTTTATTATCCCTTCAGAGACTCAATGGAATCCCTTTCTTTACATAGGGGACATACATTTGAGAGCCCTCATGTCCTAGATGTCTAATGAAGCAAATTATGATAGGCAGCTGAATAACTACAAGGATGAAGAAAGGACAGAACCCTTGCCTTTAAGAGCAAAGAGTAGCAAGCCAAATGAAGTTCTTAGGGATTGGTTCGCATTGACTTATGGAAAGAAGAATCCAAAAGTAAGGGATAGGATCTTTGCTACCAAAGCTAAGGTTTATGCTGATTATGAAAATTTTCCATACTTTTCTTTCCAAAGAGCTATGACTAGTGCTAGGAGTAGATGGGCTAGATTGCCTGAATCTCTTAAAAAGTCAGAACCACATAGTCCCATCAACTTGGAGGTAGCACTTCATAGGGTTCCAAAATATTTAAAGTTAGGGAAGTAGACTAGACTAGAGTTGTGATGTCCCCTAACCATGTAGCCTCCAATGCTCCTATGGCCTTTATATAACATTAATTTTGATAGACTTGACAAGCTTTAGGAAGATCATAGAAGGGAAGTATGGGAGAGAACTAGAGGATTTTACTATACCTTCAAGAGCAGCAAGAAAGGAAGAACAGAAATTGGAGAGTTCATGTCATTAACAAGGAAGTGCAATGCTTGAGGACAAGCATTAGTTTAGCAGGGGGAAAATGATGAGACCAAATATTGCCTTTATTTCATGATAGTTTTAAGACACTTTGTTGATACTCTATTTTATTTCTATCAAAACATTTGTGGACCTATGTTTACCAAACCTATGATAAACTTATGGGCAGAAACGATGTCATCTTTTTCTAGTATTATATATATTATGTAATATGTTATATAGTTATCAAAATGTGTGTTCTTATATTTGAATTTAATTTGATAAATGTTTATTTTCAAACATGTCTTTGTATTGTAACTAACCTATTAATGAAGACTAATAGATGATTGGAAGAATTCAAAAGTTAAGTCCCAATAGCATTCAAGGAGAAGAGAATGCTAAGGAGCAACCATGGTAGAGGAAAGTTGTAATAGTTCCAGAAGACACAACAGTGAGCAAGGAGGAGCTATGAAGACTTATTGCCTTCTCTGCATTTATTCCATGGTGAGCGGATGTTCAAACTTTATTGTTCCCACCTTAAGTTGTTATTTCTTCCTCCTGCCTTGAGTTTTTATTTTCCTTCTTTCTCTCCTATAGATTTAAAGCTGGGTTATTTACTTTTCTTTTATGAAATAAGTGTTGATCTCCTATATATAGGAATCGACCCAAGTGTGTTAGTTTAGCCAATTAGAAGAAAGAATTTATGAGAATAGAATGTTAACTTTTACAATTGTGTTTTTACAATTTTGTGTTATGTAATGAATTTCTAAAATCTAATGAAATAGTTTTTGGTTTCTATCTTGTGTTAGTAGTTTAGTAAAGCCAACCAAGGGGGCCCACTTGGAAGGTGGATTAGATTAGGATAGAATAGATTTATTTCCAAGCATTCTTAGTATTGTAAGTAGAAGTTGTAAGTTCCTTCCTATAGCATCACAATTTGTGAATGTTTTTGCTGCATATGTGGGAACAATTACAATGGATGAACTGAGTTGGAATATTTGTTATCCTTTCATTGTATTTCTAGTATTTGTAGAGTTAAGTGTATTAGTTTCTTGTAGCAATATTGTAAGTTCTTTTTGTTGCATTTTACTTTCCTGCAACATAATCTTAGTGACTCATTAAGAGACCTAGTGCACATATTGTGCCGACCATTTCAAGTATATGTCCCTGGGTTGACAAGATTAAATGCACCTCATAGTGGGAAAAATAGTCCTTAGTTTGAATATATTATTCCTAAGCATGGCCTAGAGCATGACTATGATACACCTATTGTGAGGCGGATCATCAACTGCAGCGACATCCCACATATTCTTATTGTCATTCTCATAGCTTCAATTTCTATAGGAGCAAGTCTTCAAACACAAAAAATGGTAGCCAAGGACTATCCACTAATTTTGTTTCAACCTATTTTAGCCTTTTCTTGGCCATTAAAAAGAGAAAAAAAACTTTAATAAGGTTTAAAAAAATCTCTGAGCTTTGCGTCAATTCAATGATTTTATTCCAGCCAATGTTTGGTCAGTTATCTATCTCTACCTAGTGATGCCTTAAGTATTTTTAGGCAATATAGTTGTGGACTACTTCACATGGATAGATATAGGCAAAGTGCATCTGTATATTCAAAATCATTGGTGCCTTAATGCATTGTGAGATTTCTTACAAAGACAAAAATATTGGATTAATTATCAACAAAAACTTATCACAACAAAAAAAATGACAAATTTCAAGAAAATCTTGTTGGACTACTTTCACAAGAGTATTAATCTAACATTGTAGAATGTCCACTTGTTTCCTAAGCATTGTGTCACTGTCCACTTTCCATAAAATGGATTTTGGGCTAGATTATTCTAGACTTTCATCTACGGCCAAAAAGTTGTGGTTAAATTTATAATGGCATTTCTAACAGCACCAATTTTATAATACAAACTAGCGATAAATGAATATAAAAAGTAAATAATATCAACACCAATTTTTTAATACAAACTAGGGATAAATGAATACAAGTAAATATTAAAGGTTAAAATGCCTTATATCTTTTCAATTTGGAAATAATTTCTTGACTTTTGTTTTTGTTTTCAATTTCAAAATAATTTCACTAATTTCTATGTGAGCTGGATGACTACCTAAGTGTATTTTTAATTGTAAATAAAATGCTTTTGTAAAAACAAATTTTATTTTAATTTTAAAGATTGATCATTTTTATTGGTTTTGATTTTATTATTTATTTACATTAGTAAAGTTTGATATAATTTGAAAATTGTCATTAAAAATATTTAAAAATATAAATAATTTTATAATATTTATCTTATACTTGAAATTATGTTAAATCAATAAAACAAATTAAAGTTAAAGATACAAATATATCTAATTAGTTTGGACAATATTAAAGTGATTACAAGATTATATTATATGTCTAGAATTTTAATTTAAGGTTTTTTTTTCAAGTGTAATTTGAACAAACATCATTTATAATTTAAGAAGAAAATATTTATTATATTATCAAAACCAAACATTCACAATGCTCATCTTTACATGTAAATATGTTTTAGGAAATTGTGATTTATGATCTTTGGAGCACATCCACAATAATAAAAACTATATTTTACAACAAACTTTACAATGACTAAAAACTTATTTTACAACAAATATTTAACAATATGTTTTCTATTTTATTTTTAAAGTATGAACCACTAACAACACAAGACAAGGACTCAAACACTCTCTCAAAGCTCTTATTGAACATACGTAGTCACAATAATTAGAGATTTTCTTTTTAGTAGCCATAGTTCTTTTTACGATAATCATATAACTTTACATTTCAAATTTGAACAAAAAAAATGCAAGAGGGATAGATTTTCTTGCAAAATATAACTCAAATATCAGATGTCATGAAATAGAGAGCACTAAAATGACTAAAAACATGATAATAACATTCCTTCTATCAAAATTTGGACCCTCCACATCCCAATCTTTGAAATCCTTTTTATAACATAAGGATTGCAACAAGCTTTAGATATGGGACAGTGATGACACACATCATATTTCCATTTGACAAACTTAACTTGTTACATTTAAGACAAAACAACAAGAAATGATACTATAGATAGATTCCTTCATCTATTGGCTTTTCATGCTTTGTTTGAGCTTTGTTCATTCACTATCTCCATTAGGTCCCTATACTTATGGATAGAAAATTGGTAATAAAATGAAGAGGCATGTCCGTTTGTTTATCAAATTTATCTTAACCAACCAAGTAGTAACTAACTATCACATGTCAATCAATTAAAACAAATTTACAAAGGAAATTGAATTCATTTTGGGTGATTCTGATGCTAACTCTTCAATAAAACTATTTCATTTTTTTATATGCTCCCAATATTTGTCATCCTTGAGAAAGTTTGCATCTACAATGAATTCCTGAGCTCTAAAATCAATCTCCATCATCTTCTCCAATTGGTCCCTCATCTTTGTCAATTCTAGGTCATCGTTATGTGATGCTCCCAGGGCCTCCTTCAACACTACATGACAAGTCTTGATCCATATATCCTAGTTAATAATTTTTCCATCCTGATCATGTCATGTCGATACTTTTTACTTCATTACCAGATCTTCCAACATATTTAATTTTTTGTTGAATTCCTTAGTAAACACGTTATGATCATGAATTAATCTATTGGTTTCCTGGATATCAATGTCTTTAATGAATTCATCCCTTTTCTTGGTCAATTTGTTGTAGATTTCATCATGTTTGAAAGCCAAAGTTTTGTAACCATTGTATAATTCCCACACATCCAAGCTTGTTCAAAAATATTTTGAAGTGGTTTCTTAATATGGAGCTTGATACTTCCCTCATAATCATAGTTGTATCCTTTAATTTCTTATTTTCCTCTTGTAGTCTCTTGAATTCCCTTTTCATGGCATCATCTAGTCATTGAATCATAGGCTACATTTGTAGATTTACAATTTTCAATAGACTTTCATACATTTCTCTCTAGTTATCTCTTTCAATTGACACTTGCTTCATCTAAGTCTCATTGAATTGGGCCAAACCCACTTGCATGTGTTCTAATTTATTAGGGTCTATTACCCCTACCTTCAAAGTCATTGAGTGTCCAAATTCTTGATCAATATCAATAATCTGTGGCCTCTTCTATGGAGGGTAAAGGGCCCATAGTAGCATAGGTCTCTCATCCTAAATAAACCTAGAACCAATAATGACATCTTTCACTCCCTACACATCAAGCTTCATATTCTTTTTCCCAAATTTCATTAAGATGTAAAATATATAGGATGCACTAAGATCCCATCCAAGAAAAACCATGACTCCTACTTCATTAAGAAGTTGTCTCCCTCTTGTCAGAATCATGTTCTCCACCTCTTTCTTAATATCTTCTTTAAGTCTTGCCATCAGCTCCTTTTCATTTTTAGGAGTGATTTGTGGAACACTCTTCTTGAAGATTTTTCCTCTATAATTGTACAAACAAGTTATGAATTCCTTTGACTTTATAAGTTCATCATCATCAATAAATTTATTTGACTCAAGGATTCTTTCATCCTTTTCCACATTAACCCTATCAACTACCTAGACATCATGTTCTAGTGCTTGTATCGCAGGTCTATCCAAAGTTTTAGTCAGTGGTACAGGGGAGTCTAGCACATTATGTATGTCATCTCTAAATTTTTCCAACTCCTGTTGCTTGCTTTATTTCAACTCTCTGTTCTATTCTTACATCTTCTATTGAATTTCCAACAATTCCATGTTCTTATATTCTTCCTCATTTTCAAAAATTTTATGAATAGAGTCACCTAATTTCTGTGACTTTTTCTACAGGCATAGATATAGCCTTCAGGATCATAATGGGTGCAGGGATCCATGGTGTACATATGATACTGATTTTGTAATTTTTCCCCAATTTTGTCATAAGACTTGGTGGCACAAATAGTAAAATCTCCAAAAGATAGAGTAGCGGGGAGAAAAGTTTGTTTCCTATGCTTCCCTCCAAAATGTTGTTTTCTTGACTTTGACATCTATCTCACAATTTCCAAATAAGAAATCCTATCATGTACTAAAGTTGGTAATTGGTAGGGCATCCCTTTAAATACATATACTCTAATATAAGTGAAATAGTCATAGGCATACCCAATTGTGTTTAATCTTTTCTCCCAGCTCATTATCTTTAGGTCTTAGGAATATCTTTATGTCAAGGCTAATGGAAGGGAAATCTTGATATCCAAAAAATGAATATAAAGGGTGAACAAAGTAATCCTAAAGGGTGAGGTAACATGAGGCATTGTATGTATAGTCCCACATATAAGTCTACATCTAAATTGGCTTATCTTCTCCATTAGTTTCCTTTATGTTTAATTTAAAATTCTGATGCCACATATCTCTCATTTGACCATAATATAAAATCATGTGTATAACCAAAGAATAATGCCTAAAAATAGGAGTATCAACATCTTTTAAATTAACAAAATAGGTATGAATGTTGTCAACAACATACTCAACATAATCATAGGGCCTAGGCTCCAACATTTGGACATCAGAAGCCAACACCATACATCCAATCTCCATCAAGTTAGGAACCTCCATTGATCCAACTTATCCACAAGATGGATACTTCATGTCAGAGTATGTTTTGAACAATTTTGTGTTGAATGGTGGCCCATCTACTTCAGTAAGTGGCTCTTTCTTGACCTTGTGTAACATTAGCTTCCATTTCATGTATGATATATCTAACCTCTCGTATGCACTCTTTAATTCCAAAAATGATAGCCTTTTGGTGAGCCCATCCATTAGCTTGAAAACTTCATTCAAAGAATTAATTGAAATCTCCATGAACTTTTGCATGATATCATCATATATGCATCTATCATTAGTATTTATTTTCCAATGACCTTCAGCAGTTTGACATTCACAAACACATTTGGCATAGTTAATTCCCCCACATTCATCACCCATGGATGACATATGGGCCCCTTATGATCCCTTCTGAAATATTGATATAGGAAAATTTCATATCCTCAAGCTCTTGTCTATATATCATTGAATTCACTATACTTGTCTTCCAATTTATTCGAAGAGGAAAATTTACTTCTTCTAGATTTATGCCTAGCAAACTCCATTTGTTCAATCAAGTCTTCATTCAACTTCCTTGGAGGAATTTCATCTTCTACCTTCTAATTCTTTTAGGTTTTCCCCTTCTTTACCTTCTCTACCTTTCTCTTTACTAGTGAACTGAAGCCTTCCATTTTTTTGCAAATTGTTACTTTAGGAAACTTTGGAAAATCTCACAATTCTTTACAAATTCTCTTCTTGTGGAATGCACAATGATCAATTTCTTGGTAAAAATACCATAATTTTAGGAAGTCCATAAGTTCATGCATATCCTTTATTTATTTCACTGCATTGATTGCCATAATTAAGATTTTTTATCGTTGTAAGCATGTCAACAGTTGTTTCTGGTCACTATTCACCCACTCCACAAAAAATATTTAAATAAATGAACATTGTAACTCCTAGTGAAAAACATATACACACCATCAATCTCTTTAGCCCATTATTCCTAGTAGATAATCTATTACATTTTTCACTTTTATCTTTATAAAACAACTATAACCCTAATGCTCATCGCCATATCCATTTTCATGTAAGAGAGATCCGTGATCAAAATTGCCTTATCACTATAATCTATAGTGATCCTTGTTATAGCCATACTTCTTTATCTTCATTACACATAACAATATACATCTCTTCCTCACTTTTCACTATCTCCTTACACACACAAAACTATAGAACATTGCAAGATTGCAACAAGGAGTCCCTTTGCTACAAACAGTCTTGTGATCCTACACAAGCACGAAAATGAACCACATTTCTCAAACTACAACAATCCTACACAAGCACAAAAATGCACCATAGTTATTGAACTACAGAAAGATATTCATTCGATATTTGACTCATTAAATGTAACTCCTTCGACGCACAAAACTTCACAATGTTTAAAGCTATAGCAGTATATGAGAAAGTCATAGCCAATCTTGGCAGGAAGGCAATGAGGATGGAGTTCTAAGTATCTTAGTATGTTTTTATGTGATTTTTCATATCTTATACTTCCCCTTTGCAATTGTTTTCTCCTATGATGGGGAGAGATTGTAAGTGGCACCTACTTGTCAAACTTTAAGTGCAAGATGGAGATGATGGAATCAAGCCTTTTTCAATGGACAAAATTTAGTCAAACTCCAATTCAGTCTAATGAAGATACAAAAATTAGAGTTTCTTGAAGCTATTCCACTACACAAACTTGATTTATTTATCATAGGAGAATCAAAGAAAGAAGATACAAAATGTGGTTTCACTCGTGTGAGACATAGGGACAACAACCATGCAAAATACAAGGCAAAGAGAAATTATATTCTAGGTTATTAGAGATGCAATTAGTAGTTTGTGTTTTTTATGAAACTGTACCATAACCTTTATGATTTAAACTTTGATTGACTATTCTTTATGTATAGCTATTGGTGTTCTTTTGGGCTAGATGATAATAGGACCAAACCACCGGCATAAAAATGCCAACATCATTTTATTAAGAAAAGGGATTTTGATGCCACTTCAATGTAAAGGTTATGTTTGGTAGACCAGATGTCACTATTATCAACTACATTGATATGCTACACATAGATGATGAAGGTATATTTATTCATGGTAAATATGATCCAAGCAATGAACCATGGTCTAATTTGGCCCCAAACCTATCTACCGAATGCAAGGCTTACATAGAGTTCCTTTTAGAAATGGATGTGAATGTGGATGCTATAATGGATAGACATCTAAGGAATCCATATTATGTGGTTATATTGCAGAGGGATTCTTGCCTAACTCAAAAAGATGTCATGAATGCTTGGAGGAGAGTTAAGTCTAGTTGAGCACAAAAGAATATCAAAGATATAATTAGTATTATTAAATGGATAGGAAAGGACTAAACTAATTTCTTTTATTGGTAGAAGCCACAGATAGATGGCACATGTTTCATTATGCATTTCCAAACCCTATGGATGCTTGATATGATTTTTAGACACTCTCATAATTCAATAATATCAATAGATTTGACCTTTGGAACAAAAAAATATAGGGTGAGACATGTACAATTTTTTTTTACCATTAATACTATGTTCTTCTTCTTAATTGGCAATAACATGTCACAAGTCATTTTTAACTTCTTAGTCAATTATAGTACCATCTATGTTCTCTTGTCATCTTTGACAAACATCAGTCGAGGGTTTCAGTTGCATGGGTTGTCTCATATTGCAACAAGATTGAGGACATCGAATGTTGGCTCTCTACCATCTATAGATGAGGAAAGTAGGTTAGAAATGACTGAACAGTCAATGTCTTTTTGATTTTCGATGCAAGTACCAAAATACAAGCAATTGAGTAAGGGATGCAACAATATATATCTTTGACTGCATGTTTGAACTTTGTTAACATTTATATCTTTAGAATTTTCCCCCACAAAAGGAAATGAATTTCATCTTTGTGTCCACCATGGCTACTTTTAATTGTCATGTCATTCTATGCATTTGGCACATTTTTGGGGCATCTTTGAAGAATGTGTTGAAGTATGCATCGAAAGATAGAGCAAAGTATATGTTTGAACAACTCAGGATGATTATGAACACAATTGGTGAGAATAAGGATGCCACTTATAGGCTATTGGATTTTTTTTTCTCAAATTCTCTTATCAGCATAATTTCTTAATATACTTCCAGAGGACATGGTGCAAAGGGGATAATTGTATATGTAAGACATTTTGCTCTCTTATTTTGAACTATCATTACATTGAAATTTATCTTCTCTTTTCTATACTAACTTTGCATGAAATCTCATCCCCCATTACACACACAAAAAGGTGGGCCAAAATATTCAAAAACTTCCCACATGCAAACTAGAATAAAAACATTGTCATCAAATCTTATCATTGCACATTGAAGATGTGATACCTTCGTGAGTGTCAAAATAAATGTATGTATCAAATGGATCATCTATGCATTGCCCTAGTTTATAGGATGAAACCATTCTACAGGAAAAGTATAAGTTATAGGAATTCAATTTTATCAAGAACTACAAGATGCAAAGTTTGCAGAAAAGTATAGATAAGTCACAGGCAACTCCCAATGATGATTGCATTGTTAATGAAGCTAGACCAAGATACTATTTTGTGAAGATTCAAACTAAAAGAAATTATTATGTTGTTAGAACCTTCGGTGATCAGTTATATATGTGTGATTATCCTTGGGCCCTATAGGGTAACAAATGCAAGAATGTGTTGAAGGTTTCCACTATGATTACTGGCTACAAGTATATGTGTTCTCATAATTTACTCTTTCGTGTAATTTGGCTTACACTTACAATTCATGCATTGATTGAATACATCTAACATAGATATTTCAATGCACAAAATTTATGCACGTGGGATTATTCAAGCAGCTTATAGACATACAGCCCACCACCACAATTGGTTGTGGAGAAAAGTCCACCTGGAATGGAAAATGGCCCTATTCAGATAGTTGATTACTGGAAAGAATCCATGGCATTGTTGAACACTGCCACACATATAAAATGAGAATCTGATGAACAAGTAAAACCATTACATGAATGCGTGAATCAATTTTGGAATGATCTTGCCATGTTTGGTGTTATCCCATTCATTCTTACTCTGAACATTGATCCATTTACAACTAGCATAGTACAAATGCATCTATGGTTCAGTCCAACCTTGCTACAAGTCCCCCAAAGTGACAACGGTGGCATGACTCTCAGCATGAAAATATGAATCATGATTATTCTTCACAATCATTTGTGCTTCCTACTAAGGGACGCAGGAGGGGGAGGACTAAGAAGGAGTCCTTGCATGTACTTGAAGTCAGTGGTCACCCTGTATCTACTTCACTAAATATTGGTGAGCACACATTGGCATTTGGTTGTGGGAAATATGCACTACATTTGTTTAAGCTTCATAGGATCCCTTTTTTTTTTTCAAGATAAAATTTCTCACAAATTAATGTATATAATTGGCAACTAGGCCTAACATCTGCATCTACAAACTATTAATGTCAATTGTCATTTCATGATGCAAGTGGTGAAGATGTTATAGAGGGAGGTTGTTGCAATGAAGATGTTACAGAGGGAGGCTGATGAGGTGAAAATGTTACAAAGGGAGGCTAGTGTGAAATGGATGTGGCTATCCTCCCTACAAACTATACAATTGACCAATTTTCAAAACTTGAAAATATCATGAATTTTTATGAAAATGTAGAATGATCATTAATTAATGTGAGATTTTTTTTTTTTTAATGGGAAAAAAAATCAAGAATTTAAAATTACAACATAGATACAAAACTTGAATAATTTAAGAAATATGAATATTGACTAAGAAACATGTTCAATCATTTTAAGATTTTACAAGTCTTAAAAATTAATAGTCATTTTGTAACCAATTAAAAAAACTTATACTCGTATTCATTTTCACATTTCAAAGCAACAAACAATTGATTTTACTATCAAAATAAAACCTATACAAGAATTAGGGTTTAATATGGTTCACAATTAAATTAATCTACTTATTTATTTAATTATGTATAATTTAATTTAAGTATATAAAGTTTGATTTACTTCTCTAAAGTTAGATTTAATCATTTGAAGATTGATTTAACTTCTCTTCATAAATCAAAACTAGCACTTGCACCACTAAAAGGTGCAAGGAGAAGCCAATAGGTAAATAGAAGAAAGACAAACTAATTTTACAATAAGAATAAAAATATATAATTATTTACACATCATTTTTTAAATATTATAATTTAGTACATTTTTTATAATGGTTTTCATATATTTTGGCTCCTTTGAATTATTATCATCTACTTTGGATCAATTAAGATTAGACAAAGATCTTGTCATCTTCAAATTATTTCTTGTATATCAAAGATAATATTATTTTTTAGTTGAAGTCAAATGAATGATTGAAAAAAGATGTGTACGTGAACCTTGTAGAAGAAGAGAAGCATTGACTAATAGTTCATATCAATTGTTACTACTGAATAAGACAATTTTTTGAATTATTAGGAAGAACAATGAAACAAAATAATGAAATGCTTATTTCCATAGTGTTGAGCATTGAATAGGTGCCCATGAAAGAAATTAAATCCTTGGATTGGTCTTTCACATGAAAAATCATGTTCACGTTTACCTTGCAATAACCATAGCTTTTTAATGCTATCTTCTATCATGGAAAATAATATAATTAAGAGGTTTTTTCATACCTTACAACAAGCTTGTATTATTAGGGAAAATGGATAAACTAATCAAATTGCCAATGACATCTATGATAGTGAATCGAATGGATGACCTGACATGGTAGATCTAGAGGAGATTATTCATCATTTATTTTTCTCATCACATCATGTTACTGGCTAGTGTAATTTTACCTTGGGAGTTAAGAATCATGACTCATCTACAAGTACATGAGGTATGTAGACAAAAAAAAATGTTGAAATAATTAAATGTTATTAAATTATAATACACAATTGAACTAAGATAAATTTAATATAACATATTTTAAATCAATTTCACATTTACTATCATCAAATAAATAAAAAATAGTCATTAATTAAGTTATGGGAAGTATATATATTTTACACTTACAAAACATACACAATATATTAATAAGCTCTAATGTAGAGATTGAATGAAAAATGTAAACCAATAAACTTATAAATTTATAAATAATAATAGAAACCTAATAGAGAATATTTTTTACTTCATTTTATTATAGAATGTCAGTTTTGTAAACACATCTTTCTTTCTTTATTGAATTAAGACAAACATAATAGAAAATATCATAGGAAAAGCAATAAGAAAACTAATGATCCAACCTATTTCTTTTCCTTTCTTGTTATTTTTATTTTATTAATTTGTATTAAATTTGTAATCATTTTGCAAAGACAAAATTCAAAATGGAGAGTCAATTACGTTTTATATAGGTTCATTATGATTTGATTCATATTATGGAAAAAATACTCTATATAAAATAATGAGTGCAATTGAATCTGACCATTCTACTAAGCACAAGTAATTACTAGATACTTAGAGTTGATTAATTTAACTTTGAAGTCCAAAATCATAGATGCACCATTTAACTATATAATGCACAATTGATCAATTCTTTCATTACAATAAAAAATTTATGAAGTTTTATAATGGTTACCTCTATTTGAAGGATGCTCTAAAATGTAGATTGTAAAATGTAAAACGGAGCTAAAGTAATCCAAAACCAATATTTTTTTTCTAATTCAAAATCATATAATTTACTTAATAGGATGCTGGCTTCAAGAGTATGATAAAATTATGCTTTGTACTCTTTGTTGTGGGCAACATGAATCCTCCTTTAACTCATTTTACTGTAAACTCATTTAATGACCCAAGTTTGTCATTACATGTGATTTCTTATAATATATAAAAATATTTCTTGTTACATGTGATTTCTTATAATATATGTGATTTCTTCTTTCCATCAAATAACTCACTCAATACTATTTTAACATGAATTATGTCTTTTCACTTTTGTGCAGCAGATCATAATTTGGAAACAAATGGTTGTTTATAATAAAGGATTTTGAATGAGGAGGGAAGATGTGAAATGGTAGCCACCACAAAAGAATTGGATAAAATTGAATTTTGATGGTGTTTCATAAGGAAATCCTAGAGAAGCAAGAGGAGGAGGAGTATTTCACAATGCAGAAGGGCATATCATGGTTGTATATGTGGAAACTTATGGATCAAAATTAGCATACTATGCTAAAGTGAGAGCATTACTCAGAGGTATCCAGATTGCAACACAACTTGGATGGACTAAATTTGAAATAGAAGGTGACTGCATGATTATTCTGAATGCTCTTAATAATGAGGGCTATGGGGATTTGAAAAAAGATGTTATAATTCAGAATGCTAGAAATATGTGTGACACTTTTGAAGAATGGAAATGTAGTCACATCTACAGATAAGGGAACAAATTAGTAGATATTATGGCTACTATTGGTGTATATCTTTGACTTGGTGAGAGCAAACTTTGGACCAAAAACTGGCCCCCAAATTTGAGTGAGGTGGCTAATAAAGAAATGGCTAACTCATTGCCTTTAATGTTACAACAATGCAATGGACATCCTTCAAGACATTCAGATTCAGTCATAACTATTGTTTATATATTTTTATAAATATATTTAATGTATTTTTAGGTGAGATTCATTTAATGTATTGTTTATATAAGTATTTAATAAATTTAATTTTAGTAGTAGATAAATGAAATTACTAAATAAATTTATCAATTATCAATATTATAATACATTAATTTCAACATAAGAATGAACATTTGTAAATGAATTTCATAATTTATTAGGAGTGACATATATCATTCAAATCATTTATACTATAAATTATAAAATGTCAAAACATACAAATCAGTGCTATAAGACTTCTATTGATTCATCCAATTAAAAAGGAGAAGAATATTTTATACATATTATAAAATTAAAATTTAACATCTATATTTTAGAACATAATACTTATAATAAAAGATCAAATAAAAAAAATTATAATTGGTCAACTACAATTCATTTAATCGCCATTAACATGAGTAATCTAAAACATGATACAAAGTACTTGGCACTAGCTAATCATTCATAACCAACACAAATTATCATCCAAACACCTATATATTGGCATGTACCTACTATAGACATCTAAGAAACATCTTGTAACTTTACACACCTTGATCTTTTGTACATCAATTTTACTAATACTTTATTCTCACTAAACTTTTCAATAACACTAGAAGAAATGAAGAAATATATTGGCATCAATGAAAAAACCTTTCAAATATGTGGTGACAATATTTGAAACACATTTTTTCACATTATTACAATAATATCTCTCTCAAATTGAAACGTAAGATGTCAAAAAATAACAACGCACAAAGATCCAATCATAAGCACCAATCAATCAAACAAAGATATTATATTTTAGAGTCTCTATAGTAAATCTCTCCAGCTAAGGGAAATCTTGTTTACATAAAACCAATTTGCCACTGATAGGTGAATGAAAAAGTAACTCATTTTCACACCTTCACACCTACTTATTTCCCTGACCATGATTTAAGGCTTGTGATGTTTCTCTTGCTCTTGTTCACTGCTTCACAACCTTATTTCTCTATTGACTGCTAAGGCTTGTAAAATTGTGATCTCTTCATTCTATGCTTTATCATTTCTTCACAACCTATCACCACTTCAATTCACTAATTGTGGTCCAAGACTTAACATCTCATTTTATTTACAACATTGTAATGGCTCATATATTAACCTTGTCACCTATTTGCAACCGCTAGACACAAAACTCTTCTTAACTATGCGATGTTGTGATCACTGTTTTGATTGACTACCACTTCATTTCATAGCTTTGCAACTCAAAATCTTAATTATAACTTAAGTCTTGTGATAATGTGATAGCCTTTAGCTCTTAGTTTTTTGATTATTTTTGCAACCTCGCAACTTAAGATTTTAACTCATAATCAAACCTTGTGATGGTGCGATGAACATATATCATTGCTTCCCATCCTTAACCATGGATTGAAGTTAATTGTATGCGATGAAGTGAGAACCCTAAATTTAACTATTGTTGTATATCTTTCATGGCTTTACAACTACAAATTTTAGTTTTCCATTTAACCCTATGAAGTTGTGATCATAGGCTTTCATTGCTTTGCGACTATAATCTCAAGTTACTCTTAACTACCTATGAAGTTATGATGGCTTCCAAACTTGACCACCATGATTATCTCTTGCAACATTGCAACTTAAAATATTTTAAGCTAGAAGTAGGCCACGATCATGTGATCTTTAGTGAATCACTCTTTTACAACCCAAAATTGAAGGTTAACCTCAACAACTACAATGTCATTATGACCTTTATCCTGTCTACTTCACACCTTTGTAGCTTCCAAAACTATTGGTGATCGTAATGGAGAGATGGAGTGGTCAAGAAAATTTTGCAAGATTACAACTTGAAACACATTAAAGGTGAGACTTACAATATGAAAATAATCAAAGGACTTTGGGATATAGAAAATTAAATGAATGACCAAGGTTTTTGATGTATCTCTATTTCAACGAGGATGGGCTAAACTCCATCCAAAATGCACTAAACAAGAAACAATGTCAAACTCTCTTTTTCCAGATTCACAAAAATGTAGTGATTTTTTTCCAAATTTTTTGTTGTTCTCGACTACAAACTATGTAGATCATAAAGAATCCATGATGTTTTCAACTTTTTGAAAATTGGCCAACTATACAATTTGGATGGAGGATAGCTACATGGACAAGCTAATCTCCATCCAAAATGTACTAAAAACAAAAAAAGTCAATTTTTTTTCTAGATTCACGAAAATGTAGTGATTTTTTTCAAAAAAAATTGTTGTTCTCAACTACAAATTATGCATGAAAATATGGATGAAACTATTATGCATTTTTTATATTATGACTCGTTAACAATATTGAAATATGCATGAAATTGTAATGTGGTTTCGATAATACCCTAACCTAACTACTCAATAACAATATCTAATTATAGATGAAACTGTAATGCATTTTCAATAAAAGTGAAGCTACTTGAAAATATTCAACACATATCATAAAATGTATCAGATTACATAATGAACGTATGGATGAAACTATTATGGATTTTTGATATCTCCTCCTTTTTTATCACCAAAAACATGATATCACCATGAATTATAATGATACAACATATTTGTTTTTCATATTTTAGGTCTCACCTCTAACGTGTTTTAAGTCACTATCTTCCAAAGTTGTTTGTGTCACTTCATCACTCTAATATGATCATTAACTAGTTTGGAGGATGCATAGCTATGAAGGAGTCATGCTAATGGTCATCATAGCATCACAAGTGTTAATAGTGACCTTCATTTTTGAGTTGTGAAGGAGGGATTCATTAAAAATTGCATGATCACAACTTAGTTTTGGATTAAATGATTTTAAGTTGCAAAGATGTAATGTCCCCATCAATTTAGCATCTTAGTGGAGTTCTTCACCTTTATGTTCTCTGAAGACTAAGTGGAGAAATAAGGACAAATTGATTAAATTAATTTCTTATAAAGTCATTAAATAAATTAAAATTAAAATGTGACTTTATATTTAATTAATTTAATTTTCTAGAAGAAAAACTAATTATTGTATTGGAAAGGGGGAAGCTTCTAGAGAGTGCATTTTCTAGAAGTACAACTAATTATTGCCTTGGAAAGGGGGAAGCTTCTAGAGAGTGTAATTAAATAATATTTTATTTTCTTCTAGAAGGATGAAGGAAAAGAAAAAATAGGGATGGTAGCCTCATTGTTGAGCATCGAATGTGTTACCATCTACTCTTCTAGATAGCTTGTGGAGCCAAGGGTTTCTATAGTTGTTATATTGATCATTGGGAATGAACACTCCCATTGATTTGCATAATTGAGGTGGTTCTTCTAAAGGGTTACAACTGTTGGAGAAGAAAAACCAATCTTTTCACTGTGCCAAATTTGTGGCCTAGGGCCAATTTTTTGGAGTAAGGAATAAGTTGGAATTTACTAAAGTGATTTACTACAGGAAAATTCATATTTATGGAGCAACTCTAGGTTTTTATCTACTACATTTTGCATTATATATTTAAGGGATTAGTAGGGATTGTAAAATCTATTGTAATCTAATTTGTATCAGAATTTTATATCAGAATTTGTTGCCCTAATGTCTTATTGATGTAGATGCATATTTTCCTATTTATAATCAGTATTATTCAAAAATAATTACATCTTCATTGTTAGTTGTTTGGTGTGTTCTTTGGTGTGTTCTTTGGAAGCATATTTATTAAACTTTGGCATTTAGAAAGCAATCAGAATTTACATATGCAATATATCTCTTTCTTGCAAAGTGTTTGACAAAATATCAAACAATTGAATTTGCGAAGGATTTGGTGTTTCATGAAGTTATAACATGTTGGGGTTATTATAATGGTATCAAAGCTAAATCCTACCATCTTGAGGGTTTAGCAATCACATGCAGCTAGCTAAGGTTGGCTCTTATAGATTTTCCACTCACAGGCAAACTTTGTTTGATGGGGAATAAGATTTTAACAAGAAGCCAAACACCATGGGTGATAGGCAAGATCATAGCCCACCAAGAGACAATAGGAATGAGGATCAAGAAAAAAGGGAATTTTTTAAAGCAATGTTTATAGGACAAGAGTGGATGGCTCAGGTTTTGCAGGCACTCACCACCATGGTTGAGTGCATGAACCCACAAGATAGATGGAATCAAGAACAAGGGGATAATAGGAGTGTAGTGGGATTGCCTAGAGCTCATAGAACTCTTTCTAGAATAGCATACAAGCCCACACATCCTACCTTTGTTAGAGAGGAACCGGTACAGGGGCCAGTAGAAGAAGCTAAGGATGGAACATTTGCAGATATCCTTATAGATGATAATGATGAGTGGGAATTATTGACACCATAGGTTCAGGAGAGAATGACTTTTCAAAGGTTTGTGAACCAAAGAAGAGAACACTACCATGCAGTTAGACAAAATAGGAGACCTTATGGCAAGGATAATGAATTAAAGTGGGCTATAGGAAAGCTTTCCTTGACTACATTTGATGGGAGTAGCAAAATGACAGTGCAAGCTTGGATTCACAAGCTTGATACCTTCTTAGCACTAAAGCCTATGATAGAAGTGGAGGCAATAAAATATGCCATGCTACATTTAGAGGGATTTACATATTATTGGTGGTGCCACGGAATGATTATCCTTCAGCATAACCAAGTGACTTCATATCAAGACTTCGTGGATTGGTTGGTAGAGAGATTTGATAAGAAGGATCTAGAAGTCTACTTCAAGTAGTTGGCATAGTTGATACAGAGAGTCAGATTGGAGTATTTCATTAGTGATTTTCAAAGGATAACTATTATGATACCAGATATATTAGATAAGAAATTTGTTGTTTTGTTCGGAGAGGGATTATCCAAACCACTGAAGGGTTGGGTAAAAGTCTTTGATCCATTCAATTTTCAAGAAGTGATTAGGAAGGATAGAAATATGGAACAAATAGCTCCAGTAAATAAATTTTAGTCAAAGGAAGCATCATCTAGCAAAGACAAGCCATTCTTCAAGAAACTTGACAGAAATGAAACCAAGGCTAAAAATAAAGATAAATCATTTTCTCCTTTGGATAGAGAGACATTGAATTAATTAAGGAAGAAAAAAATGTGTTTTTATTGTGAAGGACCCTATGACTTGAACCATGATTGTCCCTTGAGGCCAAAGGGGAAAGCAAATAGGATGATGTGGGCATATTATGAGGATTCTAATTCTAAAAATTCAAACCAGCAATCTGAAATGAGGAATCAATTGAAGAAAAGGAAGACATAGATGATATAGGTGATGGGAAGACTAAGGGTAGACTTAAGGAGGCTCGTCTCACTAGTGTACAACAAGAGGGATCATTTAGGATAAGAGGGGTATTGGCTGGTCAATGAGTTATTACTTTTCTTGATATAGGTGCTACTCACAATTTTACTAATTCTAGATTGATTGAGAGGTGTGGGATACAAACAGAGAAATTTGAGGATCTAAGAGTGAGGGTAGTTGATGGCAACATCCTCAAATGTGATAAGAAGATTACAGGTCTTCCCCTAAAGATAATTAATTTTGATTTCAAATTAGATTTTTATGTTGTTAACATGGGTGATATAGATTTGGTCTTGGGTATGACTTGGTTACATGACATAGGGGAGTTCACTCCCAATTTGAGAGATATGAAGATGAAGTTTTAGTCAGAGGGGAAGACCTATATACTTAAGGTCATTCATGACATTAGGTTTAGGATGATGTCTTGCAGACACATGGAGAGCTTGTTGAGACATGACTAGGTTGAGTGGGCAGCTCATTGCACTTTAATGCCATCACAGGGATAGTAAAAATTAGAATATCACCTAGACATACAAGAATTGAGAATCAAACACTACAAGGTTTTCAATGAAATACCACCAGGTAGACCTCCAAATAGAGGTATTGACCATATTATTGAGTTAGATGAGGGTGTTAAACCCATCATGATCACACCCTATAGGCATCCAAAGAGATTGAAGGATGAGATCAAGAAAACCATCAAGGAACTACTTGCTATGGGGCATATTAGACCAAATAAGTCACCTTTCACTTCTTCTATAGTTTTGATGAAAAAGAAGGATGGAACTCTTAGGATGTGCATAGATTATAGGGTCCTGAACAAGAAGACTATAAAAAAAGGTAACCCATCCCACATATTGGTGAGTTATTAGATGAGCTACATGGAGCATGTCCCTTCTCCAAAATTGATTTGAGATCAAGCTATCATTAGATCTGAGTTAGAGAATAGGATATAGAGAAGATGGCATTTAGATTTCATTGTGGCTAATTTGAGTTTGTAGTTATGCCATTTGGGCTAACCAATGCTCCAGCTACTTTTCAGTCCACAATGAACAAGGTTTTTCAGCATCAGTTGAGGAAATTTGTGTTAGTCTTCTTTGATGACATCCTGGTGTATAGTAGGATATGGGATGAGCATGTTCAACACTTAGACACTATGCTAAGCATTTTGAGCAGGGAGTCCTTGTATGCAAAGGAGTCCAAATGTAATTTGGGATTATAAGAGTTATTATATTTGGGTCACGTTATCAATGTTCAGAGAGTATGCATAGATCCTAAAAAAATTTATGCTATTATTGAGTAGCCTACTCTAGTGAACCTAACATAGTTGAGAGGATTTTTGGGGTTGTGTGGGTTCTATAGGAGGTTTGTTAGTGGATATTCTAGGCATGCAGCACCATTGACGGAATTGATGAGAAATGGAGCTTTCTTATGGACTCTTGAGACACAAGATTATTTTGATAAATTCAAGGATTTGATGACTTGTTGTCCAGTACTAGCATTATTTGATTTTAGCAAACCTTTTGAGTTGCACTATGATGTATCTGACGAAGGTGTTGGAGTGGTGCTTATGCGAGACAAGCACCTAATTGCTTATGAGAGTAGGAAGCTTAGGGGGCCTGAGAGGAGCTTCAGCATTTATGAGAAGGAAATGTTGGCCATAATGCATGCTTTGGACAAATTCAGGCAGTATTTAATGGGTAGAAAATTCAACATAAAAACCAACCACAATAGCCTAAGACATTTCTTGGGGCAGCAAGATCTTAATGGTAGGCAACATAAATGGGTAAGTAAATTGCAGCCGTATGATTTTGATATTACCTATTTCAAGGGGACACAAAATGTAGTAGTAGATGCCTTGTCATGAAGACCCCACTTGAGCTTGATGACAAATATATCAGAGGATTGGATGTAAGGAAACTTGGCAATAAAGAATATAATTGTTTCCACATAACCCATAATAGATCTAAAATAAACACGGAATTAAAATCCACATGCAAGAGAATAGACAACATACCCACAAAATTGTGACACAAGATATACCCTGGGAAGCCCTCATTGAGGGAAAAACCTAGCCTCCAAAAGCATCCATCACCATGTATTATTCAGCAAAAAATATCATTGCCATACAACCATGGAAGCCTTCATGGTCATAGCCACAACCGAGAAAACTATGTGAACAAGCATGAATCCACACGTCCCATGCCATGCTTTCAACCTTCACAAATGCTCCCTTGGCTAACCTATCAAGCCTTGTCCCGCTCGACTCTTGCCTTTTTTTTTTCTTCTTGTCACTCTTACTCTTTACAACAACTACCCTTGTGGCTGCTTATATAGTAGCAAGTCCCACAAAACCACTAAGTGGTATTACATAAACCATGTGCTACCTAACCCACTGACCCCACATTTAATATTGGGCATTTAATACTTTTTCCCAATATTAAATAATTACATAAAATATTTTTACAATGTTACAATACAACTCATCAAGAATATTCCATGGGAATCTTTACATGTTGCACGTCCATCTAGGCACAACATTACATAATAAAAATAAAATAATAAAATATAACAATATTATGCAATGTGTGCAACACCCATTATCTCAACAATCTCCCACTTGTTGTATACATTGCATAGGGTCAATCCATAGCTACATAAATGAACAAGGAACAATCCCTCCTAGCACATCCACCATCATGGATCAAAGTACACCAAGTGCTCCATCCTGGTACCCGCAACAAAATCAAAGTATCCAGCATCTCGAACATGAATGATCTCACCTCCTATTATGCCACTCCCACTGGACATACATAGAAGCCATTCAAAGAGAAAGCCACCCAACCTGTCGCATTAGAAGATCATAAAATCCTGTACCAACTGAAATTTCAAGCACAAATAACTTGATCCAAAGGTAATCACATGTATCCGTAGTTGTCAAAATATATATAGCTGAAATAGCACCCACAGCAAGTGTCAAACCCATCCAACTATCCATACCTCAAAGGTATAACAAGTGAATCTTATATCACTGACATATCCAATCTATAACCTGCAATCACAAGCCTCAAGAGCAATACCTGCCACATATATATACCAAGAAGCTCCCACTACAGAAGATAATGTCAAATCTATAACCTATCCATTCACAACATCTCAAAGAAGTGAATCCATGTAGTATCAAGGACATCCACAATATATAAACTAATATCCTGCAAGAAAAAACTCTCATAACAAGTCTCCAATAGTCTCCCAAATTCTCCACAACCAACAGAGGAAAGAGATAAAGGAATAACCATGTCATCTCTCACATGACATACATGAGCACAAACCAGTGATCACAATCTCTAACCAATCTCAAATCCAATGTAAGCAAAACTGAACATCCAAGAAGATAACCAAGACCAGAGAAACCATGCAAATCATAACCTGTATCATGTCCTTCTACACACACCTCTAGATGTAAACTGTGCAAGCATGATCTCCTCCATTAAACCCCAACAAGAAGCCTCAACAACACCCAAACCATACCATATAATTAATCATGGATGTAAGCCTCTCACAAGAAGATCAAACTCAATAAACCCATTCCTAAACCAAGGAATATGCCCAATATAAAACCATCTCCCAAATTCAACCAGCATAACAACATATGCACATGGAGATAACCAATGCTAAACCATCTCTTAAATGAACCCTCCAGAACTAACTCATGTACCATAGCTCAAGATCCATATCCATGAAAGACAAGCATAAATATAATGCAACTGAGAGAAAGAATGGGCTATACCTCTCTGAGTAGCAAACCGCCGAGTAGACCAAGAGTGGGGAATGAGAATGCTCATCAAGATACCCAAGTCTCCAACCAAGACTCATCTAAGAACAATATCCTCTCAAGTCCATATCAGGTGACTGCCCCTCGGACTTCCTGCTAAAACCATCAATCGTCCCAGCAAATACTTCTCTAATCCAAGAGAAATCAGCGTCACCACCGTCTCTAAGTATCCATGAGCACCTGTAACCAATCAATCTATGCCAACTCCAAATGCAACATAGCAATATCATGAAGTATCTAGCTTATGATCAGTGTACTCAATACCAAGAAACTAAACCAAAATAAATGTCAAAGTTCCAACCATGGCCTCAAGAACATAAACATGACAACATGATCTTACCATCTCAACTAAAGAGATAACATGCTTCATATGAACATACCATAACATGTCACAACTCTAAATGCGTATCAAGAGTATACCATGACATAATAATGAAACCATCTTCATACCAAGGATAACATGCCAAATAAAAGCATAAACCACACTTTTGCCAAGAACCCTGTGAGTCCTCAAGATGCAACCATCTCCACACACCATGAAGAAAAACCATCTCCACATACCATGAAGAACCATCTCCACATACCATGAAGATAACCAAGAACTCCATGAGTCCTCAAGATCTAACCATCTTCAAACACCATGAAGATAACAAGTGCACCATGCAAATGTCAAAGATGCTTCTGCAGCAACAGGATCTAAGACAAACCTCCAACATCTGCAAACACTCAATAAATATATCAATGCCAACAAATCCCACTCAACTGTAGTACCAATTCACCTATGGCATCATAAAATCCATCCTCTCCAACTTGAAGATCCAAACCAAACTAGGAACTAATCCTGCACTGTCACCCCATCATTGTCACAAGCTCCCACTAAACTGTGTATCCAAGCTATCCATGACATCATGATGAAAAAATCCATCCTCTAACTATGAGAATCAACCAAGGCATAAAACCATCAAAGAACTCAAAGTGCACATCATGAGCTCCTCAAAAAGAAACCAAATAACCATGATCCTCAACCAAGAAGATATACCACCATAACTATATCAGAAATTCAAGCTAATGAACATCAAGGATGTACCTGTATATCCAATCATGTCATGCCAAAATCTATGACAACATGATCACATCCATGAATCGAGCATCTGGCTCTTAATATGTCCAACCTGTCAGCATAGTCAACCACAATCCTCTACCATGACTGTACCTGGTAACAACATCTCATCCCTTCTACATAAAGATAAAATCATGTGACTTAGGGCATAGACAACCCAAATCCAAGCCACCAATCTGAATATGCATCAATAATGAAAGATCAATGGGCAAAGATAACCCATAACCAAGCTATAAATGCAACATGTAAGTATAGACCGCTTACAACACTGCACAACTTGTAGACCCAACAAGTCATCATGCATATCCAAACCAAACACTGATAACTATATCATCATGAGACCAATCTGAAATATGAACTGAGTATACAATGACATCAAATCTTAAATCTCTAATGCCATAAACTCACAATGTTACCATAGTCAAAATATACCTATAAACTATTCAAATCAATATATCAACAAATAAATCATGCCAAACCTGCACCAAATCTGAACCAATTTGTAGAGCTCTCCAAGAGCTTTCCGTTGACTACTTGAAGTCCAAAATCCGACTTCGTATGCCCAAGTTATGCCCTAATCCGTGCTCAAAATAAAAAATATCTGATTTTAGGGCTCTTAAAACCTGACAAAATATCAAAATCATAGAACCAAACCTACATCATCTTGTAGTGCTCTAAATTAGCTTTCCAACGCCTATAAGAACTCTAAAATCTGATATTCTAAGAGAAAGTTATGGCCATTTTACTAAGACAGTCTTTTTACCATTTTCAATACGATTTTTCATTTTTAATTTTTTTTTTTTTTTTCAGTGACGAAAATTCCGATGGGATTAAATTTGACGGCCATCATGGGCTAAAACCAAAAAACTCTTTCATTTCCTCTGAACATGGCCAAACTCGAGCATATTATATATCAAATTTTATGGAAATGTCAACCCGGATCCAATGGTGAGGTCTGTTTTTACCCAGGAGGTCATTTCTGCATGCTACCCCCTAAAACCCTCATTTTAAATGAAACATCCAAAAAACTCTTTTGTCCAACAATTTTCCATGCCCAAATATTTTAACATCCCATCATAACAGCAAACCCAAAAACCCTCAAATCTGCAATAATTCATTCATATATCTTGCCCTTTTCTTTTATCCTCTCATGCATTCCCATGGATTCAATCTAGGGTTACAATAATAAAACCATAGCTCTGATACCACTTGTAAGGAAACTTGGCAATAAAGAATATAACCGTTTCCACATAACCCATAATAGATCTAAAATAAACACAGAATTAAAATCCACATGCAAGAGAATAGACAACATACCCACAAAATTGTGACACAAGATATACCCTGGGAAACCCTCATTGAGGGAAAAACCCAGCCTCCAAAAGCATCCATCACCATGTATTATTCAGCAAAAACTATCATTGTCATACAATCATGGAAGCCTTCATGGCCATAGCCACAACTGAGCAAACTATGTGAACAAACATGAATCCACACATCCCATGCCATGCTTTCAACCTTCACAAATGCTCCCTTGGCTAACCTGTCAAGCCTTGTCCCGCTCGACTCCTGCCTTTTTTTTTTCTTCTTGTCACTCTTACTCTTTACAACAACTACCCTTGTGGCTGCTTATATAGTAGCAAGTCCCACAAAACCACTAAGTGGTATTACATAAACCATGTGCTAAAACGATGTGCTACCTAACCCACTGACCCCACATTTAATATTGGGCATTTAATACTTTTCCCCAATATTAAATAATTACATAAAATATTTTTACAATGTTACAATACAACTCATCAAGAATATTCTATGGGAATCTTTACATGTTGCACGTCCATCTAGGTACAACATTACATAATAAAAATAAAATAATAAAATATAACAATATTATGCAATGTGTGCAACACCCATTATCTCAACACTGAAGACATTTGATCCTTGTAGAGTATGCAAAGGATACATGGGCATCAGGATTCATAGATGGATTGATCAAGAATAGTGATTTTACCCTTGTGAATGAGATCATCATTTACAAAGGATGCATTTATTTGGTGCCAAAGTCAAAGGTGAAGAGAATGGTGTTGAAATTTTATCATGACTCACCTATGGTAGGACATCCAAGTTTTTACAAAACCTATCAATAGATTCATGAGCATTTTTTGTGGAAAGGGCTCAAAGATGAGGTGTTGCAATATGTTAGAGATTGTCCTACTTGCTAGTAGAATAAATAGGAGAAATCTTACCCAGCCAATTTACTTAAGCCACTTCCAATTCTTGATAGGAAGTGGGAGTGTTTATCCATGGACTTCATCACAAGATTGTCAAGAGCCCAAGGAAGAGACTATATACATGTTGTTGATTGGCTTACAAAGTTTTCCCACTTCTTCCCAATCAACACTACATATACTGCTACATAGGTGAAAAATTTATTCTTTAGAGAGGTATTTAGGTTGCATGGTTCACCTCAAAGCATTGTCAGCAATAGCTATAGTAGGTTTATGATTCCCTTCTGATAGGAGTTGTTTAGATTGTGTGGGATAGAACTCACTCCAACTACTAGCTACCACCCCCAAACAGACGGCCAAACAGAGATAGTGAACAAATGGGTGGAGGGATACCTCAAGAACATAGCAGGGCAATAGAAGGCTTGAGTTAAGTGGATATATCTATGTGAATATTCTTATAATTTCACTTATCACATGTCTATCTAGATATCACCATTCATGGCATTATATGGATATGAGGCACCCAGTTTCATAGATTTGTTGCTATCAGATAGTAGAGTGCCCAGTGTTGGAGACTTATTACAGGAGAGTTAGGACATTGTAAAGGCTCTTAAGGATAATATCACCAAGGCATAGAATCAATAGAAGTAGTATGTTGATCAGAAGAGGACTGAGTAGACTTTTTAGGTAGGAGACATGGTATATCTGATGTTGCAACCTTACCTTCAATCCACTCTCAAAAAGAGTGGTGCCAAAAAACTTAAGCCACATTATTATGGGCCTTTTAGTGTGATCAAGAGAGTTGGAGAGGTGTCTTATGAGTTAGATTTACTAGAGAGGGCAAAGTCCATAATATTTTTCATGTGTCACATCTCAAAAAGACATTAGGACACTAGATTGTTCCTTCTACAGTGCTTCCACCCTTGGACGGTGAGGGGAAATTGGTTTTAGTATCAAAGGCTATCATTGAGCTCAAGGAGAGGAATTTGATGAGATGTACTATCAGGGAGTACTTGGTGAAGTGGAAGGACCTACTAGTAGAGGATGCCATTTGGGAGAATGAAGAAATTTTGTAGCATCTAGAGTTGAGATTGCTTGGGGACAAGCAATTTCAAGAGGGGTAGACTATAAGGTCCCCATCTTTTTAACATCTCAGTGGAGTTCTAAGTCTTTATGTGCTCCAAAGGCTAAGTGGAGAAATAAGGAGAAATTGATTAAATTAATTTCTTATAAATTCATTAAATAAATTAAAATTAAAAGGTGACTTTATACTTAATTAATTTAATTTTCTAGAAGCACAACTAATTATTGTATTGGAAAGGGGGAAGCTTCTAGAGAGTGCATTTTCTAGAAGTACAACTAATTATTGCCTTGGAAGGGGGAAGCTTCTAGAGAGTGCAATTAAATAATATTTTATTTCCTTTTAGAAGGGAGAAGGAAAAGAATAAATATGGAGGGCAGCCTCATTGTTGAGCATCGAATGTGTTGCCATCTACTCTTCCAAATAGCTTGTGAAGTCAAGGATTTCTGCAATTGTTATATTGATCATTGGGAATGAACACTCCCATTGATTTGCATAGCTAAGGGGGTGAAATATCTTCTGAAAGGTTGTGACTATTGGAGAAGACAAATTAGTCTTTTCATTGTGCCAAACTTATGGCCTAGGCCTATTTTTGTGGAGTAAGGAACAAGTTAGAATTTGCTACAAAAAATTCATGTTTTTGGAGCAATTCTAGGTTTTTATCTACTACATTTTTCATTAGACATTTAGGGCATTAGTAGGGTTTGTAAAATCTATTGTAATATTATTTATATCAAAATTTGTTGCCCTAATGTCTTATTGATTTAGATTTTCCTATTTTTAATGTGTTATTCAAAAACAATTGCATCTTCATTGTTAGTTGTTTGGTGTGTTCTTTGGAAGCATATTTATTAAATTTTTCCATTTAGAAAGAAATCATAATTTACATATGTAATTATATATCTCTTTCTTGCAAAGTGTTTGACAAGATGTCAAACAATTGAATTTGAGAAAGATTTGGTGTTTCACAAAGTTATAACATGCTGGGGTTATTACAGAAGAAGTGAGAGCTTATGACCAGCAATTTGATTCTTCATTACAAAAATTAAACATTGATTTTGATTTATATGTGTGTCGTACAACAACATGACCATATCAATTTGCATCTGAATTAATTATCAGTGCCTTATCCATTGTTATATATAGTCAAAACAATAAACCTAGATCTATTTAGTTGACTTGCAATTAAATTTATCAACAATCAACGCTGAATTTTATTCTTATGATATCTCTCCCATATACCTAGAAACCCTATCAATTCATGAAAGCATTTAATTAAATTTTTGAATTAAAATCAATCAATGAAAAGCTATACAACTAATCCAAGATGCATTAAACTGAAAAGAACTTTGATCATCTTAATCTCAGTATAATAGATACATGAAAATGGAGGAAAAACTCATAGACACAAATATGCAGAACACTCCTTTGTATTAATTCTTATTGAAAATAATACATTACTAGTATGAAAGTAAAAATATAACTCAAGATATGACAAAACTATCATTTAGGATTCATTATTTTCTTAGATTTTCAAAATTGAATACATCACACAATTGACGCAAAATCTTGGACCGATTATAAACAACATAATACTAAAAAAATTATAGACTTTGGATCCTCACTCCACATCTTGGAAATCCTTTTTTAGGAAGGATTGCAACAAGCTTCAGATGGGAGGACACATGTCAAAAATTGATTGGAAAGCAATACAAAGATATTTCTATACTATTACATTACAAACATTCTTTGTACTTCATCAAAATTTGGGATGCAATTGTAAAACTAGCAGATGGCACTTTCTTTAGGCATCTTCAACATATTTTTGTTTGTATTATAACTTTCCTTTCCTTTTCTTTGTCCTTTTATCTCTTCTACCTTTAACTACATGTTTACACTGCCTAATTACTCTCCCCAGATGGTAGGGCCTTTATGTCTTCTATGACCTCCCAGATGGCTATATTTGTGTCTACATCAAGCCAAGTGGCATCCCTAACTGCATTTAATTCTTCAAGCCATTTGTTCCACTTGGCATCTATTATGGCCTTAACCTCTATAGTTATCTCTGACATTTTTTCTTCTAACTTGTATAGCATGTCTATTAGATCATACATTACCACCACACTTGCCTCATCATTGCAAAATGCTAGGAATTTGGGATGATTCCAAATATTATCAAAATGTGATGACCATTCTATCTAGTCCCTAACTTCTCCATCATTACCCAAAATGGTGGGCACAAATCTTCCTATGGTGTTTCAGTGTTTTTCCAATAGCAAGCCCCCAAATAGATTATTGTGGGCCTACTCTTTTTTTGAAGGGTCCCCGCATTGCTTGATTATTTTGAGGAGGATCTATGGGTGGCCAAAGGGAATGCCTATATAAACTATGGGTCGGCGTTCCTATGGAAATTGTTTTCATCTTATTTTGAATTAGTTGCAACTTTCCAGCAAAGAAACCATTCAATTCTTTCAACTTATTTATCATTTTCCTAACACTGAAATTCATTACCTTTGGCAAGTCTTTCTTTTGTGCCAGCACAAGTATAAGATTATCAAAGAACTGGGTATAAGGGTCCAGTGTGGTGAAAAGAAGAGACAACAAAGAAAATACCTCTAAACACTTGTATACAACTCCCTACAAAACAAGATAATTAGTATGCACATTTTGTGAAACTAGTATTAATGCTTGTGAGTTAGCAAGTTCTTAATAGTTCTAATCTCAATCTCCTTACTAGACTCCAAATCTTCTTCACCAACTTCCATAGCCTGGCCTATCACATCCTCAGTCCTAGGTATTTGGCCTTCTATTTGTATGTGTTGATCTTTAACCTCTGTAGTTTTCTAGTGGACCTTGTAGTGCTTATCAAAATCACTATTTCATTCTCCAATTGAAGGTTTCTCTATTCTAAGACATATTTCTTCTTCATTTCCTCTTCATAATGCCTCTTGGATTTTATGTACTGCTCATAGGCTACTTCTAGCTATGCCTCAAGCACATCTATAATGTTCTTGCCCATCATTATTGTTGAATTCTACAATCCATATATCTAGTCACTAGAATTAGAATGCACATTCCAGAATATAACATTCCCCTTTGGGGACTCTTTAATTTCCATAAGAGTATGCCTCTAGTTCTCTAGAGCCAAGCTCCATATTGCCATAGTTTAGGCATCAATATTATATCCAGAGCCTCTTAATTCTCCCATCTGATTCTCATCTTCAAAAGATATGGTTCTTTCTTGTCTTCTTATTTGATCTAATAAGAATGAATTGTTGATTTCCCATCCTAGGAAGACAAGTTTACCACTCCTCTGTACTGGTTTTCTAGCTTCTTCCATAGAGAGCTGGTAGAGTCATACTCCTGTAGTTTTTGAACAATCTCAGCAACTACTTCATCTAAGTCACCTAGCTTCATTTGTATGGATAACGCGTTCTATTTTAGTTTAAATAGAAAACCCTTGAATTCCTTTGTTTTGATGAAATTATCATCACTCATGAATTCATTTGTCTCTATGATCCTATCATCAAACATTTGAGCTTGGAGTTCAACTTTCTTGGCCTTCTTCTCATCTTCGGTGGCTTGATTTATCAAGAAATTTCATCTCATAGTATCAAAATATTGGCTACCCCTTGGAAGAATTTGTAAGGCTTTCTGTTGATACTTTTGTGGAATCTCAACCACTTTCTATTTTGTATTCCTCTACTCTGCCCACTTTGAACTCTCGAGTTGATTTTCTTCATCATCACTGACTTCAACCATAATGTCTTCATCAAAATACTGAAGATCTATTCTTTTCTAGATCTCCTCAGATACTTGGGCCAAAATTTCATCAAAATCCTCAACACAATTATCCAATCTAGCCCAATACTCGATCTTAGGATAAAATCCCTTAGATGATGGATTTTTCTTCCTCATCTCTTGATCAAAAGATACTAGATCCCTAAATTTTATAATGCATTCCCTACATACATTCTCATCCAATCTATCAACAATGATATCTTCCTCCCATAGGCATTTTGTTGGAGGCAAGGTATAATTCCTCATGCTCTTCAAGGCATTTTTGACTACATTGTTGGGATCATAAATTCTAGTAGGGGCTACTTGCAATTTGTATTCCCTAAGGGAAGCATCAATTTCTTCAATTACATTTTTTCCTATCTCAAAATCTCCTACTTTTGCACACCTACATAGGAAACTGCCCCTCTTGATAGTTTTTCTTAAGTAATCCCTATTTAATGAAATCAATTGCCAGAATATTTCTATAATTCCTAACCTCTTTGGCACAAATTTTGGAAGAAGATACGGGCACTAAGAACATCCAAAAACCCTTATAATAGTATAATCTTCAAAATTAAAAAGACTACCCCAATTATGTCCTATATGTTTTCCCTCATCACAAAAAAAATTGGCTTAACTATCTTCTTCACAATATGTGGTATTCTTTCATTAACAGTTCCTATCATCTTTAACACAGGGTGTACAAAGTCATTATAGAAAGAAATACCATTAGAATAAGGGTAGAATCTTTTCTATACCATTGTCCATCTCTGTACCAGCAATCTTTCTCCCCACTCTTCTATGCACTCGAAGAAACTCTGATCAAAAAGATCTACATTTCTGAACAAGATCAGATGTATGAGCATGGAGAAGTGAAAGAAGCTAAAACTCTCCAATTTTCCCTCCTGGATAGCCACAATTTCATCATGAGTTTTGGTGATGATTTATTCTACAAAATAAAATCCTACATTTTTGTTGGGATTCTAAATTTTTAATGTCATGAGGTGGTGTGCACCAGTAGCATACATGGTTCCATCTAAACCTAGGATTTTGTTTAGAGAAAAAACATTATTCTTCATATACCTCTGAGAGAACTCAAGAGGCATGATTTTGTCCACTTCCTTTTTCTTTGGTATTTTCCCTTTCTCTTTGTGTACTTAAGGGATGTGCCTTGTCATAACTCTGTCCATGTAGAAATTCTTATGGCTTTTGAAATTCTCATTAAAATTTTCTATGTCAATTGGCAATGATGTAGGGCCTCCCAATTCAAATGCCTCAATGAATGTTTCCTTGTCTAGAACAAGGAAGATACTTCTATCCTTATTATGAAAAGACTTGTTGACTAGGTTATAACACTTTATTAATGCCTTCACTAGGTCAACATCCAGAAAAACCTCTAGCATAATTAACTTTCCCAATTCCTAGTCCAAGGGTTGCAAATTGGGACTTTCTCTATCCTATTACCATAGAAATACAAAAATAATGCACTATCATTTCTATTTGGCACCTTTGCATCTCTACAGAATACATAAGGATCCTTGAAGGCCTGGTCATTTGCAGCTTGTGCATTTGAGGAAATTGGTAAAATCTGCATCTATTCATCGACAAATAGGCTAGGGTATTTTCCTTTTGAAGAAGATTCTTCAATTATGGCTTGTGCTATCAATTCTCCTTATTTATTTGCCATTTTTGTGAAATAATCTCCAGTATTTTGAATGTTGGATGCTGGAAATCTGCTTGAATTCACTTTGCAACTCTCTTTCTCTACTATGAAAACTCAAACAATCATGCAACTAGTAATGAAAATCTATGTGTTTCTTAGAATTTATTGATCTTGGAAAAAGTGAGCATGGCATTAAATGGCTTTAAAACCCACATCCTTGAAATCCAAGGTCTCCTACTTGCTCAAAAAATAGGAATTCAAGCCTTAAGTGTATATGGAGATAGTGAGTTGACTGACAATCAGGTGAGAAATTAAAATGTCACTAAGAATGGTGTGTTCAAGTCTTATAAACATAGAGTATGGGATTTTCTTGAAGGTTTCAATGCATTTAATATTTAAAGTATCTCTAGGAAAGAAAATATACGTGCTGACAGACTTGTGGTAGGGGGTGCATCTTATGATGTGTCTAGGAGCCTTAAATTGTTAGGATTAAACCACAGACAAAAATAACAATTACATGCAAATATAACCAATAACATAAAATAATAGATCACATAGAACACAAAGCAGAAAGATTTAACATGGTTCACTAATCTCTGGGCTATGTCCACCAAACAGCAAGTCCAATATTTTTATGATCCAGTGATTACAACTTGATTACAATTTGTAATCCCTTACAGCTCAATACTGTCACAAGAACCAATTTCACATCACACCCTACGAAACAAACCCTAACCCTAAGCCCTTTTATACAAGTATTTTAACCACTTTGGGGTTATAATTAATAATTACATGTCGGCACAAAATCTCGATAAAATAGTGCCCAAAAAAAATTTGGGAACCCCAAAGAATTTATGATGTGCAGTACTTTCCTGATCAGTCACCACAATCTAACAATCTCCCACATGGGGACTAATTAGGCTCCACTCTAAACAACAATATCTCACTTGGAGACTAATCCTGTAGCAATACCGCTACCACATGGTGCTCCCACTAGATCAAACCACCCTGGACTCTACTATTCTATTATTCATATTTAGTCTAGAAGACCAACCAAAGTTGAAGAGGAGTTCAACTTCTCCCTTGTTACTATCTTTGTCAACATATCTACTGGATTGTCATTTGTATGTATCTTCTCTAGCTTTAACTATCCATACTCCAAAACTAACCGAATGAAATGGTACTGCAATTGTATGTGTTTGGCCTTTGAATGCAGAGCTAAATTCTTTGCAAGATGAATGGCACTCTGACTATCTATGAACAAATAAGTATCCTTTTGAGGATGTCCCAATTCTTGCAAGAAGAACTAAAGCCATATCATCTCCTTGGTTGCTTCTGTAGTAGCTACATACTCTACCTCTGTAGTGGATAAAGCATTAATCTTTTGTAACCTAGAAACCCAGCTCATGGTTGCCCCACCAACAGTAAAGACGTAACCTATAGTACTCTGCCTGGTATCAATATCTCCTGCCAAATCTGACTCAACATAGCCCTGTAAATTAGTAGTAGAGCCCCCAAAGTGTAAACACTTATTGGATGTTCCTCTCAAATATTTGAGAATCCATTTGACTGCATTCCAATGCTCAATTCATGGATGACTCATATACCTGCTAACAACTCCTACTGCATGTGCAATATCTAGCCTAGTACATACCATAGCATACATCAAGCTTCCTACAGTTGAAGCATAGGGTACCTTGGACATCTTATCCTCCTCTTCTTGTTTCTTGGGACACATCTCCTTAGTCAATTTCAAATGACTACGTAAAGGTGTGCTGACAGCTTTAGCATTCTCCATAGAAAAATGTTGCAACACCTTCTCAACATAATCAGCCTAAGATAGTGTCAATGTTCTATTTTTCCTATCTCTACAAATCTTCATACCAAGGATTTGTTTTGCTACCCCCAAATCCTTCATAGCAAATGCATGTGCTAATTAGCCCCTTAATGTGATCCATGTTGGACCCAGCTACAAGCATATCATCAACATATAAACATAAAATAATGTAGCTATCATCATCCAACCTCTTAAAGTAGACACAATATTCTGAATAACACCTATTGTAACCATGCTCATGCATAAAATTGTCAAATTTCAAATACCATTGCCGAGGTGCTTGCTTCAAGCCATATAAAATTTTTCTCAATTTGTACACTAAGTTCTCTTTACATTTGACCACAAATCCCTGTGGCTAAGCCATATATATCTCTTCATCCAAATCCCCATGAAGGAAGGTTTTTTTTAATATCCAGCTGCTCTAAATGAAAATCTTTAGTAGCCACTAGACTTAAAATAGTACGAATATATGTCATTTTAACAACAAAAGAAAATATCTCATCAAAATCAATTCCCTTTTTTCTATGCAAATCATTTTACAACTAATCTGGTTTTAAATCTTTTCTTACCTCCATCCTCTTCTTTTAACCTATAAACTCACTTATATTCTGTAAAGCCTTTTTACCTGCAAGCAACTTGCACAAATCCCATGTTTTATTCTTCAATAAAGAGTCAATTTCATCTTTTATTGCAGACTCCCATTGAATCTTAGTATCCACCTACATAGCTTCATCATAACTTTTAGGTTTACCAGCATTAGTAAGTAAAATAGAATACAAACAGAGAGAGAGAGAGAGAGAGAGAGAGAGAGAGAAAATATTTGTGGAGGTCTAATTTTCCTTGTTGACCATCTAACTTTGTTGTTGCAATTATTACACATCATGAGGAATGGCTAGAACATTAGCTTTTGGAGTATCATCCAGCACTACATAATCATCTTCTTTCTTCTCATGTTGCTGCAACAGATCTTTGTACAACACTTTCTCATTGAATATGACATCTCTGCTTCTTACAATGTTATGATTTTCAAAATCCCAAAACCTATAACCAAACTCATTAATGTCATATCCAACAAATACACATTTCTTTGACTTAGTTTCTAGCTTGGTTCTATTTTCAGAATCTATGTGAGCAAATGCTTCACAACCAAAGGTTTTGAGAAAAGAATAACTCACCTTCTTACCAGTCCATGCCTCCTCTAGAATACCATAGCCCAAAGGAGTAGAGTGGCCTCTATTAATCAAATATATAGTAGTATTGACAGCCTTCGCCCACATGTGTAAGGGCAACCCAACATGCAACCTCATGCTCCTTGCACATTCCATTATAGTCTTGTTCATGCGTTCAGCCACTCCATTTTTTTGTGGAGTCCTTCGAAGAATTTTCTATCTACGAATACCATTAGTGGAGCAATAATCTTCAAGTTCATGACTGCAATACTTACCACCATTATCAGATCTGAGACATTTTAATTTTTTACCAGTCTCATTTTCAACCAAGCATTTCCATTTCTTAAAAGTTTGAAATACATCATATTTGTGTCTAAGGAAATAAACCCATACTTTTCTAGTTGCATCATCAATAAATGTAACATAGTAATGAGAGCCATCAAGGGAAGATACCTGAACCACTCCTCATACATCGGTATGCACAAGCTCTAATTTCTCCCTTTTATTTTCCTTTTCAGTCTTTGCAAAACTCACTCTCTTTTATTTTCCATACACACAACTTTTACAGAAATCCATATTAACATATTTCAAACCTGGTAAAACTTTCTTTGAATGAAGTACTTTCATACCTTTCTCACTCATGTACCCAAGTCTGTTGTGCCACAGTGCTATATCAGAATCTACATCAGCTATTTGTTCTCCCTGCTCAACTATAGCAATTGTTCCTGAACATTCATTTTTCTCTGAAACAATTAAAGTAGAAGGAACAATATGACCTGTACAAAGATATAAGATGCCTACTTTCACACTTTTTTCTAGTACAAGGGAACATTTTGAAACCTTCCAATTTTTATCATTAAAAGTAACTACACAAGCCTCATCACCGAGTTGCCCTGCTGAAATTAAATTCTTACTCAGCCTTAGAACATGTCTTACCTCATGTAGTAGCCAATGATTCCCATTCTATAGATTAATCTTAATTTTTCCCTTTCTAAAAATCTGACAGGGTTCATTATCTCCCAAATCAACAAGCCCAAAATCCCCTTAAACATAATCAATGAAATAACCTCTATGATGCCATAGGTGACTTGGTACCATGGTTGAGTGGGAGTTGTTGGCATTGATATATTTATTGAGTGTTTGCAGATGTTGGAGGTTTGTCTTAGATCCTGTTGCTGCAGAAGCGTCTTTGACATTTGCATGGTGCACTTGTTATCTTCATGGTGTTTGAAGATGGTTAGATCTTGAGGACTCATGGAGTTCTTAGTTATCTTCATGGTATGTGGAGATGGTTCTTCCTGGTATGTAGAGATGGTTTTCTTCATGGTGTGTGGAGATGGTTGCATCTTGAGGACTCACAGGGTTCTTGGCAAAGGTGTGGTTTATGCTTTTATTTGGCATGTTATCCTTGGTGTGAGGATGGTTTCATTATTATGTCATGGTATACTCTTGATACGCATTTAGAGTTGTGACATGTTATGGTGTGTTCATATGGAGCATGTTATCTCTTTAGTTGAGATGGTAAGATCATGTTGTCATGTTTATGTTCCTGAGGCCATGGTTGGAACTTTGACATTGATCTTGGTTTAGTTTTCTTGGTATTGAGTACACTGATCATAAGCTGGATACTTCATGATATTGCTATGTTGCATTTGGAGTTGGCATGGATTGATTGGTTACAGGTGCTCATGGATACTTAGAGACGGTGGTGATGCTGATTTCTCTTGGATTAGAGAAGTATTTGTTGGGACAGTTGATGGTTTTAGCAGGAAGTCTGAGGGGCAGTCACCTGATATGGACTTGAGAGGAGATTGTTCTTAGATGAGTCTTGGTTGGAGACTTGGGTATCTTGATGAGCATTCTCATTCCCCACTCTTGGTCTACTCGGCGGTTTGCTACTTGAGAGGTATAGCCCATTGTTTTCTCTCAGTTGCATTATATTTATGCTTGTCTTTCATGGATATGGATCTTGAGCTATGGTACATGAGTTAGTTTTGGAGGGTTTCATTTGAGAGATGGTTAAGCATTGGTTATCTCCATGTGCATATGTTGTTATGTTGGTTGAGTTTGGGAGATGGTTTTATATTGGGCATATTCCTTGGATTAGGAATGATTATTCCTTGAATTAGGAATGGTTTATTGAGTTTGATCTTCTTGTGAGAGGCTTACATCCATGATTAGTTATATGGTATGGTTTGGGTGTTGTTGAGGCTTCTTGTTGGGGTTTTATGGAGGAGATCTAACTTGCACAGTTTACATCTAGAGGTGTGTGTAGAAGGTCAGGATACATGTTATGATTTGCATGGTTTCTCTAGTCTTGGTTATCTTCCTGGATGTTCAGTTTTGCCTACATTGGATTTGAGATTGGTTGGATATTGTGATCACTGGTTTGTGCTCATGCATTTCATGTTAGAGATGACATGGATTATTTCTTTCTCTTTCCTCTGTTAGTTGTAGAGAACTTGGGAGAGCATTGGAGACTTGTTATAAGAGTTGTTCTTGCAGGATATCAATTTATGTATTGTGGATGTCCTTGATACTACATGGATTCACTTCTTTGAGATGTGTTGAGTGGATTGGTTATAGATTTGACATTATCTTTTGCAGTGGGAGCTTCTTGGTATATATGTGGCAGGTATTGCTCTTGAGGCTTGTGATTGCAGGTTATAGATTGGATATGTCGGTGATATGAGATTCACTTGTTATACCTTTGAGGTATGGATAGTTGGATGGGTTTGGCACTTTGCTGTGAGTGCTATTTCAGCTATGGATATTTTGACAACTACAGATACATGTGATTACCTTTGGATCAGGTTATTTGTGCTTGGAATTTTAGTTGGTACAGGATTTTATGATCTTCTAATGTGACAGGTTGGGTGGCTTTCTCTTTGGATGGCTTCTATGTATGTCCAGTGGGAGTGGCATAATAGGAGGTGAGATCATTCATGTTTGAGATACTGGATACTTTGATTTTGTTGCGGGTACCAAGATGGAGCACTTGGTATATTTTGATCCATGATGGTGGATGTGCTGGGAGGGATTGTTCCCTTGTTCATTTATGTGGCTACGGATTGACCCTATGCAATGTATACAACAAGTGGGAGATTGTTGAGATAATGGGTGTTGCACACATTGCATAATATTGTTATTTTATTATTTTATTTTATTATGTAATGTTGTACCTAGATGGACGTGCAACATGTAAAGATTTCCATGGAATATTTTTGATGAGTTGTATTGTAACATTGTGAAAATATTTCATGTAATTATTTAATATTGGGGAAAAGAATTAAATGCCCAATATTAAATGTGGGGTCAGTGGGTTAGGTAGCACATGGTTTTAGCACATGGTTTATGTAATACCACTTGGTGGTTTTGTGGGACTTGCTACTATATAAGCAGCCACAAGGGTAGTTGTAGAGAGAGAAAAAAGAGTGACAAGGAGAAGACAAAAGGCAAGAGTCAAGCGGGACAAGGCTTGACAAGTTAGCCAAGGGAGCATTTGTGAAGGTTGAAAGCATGGCATGGGATGTGTGGATTCATGCTTGTTCACATAGTTTGCTCGGTTGTGGCTATGGCCATGAAGGCTTCCATGGTTGTATGGCAATGGTATTTTTTGCTGAATAATACATGATCATGGATGCTTTTGGAGGCTGGGTTTTTCCCTCAATGAGGGTTTCCCAGGGTATATCTTGTGTTACAATTTTATGGGTATGTTGTCTATTCTCTTGCATGTGGATTTTTTAATTTCGTGTTTATTTCAGATTTATTATGGGTTATGTGGAAACGGTTATATTCTTTATTGCCAAGTTTCCTTACAGATCCACCTGAGGTTTTCCTACAAGTTTCTTCACTCAAAATAACACCAATCACATCATCATATTTTAGGGTACTAGATCCAAGAACAAAATTACTTACAGCCATTACCAAGCCATTCCAGCTTTCAGGCAAAGAACACAAAATCAAGAGAACACTAATTTTTTGTTCAAAATTGATACCCACAGAAGATAACTGACTAGTAATAGTATTAAACTCATTTAAATGATTTGTAACAAATCCACCTTCTGCCATTTCCATATTAATCAAACGCTTCATGAGAAATACCTTGTTTGAAGCGGAGGGCATTTCATATAGTGTTGCTAGGGTTTTCATCAATTCTTCTGTTGTCTTTGTTTTTATAATATTAAATGCCATTGATGGTGCCAGGCATAATCAAATGCTTCCAAGTGCCTTTCTGTCCAAAAGGTCCCATTCATCATTTGACATAGATCCCTGATTCTTGGCTCTACCTTCCAACGGCTTCCATAAATCCTTTTGATACAGATAGTCTTCCATTTGCATCTTCCATAACTGGAAGTTCTACCCATTAAACCTATCAACTTTCATCTACCATTGCTCCCACTTAACCGTGAGACTCCCACTCAATCGTGAAACTTTCTTGCAAAGGATAACTGAAAAATAACTAGGCTCTGATACCAGTTGTTAGGATTAAACCACGGACAGAAATAACAATTACATGCAAATATAACCAAGAACAAAAAATAATAGATCAGGCAGAAAAGAACACAAGGCACCAAGATTTAACGTGGTTCACCCAATCCCTGGGCTACATCCACCAAACACCAAGTCCAATATTTTTATGATCCAGTGATTACAACCTGATTACAATCTGTAATCCCTTACAGCTCAATACTGCCACAAGAACTAATTTCACATCACACCCTATGAAACAACCCCTAACCCTAAGCCCTTTTATACGAGTATTTTAACTGCTTTAGGGTTATAATTAATAATTACATGTCAGTCCAAAATTCCAATAAAATAGGGCCCAAAAAACAAATTCGGGGCGATGCCCCAAACCCCAAAGAATTTATGAAGTATGTATAGTACTTTCTTGATCAGTCACCACAATTTAATAATCTCCCACTTGGGGACTGATTAGGCTCCACACTAAACAACATAAATATGAGAAGAAGTAGCAGATTAGAGTGGTGGTTAGGCATGTTGTCCCTGGTAATAATGTCAATTGGCAAGTCTTTGAATCCGATGCACAAATTGTGAGTTTCTTATAGAATGAAGCAGAGTTCTCAGACAAAAACCAATCAAGATTACATGACCAGTATGGGGATCAAATTATCAAACTTAGTTCCAATAAGCTACCTAAGGGTCTAATTACCTTAGAAAGTTCCTTCACTCTCATTGATCAAGCAAGAGATAGAGGCATGAACCTTGCTGCAAACAAAATTGATCATATACTAGTTGCAATTGCTAATGGAAGGATGCTAAACATGGGGAAGGTATGTTTTGAAATTGAGCAAGAAATTTTTTTTCATCTATGTTAAGAATTTAATGATGTATTTTCTTGCACATGTGATGAATTAAATGGTTTTGACCCAAGTCCATTTCAACATACCATAGATTTAGTTGATAATGTCAAACCTATTAGACAAAAGAAGAGGCCAATGAGTCCCAAGATTGAGCCATTAATGAGAAAAGAACTATCCAAATTGATTGAGGCCAATATCATTTTCCCTATTAAGCATTCCTCTTGGGTAGAAAACTTTTTCCCTGTTAGGAAGAAAAGTAGAGACATTAGATTATGTGTAGATTTTAGGGATCTTAACCAAGTCTCCCTTAAAGATCATCATCCCCTTTTTCATGGAGTAGATTCTATCCAAGTTCAATGGTTCAGAGAGGTTTTCATTCCTTGACGGGTTCTCTGGTTACAATCAGGTGTTAGTCAAAGAAAGTGACAGATATAAGGTCCTTCTTTCACCACTAAATGGGGCACCTATGCCTATAGTAAAATGCCTTTTGGACTAACAAATCCAGGTGCCACATTTCAAAAGGTAATGGAGATGGCTTTCAAGAACATGATTAAAAGGTTTGTGTTGGTCTACCTTGATGATATCATAGTATGTTCAAAGGATGTAGCAGATCATTTTGGCCATCTCAAACAAGTATTCATAAGATGTAGAGAATATGGGTTATATTGGAATCCATGCAAGTGTTTCTTTTTCACTAGTCAAGGGAAATTGTTAGGACACATTATATCCAAGGATGGTCTGACCGTTGATCTAGAAAGAATAAAAGCAATACTTTCTCTCTTCCTAACCACAAGAAAGGTCTGCAAAATTTTCTTGGTAGAATTAATTTTGTGAGGAGATTTATTCCTAATTTAGCTACCATGGTAAAACCTCTTACAGTTATTCTTAAGAAGAGCATGGTCTTTTCATGAACCAAGGAAGGGAAAGCAAGTTTGAAGAAATCAAAGTAGTCATAGCCTCAACTCCTACTCTCGTCAATCCAAATTTTGAAAAGGATTTTATCCTTTACACCTTAGGAGGTGAGTCAAGTATTTCTATTGTTTTGACTCAATTGATAAGAATGAAGAATAGCCTATTTCTTTCTTTAATGAAGGGCTTAGGAGTATGAAGATAAGTACAGCTACGTAGAGAAGTAAGCCCTTGCAGTTATAAGAGCTTTAAAGAAATTCAAGCACCTTCTATCCCACAATAAGATCCACATATTGGTCCCTCATGCAAGTGTCAAAGATTTCCTTTTGAGCAAGAATATTAGTCAGAAAAGAGTAGGTTGGATCGCTATAGTGATGGAGTATGATGTGGACATCTAGATTACCAAGTTGGTAAGAGGAAAAGGATTGTGCAAGCAGATGATTTCATCTCAAGAATTAGACGAAGAAGTTTCCTTGGTATTGATAGAACAACAGGAGGTGAGAGATAATAATCAAAAGATTTGGATAGATGACATGAAGACCTTCTTAGCAGGAAATGGATATCCTTAAGGATAAAAGCTAAAAGGAGATAGTTTAGATTGCAGTCAATCTCCTATGCTATAGTTGATGGTGTCCTATTTAGGAGAGACTTCAATGGAGCTTTGCTAAGATGTATTGATGTAGATCAAGCAGAGAGAATGATTAAGGAACTTCATGATGGTCCCGATGGTGGCCACTTTTCAGCAAGGATGACTACCATGAAGATAATGAGAGTTGGTTACTATTGGCCATCCTTGTTCCATGACTACTACATACATGTAAGGAAGTGTAAAAAATGTGCCTTCTTTTTAGGTAAGAAAATACTTGCAGCCCTTCCACTTCATCTCATTCAAGTGAATCAACCCTTTACTCAATGGGGATTAGATTTTATTGGCCCTATCAATCCACCTTCCAACTCTGGTCACAAATGGATTCTGGCTGCTACAAATTACTTTACCAGGTGGACAGAGACAATTGCATTAAAAGATGCTACTCAAAATTTAGTTGTTGAATTCTTAAATGGACTTGTTACAAGGTTTGGTGCCCCTTCCACCATAATTTTAGATAATGCAAAATTATTTGTAGGAGCTCATATTTGTGCATGGTTCATTGATCATGGCATATACCTAAGCACTTCTTCCAGTTACTACCCCCAAGGTAATGGCTTGACTGAGTCCTCCAATAAGAATTTGATTAGAATCATTAAGAGGACTATTGAGGATAATCAAAGGTGTTGGCACCAAAAATTAAGAACTATCATTTGGCTGATAGAATAACACCTAAAAGGGCTATTGGAAACTCACCTTTCATGTTGGTGTATGGCAAGGAAGCAAGGCTTCCTATCTCATTGGAGTTTCCATCCTTGGAACTAGCCCATCAATTGGAACTAATTGAAATAAGAATAGCGAAGTTGATGGAGCTAGGGAAAAAAAGAATTCAGGCCATGCAAACCTTGGAAACACATCAACAACATTAGTGTATGAAAGAAAATTATTAAAATTCCTTAATCAACATGTACATATCTATTTTTTGTCACATTTGTATTTCCACTATGCACTACCAACATATATGCATCCTTTCAAAATAAATGTAACACTTAATGCATTCATTTTAATCTATGTCATTAAGTACAGTGTTAGTTCTAATAGGTCATTAAAATGTAAATATCAAGGAGATGTTATCAAAATTCCTCATGCTTCTTATAATATTCTTGAGTAATAAATAACAAGGATTCATATCATTCCTTCCTAACTTATCATATGGAATTATACTTAAAATTCCTAAATCATTATGAGCTTTCATTCATTTTGAATTACATTATTCCAAAGTAAAAACATATGCAACACTTTAGCATTAACCAAAAATATAGTCATATAGACATTCACTATTCATCAACTTAAACTTAATACAGTCGGATACAATATACCCAAAATTAAGTTATCAGATAAATGCATATTTATCCTGATGACATCTCACTAATTTGGTATAGCATATGTCTACAAATACACAATCAAAGTATGGGTTCAAGATTATACAACAGCAGGGTAACCACTCAAGAAAAGGAATTTTGGAAGAATAGTTATTACGTTTCAAGACAAAACTAAATTCAATCCAATCAAGTAGTCAAAAATATTACCTATTCAATAATGTACACGTTTTTATGGTAGGTAAGTTTTCGTTTCAATTTATGATCAATCATAGATATTTTACTTGACTCTGTTAATGAGCAAGGAGCATGTTTTGAGTAAACAACAACCTAACATTCAAAACCACAAGAGAAGTGGTAGAATAAATCTCCTATGTTTGTAGTTTAAGGAGTCAATGATTTGAATGATATCTAAGTTTCAAAGTATTTCCCATCAAAATTTAAGTAATTATGATGAGTGTGAGTTAGTACTAATATGAAATAAAAATATTGCTAAATGCCACCTTTAGAGTTCGCTCACCAATGAAAACCATCTTTATCTAGCACATCTAAGACTACAACTACTCAATGGTCCAATCCTTGCATTAGTATCCACAAATTAGTGAAGACATTCAACCGTACACCAGTGTCTAAGAAGGTTGAAATGATCACCATCCTATTGATCGCAACAGGCATGGAAAATAGAGCCTTGTGAATCAATTTGATAGTATGTTTTAAGATAATAAGATTTCATAGTTCAGGTGAATGCCATATAGTTTTCTTTTATATATTTAAATCTTTTCTGAGTGATCTATTTCCAATGATAATGCCTTAGAAACTACTATCAAATACAACTTTGGATGTACAAGCTATTATAGCATTGAGAAAGAAGACTTTTGTTTAGGAAAAATAAGTAAAAGAAACACAACATGATCGATTTTCAGACTTAACTGGTCAATGTTTCCATAGAATTAAGAAGCAATAATTAAGAAGGGGCACCTGTTTTGGTAGCTCACTATCATTTCCTTCAAGTATGGAACAAGTGTTGCTGCCTTTCAGAAACCTCATAGAATCTTACACCATTTACACACAAACCCTTGATCGAGTACACGGACAATGTTCTTAGTTTGGGGCAGTTAACAGACAGAGTCTTTACTCCATACATTTTCAAACGTTGAATACTGGACGAAAACATTACGACATCGCCTAGCTCAGAATCTCCCGTTATTTCAAGATTTTGCGGAAGGGGGCAGAGCTAAATCAAGGAGGCCAAGTTTTCACTTGTCAATTGAACATCTAGGAGCTCACAAGATTGGAGTTGGGGAAACCAACGGCATTGATGGGGAAATTAATGAGTGCGTACCCAGTGAGGGAAAGGGTTTGCAGACGTAAACATGAAAACAGGGCAGGGGGTGGGAGTTCCTTTAAACTACAGTAATGGAGAGAGCGATAAAGAGTGAGGTGTTGGACATTACAGGAGGTAGCATGTCTTACCCATTTGCACAATTTTTCGTAAGAAAACTCATCTGACAATAATCTATCGTAATGGAAAGTGCCTCCAAATTGCGTGAGTGCAGAAGCAAAATGCTTGTAATAATATTCTCAGCTTTTGACATTGTGAGTGGATCAACAGATTGGAAATCAGGCCCCACAAAATCACCTGGAGAGAAAATGGAGTTCACCTTCCTGTTTCTTGATACTCAATAATTTATTTGAGGTATCAAAAGTATATATGAGGAAAAGCTTACATAGAATATTCAATAATCAAACTATATGGTAGATGGAAGTTACATAGGAATCACAACGCTCCTCTAGCATACATTTAAATTGAAGCCTACAAAATCACAGAAAATGCATAACAATCGTGTTTCCTTTCCCATGAAATATGAGCAATCATGATCTGATACCTGTCGAAGAATACTTTTTATGCCCATGAAGTCAAATTGAGAATTGGCGTTATCAAAGTGCAAATGGAAAATATCACTATCTTTATGATTGAGCAATTATCAAGTGCTAAGGGTCCGTTTGGTTGCAGGCATAAGAATTGAAAATTAGAATTGAAAATGAGAATGAGAATGGGAATGGAGAATGAGAATGGAAAATTGCAATTCCAATCGTGTTTGGTTCATCTAGAATTTGATTGGAAATATATTAATCAGTGTTTGGTTCTTTGGAAAAATTTAGTTTTACATTCCCTTGCAAAACAACCTTGTCCTATCTATAACAATTTAAGTAGCACCTTCAACGCATTCATCCTCAACAGTTACCCCAACTCTATCACTGTCAATGGCAACACCTTCAACGCATTCATCCTCAACAGTTATCCCAACTCTATCACTGTCAATGGCAACACCTTCCCCCTGAATCGCAACCGGAGCACACAGTCAAAGTCATTGTTGTTTTTGTACAAGCAAATTCAGTCTGAAGAGCAATGATTCATTTCCAAGTTTCAAGATATCAAAAGAATTATCGGTCATAATTTCTTATAAACAAATCCCTCCGCGTTGAAAGCGGTATCGATCATCGTATATACAAATCGTAGACAATAACACATCATTTTTATAAAGACAAATTGATTGGATTCACCCTTTTACACGTCCTCCCCTACCCCTCTGGTCTTCTTGCAGAACTCTACAAAATTTCTGTGGGCAAACTCTAAATCGGATGCAGGAGAGAATATCCTGGTCTTCCTCCCAAATCTAGCTCGCTTTTTATAATCCGTCAGTGCACCCATTCGATCTGCACAACCCATCGCAAAATTCTACACCTTCTATTCACGCAAAAATACCATATTATATACCTCCTGTCACTTTCGCGTATGACCAGATGACTGGGCTTGGGCGAGCGGACTTGAAAAAAGTATTCAAATTGAGAAAGTCAGATTGAGAATAGGAATGGCTATTCTAATTACAGGGATTTTTCAGATTTGATAAAAGCTTATTTTGGTGCTAAATGAGAATACGTAATTCTATTGTCCATTCCAATTCTGCTAAACAAACAAAGAATAAAAAACGTATTCTAATTTTCAATACCTATTCACGTGGTATTCCAGCAACCAAACGGGCCCTAAGAGTTTTGATGTCATTCAAGAATATCTATAGAAAATGGTTGGAGGAGAACGTAGTCCTAGTAAAAATGAATACACAAAGCACAGGATATTTTCAACGCCAATATCAAAATCAAACATATGCTATTACAAGAAGAAGTGGTATGAAGGAAAAATCATATGCAAAGTTCAACATAAAACAATAAAACACGTTGTTGTCATTCGATGAAATTAGAGAACAATGGCAACAACATCTAATTGTGTAATAGATGAAGGCCTGATAAATAAGCTATTTGATGGCAATATGATTTGGGCTCAAGAACGTTCTTAATCTAGGAAAGGCAACAAGGGATTTATGATTAATTCTTACCAACTATCAATGATATTTTATTATTTTATATCTAACAATGTTTTGTATTTGATGCAGGCCTGAAGTGTATTGGATAAGAAAGTAGAGAAATGGTGTAGATGGCTGGATGAAATTGTCAACAATTTGCAAGCTTGGATGGAAATAATACATTGGAATAATTAAGATGAGAGGAATAGAAAATACATGTATAAAATTGGATGGAGGAGTTTTGCATATGGGGAAAATCATCTAAACCATTATGCTATTGTTTATAGAGATAACGCACAAAGTAATAAAACTACCCATCATTTATTAAATCAAAATTATATTAAAACTATATGTTTAGTTATTTGTTAGGTGAAAGGATTTAAACAAAGAAATTAAATGTCGCAATAAGAAGAAATACACAACACCGGATTTATCCTGGTTCACCACAATAGTAGCTACGTCCAGACTGCAGAGTATTGAATTAATAAGAAAAAGTTGTTTACAAAATGAGCAGGAGCAGCATATAAATGGGCTCCAATAATATTACAAATGAAGAGTCTTTGGAAACCAAGAGACTTGATTATTGGAGGGAACAATGATGACTGTTGGCCTTCACAATATCAACAAACTCCCACCTGAAGGACAACCAATGCTACATCTGATCACCCAATAACTTGCTCAAAGAATGATCTATCTTTTCTTCACAAGCCCAAGAGAAGTTCTAGCACATTCGAACTTCTCTTTGGCAATAACCTTCGTGAATATATCAGTCGGATTGATCTTGGTGTCAATCTTGACAACATTCAGCTTGCCCTCTTCGACTGCATGACGAACAAAGTGAGCATGTGCATCAATATGCTTGGAGTGACGTTGGGATGACTGATTATGTGTCATGAAGATCGCACTACGACTGTCACAAAATAGATTATATTCATTTTGATGAACTTCTCCAAATTGACCTTCATGGTAGTTTGTGAAACAATACGTACATGAAGTATCATGGAAAGAAGCTCCGGAATCTATCACCTAAGAATTTGATTTTGTGTCACTTGTAGAAAGAACTAAAGCACATTCATCTTTCTCATGGGCTGTATTTGCTTCCATGTTTCTCACATTTTCTTATGCTTTCTTGTAAGTCCGACAATTTCTCTTTGTGTGGCCAAGCTTACCACAAAACCAGCATTCACCATTCCTACCTCTTGACCTTGAACGATTGGGTGACTTTGATCTTCGCTGATTGTAATTATTATTTCCTCTATGATGGCTTCTTCCTCTTCTCTTAGTGCTGACCATAGTGAGAGCATCACCGGATGAGGAGTCTTTGTTACTCCTTCTCATGTCTTCACTTAATAAAGTGGCAACAACTTCATCATAGGCCAGCTTTGACTTCGTAGAGCTTGAAGTACTTACAGCTGTAACTATGAGATCCCAACTGTCAGGTAAAGAACATAACAAGATGATTGCTTTGGATTCGTTATCTTGAGTCATACCAACTGAGCTTGCTTGACATAATAGGGTGTTCAAATCATTTATATGATTTGACATTGCAATCCCTTCCTTCATTTTCAGTTTGTAGAGTTTCTTCATAATGAAGATTTTGTTTGCAGTCGACGTCGTTTGATACATATTCTGAAGTTTTTTCCAAACCTCTTTCGTTGACGTCTCATTTGAGACATTGAACAAGACATTTTTCGCTAGTGAGAGAAAAATGGATGCCATCGCCTTGTCATCCATCTTTTGCCAATCTTCATCAGTCATTGTAGACAGTTTCTTAGACTTTCCTTTGATCACAAGAGCCAAGTCTTGCTTAACCAACAAGGAACGCATCTGCACTTTCCACAGGCTGTAATTCTTGCCTGTAAATTTCTCTATTTTCAAATCCTCCATCTTTCCGAAAAATTCAACACTAATTTTCCAATCTGCACACCTCGAGCTCTGATACCAATTGAAAGGATTTAAACAAAGAAATTAAATGTCGCAATAAGAAGAAATACACAACACCGAATTTATCCTGGTTCACCACAATAGTGGCTATGTCCAGACTACAGAGTATTGAATTAATAAGAAAAAGTTGTTTACAAAATGAGCAGGAGCAGCATATAAATGGGCTCCAATAATATTACAAATGAAGAGTCTTTGGAAACCAAGAGGCTCTATTATTGGAGGGAACAATGATGACTGTTGGCCTTCACAATATCAACATTAGGAATGGTTGTGATGCTTGAAATAGAAACCTATGCCCCTTGTTGTTCTATAAATACAAGATGTAAAATCAAAGTGAAAGACAATACGCACAATGCATATATACACTCCAAAAAAAAATTGCATGTATTATTGAAATATTATTTTCTCATTGGCAAAGAAATGGAATTTTTGAACTAAGAACATGCATATTGGATTATTGAATAAAATTTTATGCGATTTTGGAGTCAAACTACATTGGATGGATCATTCGTAACGAATATTTGTAGTGCACTTTTATTGTTGGCATATTTTGTAAGCTTAAATATTTATTTTAAGCTTTAGAGTTAGAAATATTAAAAAGTTTCATCCTTTATAATTATTTTTAAATTCTATAAATATTTTTTATGATAGATAAGTGGATGAGATTAATTTAAATAATTATGTAATCTTTTTATGATAGATAAGTGGATGAGATCAATTTAATTGGTTTGCAATACTCACACCACTAAGAGCCTTCCAAGCATCAAGACAGACTTCACCTCATAAAAAGCTGTGATAACCATGACTAACCATCACTTGTTTACAAATATGTTACATGATACTAGTGTCCTTCATCTTGTCCATCTTTGTAGTTGCAACAATTCTTTGAAAATCCTACATAGATTCATGCTCGAGATGTGTCTTGAAAATGAATTTTATTTGGTGATTAGAATTGAAAAACCATTCGTCGATCTTCTTCTAATTATAGTACATGTAGTTAAAAGCTGCTACAATTTGATAGTTTTCCTTCTAGTTTTCAAGGAGTCATTAACATTCCCCACTTTAAAGGACATAAAAGTGGTTTCAAGGAATGTCATGATTTGAGGATATGCATAGCATGAAAGCATGCAAAAGCCAAGTGAATTATTTAACAAAATACCACTACAATGAATAACACAAGGTTAGAAATGCTAAGATTGAATAAGTAAATTATATTTTAGAGTTTAAGATAGAGATTCACTATCTTGATTTTTTTAAGTATAAGAAAGAGTTCTTTGTCTTGATTGATACTTAAAAGTAATGTCAAAGCTTGGGTTAAATCTTATTAGGTGACAATCAAGTGGGACACCAATATGGTGTATGAGATTATTTTTACAAGGGTATTGGTCATCCATTTATTGATGATTATACACTAAGATTTCTAGAAGGACTAGTGACCTTGATGGAGATAAAGAAAATTACTTTTCCTATTTTTAATTTAAAGATCCACGTTTATACCCATGTTTTGTTCATTATTGTACAATACACATTTGAAAGTGTTTTGATCTTATTTTATTTTAAAATGACAGATGCTTGGAGTCTGACAAAGTAGTTGTTGTTTTTTATTAGGAATATATGTTTTAATGGGACCTTGAAACCCATTACAACCAAATTTTGATAGGGATCTAAAACCTAAAGTAGATGAGACACTATAGAAAGATATTCAACAACATATTAGCAAACAAAGGTTAGCTTCAAGCTAATGTAAAGACATCAGTAGCGAGATAGGAAAAATAACACATAGGTTACACTCAGAAGCTCAAAAGGGTTGAAGCAAGGCCCTTTATGGTCAATCAAACCATGAGGTAAAAGAGAGGGATATCCCCCATCCCCAAAACATAGCAATATTCTTTGAGAACATCTTGGTCAACTATTTGAAAATATGCATCCTTGATCCAATTGATCCCATAAGAAAGAAAAGTTTTCCATCATAGTCCTCCCAACCAAGCACTCTTACACCTCAAAAGAAAGGATATCCACCTCAATATGAAAATGGGACGGAGGAGGAGCCCCAAAGGAACCACTTGAAGCTAACCCATCAAGTCATCAAGGCATATGGAGCTTCATCTCTATAGAAGACCCTAATGGAGGAGATAGAATAGAAAATAAAGTCCTCCTAATGATAGGTACAGATGAGGCCCGGACTCTAGTGGGAAGGAAACTCCCCCTATAATTAAAATTTCTTAACCAAAGACAACTATGATCGAGGAGGACCCTTGAAAATTTCCAGCATCCACCTAGAGAAGAATCAAAATATATCTCTTGTGGAGATGAGAGAAATGCCTCCCTAGTGTCAAATTAGTAAAAAAACCAAAATAATTTCAAGGAACATAAGATTCATCGTATCATAGTAGCACCAGATCCCCTCAGAGGGAAAGACAATGTCCCACCCAAAATAGGGGGATTCCAATCAGAAAAATTGATCTTTGATGAACCCAAAAAGGTAAGGAAGGTTATACCAATATTTTCCAACCAAATATCCATGTACAACTCCTAGAACCAGCTCATCCTACAAGGAAACAACACCTAGAGAAAAAGGGGACATTCCAAGTCTTCCCCCAATGCCCAAAACTGTAAAGGGCCAAGGAAGGAATCATATCCTTCCTATTCAAGAAGCTATAATCATTGTCATCAGGAAAAACCCCAATCACTTGAGGATCCTTGGATCCAAGAAGACTAGACCACCCATCATGGAAGGAAGGAAGATGTAGACGGCTCAACAGGGACAACCCCCAACAAACATCTTGGTCTCAATCATCCTCCCTACCCAAAATAGTCTAGGGGATAGCCAACACCAAGGCCCCACCATCCAAGTCCTCATCCATCAACCTCTAAACATGCTCACACCCAACATGATTTCCATTCATACCTTGGTCATCCTCCCCACAGTCATCAACCTCAACCCTAACACTGCTACCACCACTGCAACCTCCACTCCCTCTACATAGTCATACCCAAGTAGAAAAAGTCCTCAACTACCAAACTAAAACATGCATACCATACTCACCCCAAGCCTCCTCACCATCTATGTCATTGTTTTCATTAGATTGTGCTTCTCCATCCCCTGAAGTAGTTTCAACCCTACCATCAGGATTCAAACTCCTCCCTTTGTGTGCTTCTCTCAATATTCGGCCTATCACACTCCTTCATATAGTTTTTGTTACTTCCCACTTATACATTCATTTCGAATCATTTTTTTTCTCATTTAATAGCAATTTTTTTCATATGCGATATTCAAAAGAAGATGGAGAAATTTTATTTCATTTACAATTCTTGTGAATCTTTCTTAGATTTGAAATAGTTTACAATGATTATTTTCTAGGTTCTTAATTGTATGACTGCATATTTAGAGGTTTCAATAATGTAAACATCTATTATATAATGGTCAATAAGTTAGTCCTTTTTTTTATTGTAATACATATGCAAAATTTCCCTTTACAAAAAAATTGGCTTATAATGAATTTGACTATTTATACCTATCAAACAATTTAATCCCATTGAATTGATCATCCATACTTATTCGGTGTACCTATTGCACACCAAGGTGTGATTGTTAGTTTATTTTTCTTAATACTCCAGCTTGTAAGGTAGCATGAGAGTAGAATATGAGAAAGTTATTGTAGAGTGGGTGAGGAGCATGTGGGATCACATCACACTTAAAGATTTATTATTTTTTGGTTTAATATAGGAAATATGAATCTGTGGAGTGTTTTTAATAGGTCTAGATCTAATGTATTATTTTTATTTTTATTTTTTTTCTTTAAGTTTAGCTTTTATATTTTGAGAAAGGGAACATTCTCTGTTGCAAGGTTTTTTTTAGAGATGAACTAATTTTCTTCCCATATATGTTTCAAGCAATTTCACTTTCTTAGAAAATGTATGGGTAATGTTAATTTTTTTTATCTACTTAGCTCTCTTCTTTTGGCTTATATTTTATTTGTGTGTGCCAATAATATTTATTTATTGAGGAGGTTTTAAGTTACTAATTTAATGTATTGCTAGTGGCCAACTCAAACTTGCTTCCAAAAGTAATTACTAAATCGATTAAATATAATGGTTTAAATTGTAAGAATGCAACCCAACAAGAGAAATATATGTTTCTACAACTTAAGAAAGCTAGTGGATTTGATAGCTTAGTCAAGCACATTATTGAAATGCAATGAATACAATCTTATAAGGTTTATTTATATGATCTATTATTAAGTTACTTTTTTTCATATGCAAACTTTCACTACAATATTGAAATCTATAATACAATATCAACTTTACTCCTAATACATCTTGTTCACACCCAAATCAAGGCTTCATTGTTCACTTTATGCACTATAATTCTCAATAGAATGGAATTCTAAACTTTGTTACATAACATGCATATTTCTTCATGGAATGAGACTCTCTTATTAATAGGTATGCAATTTAACATATTGGATCCATTTCATAATCAAAATCAAGATACAATTTCTTTCTCATTACATGAATGTAAAAATACATAAGAGACTAAAATAATAGATAAATATCCACACAAGGTGACTCAAGGAGCATCATCAAATCTCCAAAACTAGGTTGATACATCACAAGAACATATCTAGACATTCTACAAAATATGAAGAAAAATCATGGAGAGCTCACCTCCCATCCTAAGCCCTGAAAGGCCACCCAACGAGCTAGGAGAACCAATAATCAACTAGGTGACATTCAGAAACCAATCACAATGACACAACTCAACATATAATTCTCATCCAAGGTATGCACAACAAGTTTCATAATGAACCTATGACTAGGGAGAAGGTGGATTTTTCCAGCTAGGATATGTCAATCAAGAACACAAATCATATGCCTCTTCCATTTCTTTCTCTTCTTATTTCCCCAAAACAAACTTAGTTTTGCAACGATAATTAAGGGCACATAACACTTTTCTTCCATCCTCTTCTCATCATGAGAAGAGACTCTACATTGACCTGGAGTCCAACTAAGCCCTTCTCCTATACATGGCCACTTCTACCCTATCTGAGGGTGAGTAATGTCAACACTTGCTTCAGATTTTCCCCAACAAAATAACAAAAAAAACATGAAAAGAAAGAAAATAAAACCCACAATACCCATCCCTCACATGATACAAACACAACATGCTACAATATGCAAGAATTTAACATATACAAGCAATGAGCAAAGAATCATAACCATGGAAATGGAGATCCTACCTTCACAAAGGTTATGGAAATGAGAGTTGAGATGAGATAAATATTCTCATTCTTGCAACTCCAAACTTGACTTCTTTAAATGTACAGAATGGGTGAATAACTTCCAACACTTCCAAGGAACCCTAAATAGCATCTAAACTTATCTACCCAAAATAGCAATAACTCTAATCTTGACTTTAAGCCTTCTAGGGTCTTCCCACTTGCCCCTATCATCAAGACAACCTTTTGAAAGAGTGAAAACTTGGGTAACCTCATGGAGATGATCCATTTTCGTACAAAAGAGAAATTTGGATATTTTAGGGGTCATAAATGTTGCCAGGAAGTTCTAGAAGGGTGGAAAAGGTTTCCAACCCATACACATACCACTTGGGCACTTGAATAACATTAATTTTGGTTTCTAGGATCAATTTATGACCTATAAAAGTGGTTTGAAATATTTGATCTTCAAAAACCCTAAGGATGTAATCTTTCCACTAAACCTTAATTAAGCTACTAATCAATCTTAGATAAATGAGTTACTATGCTAACCCTAAATTGACATTTTGGCATACATATGCATATAGCGAGTATCAAGTGACACCATAAGATTTACTTTTACATTACATTCGACGCATCACAAAATATAGAATGATACACATACATTCAAATTACGATACAAATTAAACACTAAACAACGAGCTTTGAATCACTTTATTGGATTCAACCTTAGTCTTACAATTTGCACATAGGGTCAATAACCAATTCTCTGATTAATTCCATGGTTAATTATCTTGCACACTCAATTCGAATATCAGTAGTTTGATGACATCACATTCATATATTTAACCCAACATTTGCATAATCACATTGATCTAACTATTAAAACTTTCATTTAAATAAGCTTTCTCATTTTTGCACACATATTTAATCATCACTAATCTCATAATTTAATCATCATCACATATTCATCAGTTCGAATTAAAATATAGTAGTAATCATTTTAATGCATACGTATACTCAAAACTTCGTAAACATCATCAATAAAGCATATTGAACTATCTAAATGCATATATCCTAATCATCAAGGTAGCATAATTAACATCATCATCATAAGGTGAAACAGCTCATATCATCATTAGTGCAAATCAGTGCTTAAATAGTTGAACAATGTAGTAAGTCTTGAATCATGGAGTATCAAAAGATGAATGTATCAAGTGATCTCAATTTCCATTAGGACATCTAAACCATAAAACATTAATTCATATCCATCATCATAATTATTATAAGATGGCCATAATTTATCATGATGTTCTCTACATGGTTTCTAGCAAGAACAACAGCATTTTCCCATACCATTGCCTTGTCATGCTCACAGATCCATTCAAATCTCCTATAAAAGATTTAACAAAGAAATTCATATTTAAATGAGTAAATACGAGGAGGGGCCTTACACATATCTTCTAATTTTATGACATCAAATGTTAGGAGGCCATCATGGAGATCTTCAGAGAAGAGTTTCTCAACTAGAAGCTCAGGCTGAGATCAAACCTGAATATTTCTTCTCTCTTTTTGGGCTTAGCTCTCATTGTTGACGCATCATAGGGAGAGGTCTTGGTGGTGGCCAAATCTTTCCTCAAACTCGAATGGGGAGAGGGATAGAGGATATTAGTGCACATGTAGAATTGGTGTTGATCTTTGCATGAAATTGGGATACGGAGGTTGATTGGCAGAGGGTATTGGAACCTCCAGCTACATGTGGTCTAGACTGCCTCATGAAGGTAGGAAACATATATGACACTTTGCAGTGTGTGGTGCAACCTATTGGAATTCTTGGAGGGTCAGGGCACAAATAGAGTTAGGCATGGTCAAAGAAAAGATAGATAGATAGATAGATTTTTAACGTCCACAAGGCTAAAGAATAGCCTATGGGACAACCTTCTAACTAAACTAGCTTTATTAGTTCAAATTTTTTTTGTGCAAGCTGATGATGAGCCCCCCTAACTTCTCATTATACTCCTCATTAAGTCCTCTCCTCTATAGGATGAGTCAAGTCATCCTCTCCCTCATCACCAATTGTAGTGGAGAAACATGATGGATGACATGAATGTTCTAGATAGGGCCCTTGCTAATGGAGTGTCAAGTTTGGCTTTTAGTGCTAGTGTGGGTGATGAGTATGATTCAACTATGGCAGACCATCGTGGTTGTTGTGAGGTTGTGTATGTAGAGCCTACTTTCCCAAACTTATCTAGGAAAGAGGTTGCACACTGATTTGGATAGGGGCATACATTTGGTCCCTAGTGTACCCAATTTTCCCTAGCATGGGTTATGTTTCATGGTGTTGTTTTTTGGCTACCTTCGGTATGTGTGTTGAGTCAGTTCAAGTATGCTTTTGATGTTTTGTGGGTTGCCTTCAGGATGGGTGATGGACTATTCCATGTAGGTCAATTGGTTTGTGTAAGAAATTTTGGTGATGTATGTTCATGTGCCACTGTGTGGCTTTCAGATGTAATGTTTTTTTTGGAATTAATAGAAATCTTATCATCAATCCAAAAAAATTGAATAGTTTCTTTATTCGATAGAAATTTTATAAAATGTATGTTTACAAATATAGCATATCAATTTATCACATAAATTATTGGATTTCAATGTATAAGAAGGGGGTAGAATTCAATAATTTAAATTTTAAAATTTTGATTTCTAGGTCAAATGGAAGTCATATTGTGTGAGATTGATCCTAAGATATGGAACATGAAGTTTAGGTATTAGAAATAAATAGATGAAACTATTTATCAATAAATAGTCTAAGCATGTAGGAATCCAAATAAGTGTGGATGGATCATGGATAAGGGTAATTGCATAAGAATATTTTTATGGAAGAGTATATGAGCATAGAAAATGATAGGGGAAGTCTCCAAAATCAACTCAAAAGTGTGTTGTACGTTACTATATATGTGTATTAATGACATCCCATCACAAAAAACCAAAAATTAAAATGAGCATTGACATAGACAACCAAATTTCACCATTGAACTTTATAATATTTAACAGAGCCAAAGCCCTTGGTCATTATATCATGGTTTAGGTAATGAAGATTCTTTACATATATGAAACCATAAACAACTCATTCTCATTGATTGTAAAAGTAAATAAATAATACTCAAAATTAGGTAGTCCAAATAATTTAGAGAGGGGGGGGGAGAGAGGGGACGGGGGGCATGTGACATATAGAATCAAGTTGCCAGCTTTGAAAGGGGGTAGGGGGTTGCATAGGCATGTTACCCCACATTATATAGGGAATCGTTGATGGCCGAACCAATAGAACCTGATAGAGCCGCCAACTAGGATGGTGGTGCACAAAGGGATACTCTAATATTTGCCTACACCTTTGAAGTATATTCCTCCCACTCATCATAGAATGACTAAGGTTACCCTGCTCTTATTCATCGCAAAGAACTTTTAATTCATAAATGACACTAGACATTGCATCATTTAAATGTTTGAACTTCAACCTAATACTTGAACATACTTTTGAAATGAAAAATTAATTCTAGAATCATTTATTAACCATTTTTTAAGTAAAAAAATTAACAAATGATATGATGCTAAATTTATAATCTAACAATAAACAAGGTGCATGAATGCTAATATATTTTAATTAACCAAAATATTCTTGAATATAAATCAGTTACATTTTTTATTAAAATAAATATTATGAACTATTAGAATTTGATATCGTTACCAATAAAACTATATTAACAACTAATAAACAAGCCAACATATTGCGTAATTATTTTATAATATATTCACGAGAACCTAAAAAATAAAGCATCCAATGCCACCAATAGAAACATGTTAATCTTAATAAAAATGTCATCCACTATGATTTAAAATAATTGAATAAGAGATTGTTTGAACCTTCGAAACTTTACTCTTTTAAAGTAATGCACATGTACAAGTCGATCCATATTGATGTATTTTATTTTCCCAAAGTTATAAACATTGTCCATAAAATAATGTTGGGCTTTCTAAGCATTATATTAAACAAGATATTTTTTATATAATTCTTAATTAATAAAAAAAACAATAAGCATTATATCACATTCTATTAAAATAATTATAATATGAATAATGAGGATTATTCTATTATTTTGTTGTCTCTATTTCAAATGCAATTTACACCTTTCTTTTTACCTTTTTGTGGATAAAATGCTTTCATATGTTTGCTTGATCTCATATTATTTAATGTGGATGGATGTGTGAATGCATCATCTATTTATTTTGATATTTCTATAAATTATATTATTGATCAACTTCTTCAAGAGTGGCGATGTCTTGCAAATTATAAGGTTCAACTATTTTATTTTATTTAAATATGAATAGAATATAATTAAGTTTTGTCGGTCCAAACTATTTCATTCACATCACTTTAATAGATATGAAAGATAGATTATGAGTAACTATAATAAAATTAATGTTTATTTGCATATGTATACTTAAAAACTTTTTAGGTTTTTCTATCAATAAAATCTATTTTATTTTCATACAAATATTTAAATTGTATGAACATGAATATATATATAACTAAAATATTATAAATATAAGATTTAATTTATTAGACTAGTTTATAAATTTTAGGAATATAACTTATTCTAATTTTACCTTGAAATTTTGTGAACATTAATAAACAATGAAATCAAGGAACTCTTCAATATTACTATTAGTTTAGAATTGAGTATTTATATTATTGACTTTTATTTTATGAATGATGACTTTATTCTTTTTAATATATTAGAAAGAGAATAATATGTTATTCACAAAAAATGAGTGTATGATAAATTGGGACCAAGTTCAAACAACAAGAAAAAAATAGCAAGTGTCGTAGGACCAAGCTCAAATAACAAGAATTAATAATGTCACTATATGGTAAGAGCTACATTGTTAGGGAAATGGAATTACTAGTAATTGCTTCTAATCAATGAGACTATGATTCTCATTTATTTTTTCATCTAAAAGTTGCTAAAGACAAAATAGATAAACTTATCCAATCCAAGTGAGGAGATTTGTTAGAATCCAACCAACTACAAATGCACATTTGAAGAAACTAGTAGTGTGTGAAAAGATTGAGACCATACATGGGAAACATAGTCCCTAATTCATCAAGAAGACTATTGAGAGTTGTGTGAGTAGCATCAATGATCTATTTTGGTATGTTGGGTACATCCACATCATTACACATGTGCAAGGTAGTGACCTAGGTGGAAGTGGAAGGAGATTTCACTTTAGCAACCATAAAGAGGGAAGTATTCTACTAGTATAAACGAACCTATAAATGAGAAACTTGAAGTTTAATTCATTTTTGTGCACCTAAATCTAGATGGTTATATTGAGTAAAAAGCATTGTCCCAATGTAAATAAAAATTACATATCAATTAATCAATCTCTAAATTGAGAAAAAAAATTATTACTTTCTAATAAGTTATTTTAAATCTCCACCTTAAATGCATATCAAAATTAATATGTTTTAAGAGTCTTTGATATTTCTTTTTATAGAGAATTAAATACACATTTTCATAAAAGGGTGGGTAGATATAAAATCATGCCCCAATAGTCAAAATGAGGGTTGTTCCAAGCTTAAAAATATTACATAAATATAAAAGATGTTGGATGAAAAGAAAAATAGTAGCACATGGAGGTGGTTGATCAACCATTTTGCCTTGTACATTGAGGAGGTCCCACCCCTTATCATATTATTTTTTCTTTTCATCATAGGTTGGATAGATAACCATTATCAATGGACATCTTAGTAGTCATCTACATTTCACTCAACTACAAGAATATCCCTATGATTATCCTTCCTTTGTTTATGGTAAATTGCATCATTATATTCATAAATTTCTTACTACAAAACAAGTTAATCATTGAAAATGATTCTCATCATGCTATAGTATATCATACCATCACATTAAACATGAAAATATGTAAATATTTATCATATCATTAACAACTATGTTGAACACTTAATATTTATGATAATTCTTAGAAAAGTAATGTTAAGCGATCATTTTGCACGATGCTAATGGCAGAAATTCTCACAAATCTCTCTCTTGAAAATTTGATTGATGACCAAATCCAAGGTTTTGGATGGCTAATTTTCAACCTATGGGTTAACTCAATTGAAGATAAATTTGAATGTTTCCAAGGAAGGTATTTGCTGGTATGAACCAATTCTGCACAAGTTTGTTGAAATGTAACCACAAAACCAAAATATTTTTGTATCTTCTATTTTATGATGGATGCAATTTCTAATCAATATAACTATATGAATTCCTATTTTAACCACATGTTTGAAAATAAAATAATAAAGATAGAGTGATAAGATATTTGAAGAAAATTACTGAAAGGAAAATTCCTTACGAAATAAGCCAAAGCAATAACACGTTTGCAAATTAAATTATCAAAAGGACTTGGTAGAATACCAATGAAATTAGGAGTAGTGCTTCCTCAACTCCACCGATGCAATCACTAATGGGGAACTTTAATGAAAACCAAAATATTTTTCATGATTCATCAAATCATGTAGCCACAAAAAGTGTGCATACACGAGACAAAACTAATGCAATGTAAGGTAGGAGAATCCTCAGTGGAGATGTCCTAGCCCGTAGTAAATAACCACATAGTGGAATATAAACAATAACACAAGAACTGATACCAATTCACAACTTTTTATTCATAAAATAATTGATTACAGTGAATGTATCGAGTTGTAAGGCCTTCCTAGTTATGGCCAAATATATAAGCAATACAATAGTTTAGCAAGATCCCTCAAGATCCAACTCAAATCCTAGCTAGCCTAGATTTGTGACACAATAGAAATTTGGTAGAAACCTCCAAGATGGCAACTTATGCTCGGAAGCCACCAAGCAACCTCCTTTCTAAACCGCAGCCACAAGTTTCCAAATGCACTATCTCAACTATTCCTCTATTGATGATATTGAATCCTCCAATGATCCACCCTCATCCCATAATGATTTCTACATCAACACATGCTCCTTATATAGCCAGCTAAGCCACAAGTTGACTAGTCAAGCATTTAATTAAAATATAGGTCCACCTTGGAAGAGTAAACCAAAACTCTAACAAACATGAACAAAACTGAATACAAAGTTATATTTAAGTCCACATATGACCCAATAACATGTCCCTCTCTTAACAAGATCTCATTTAATCATACAAAATCATGCAAGATGAAAACTCCACGCAGTTCACGTGGAAAACTACTAAAAATTGATACCCAAGAAAAATTGTGATATCTCCTAGATCTAATTGAATTAGAACTTGTTCTTTGAGTTGAAGGTATTTATTTAGGTCCTCTACAACCTTTTAATTTTGAAAAGGCTGATTCCTCAAGGATAACTATGCATCCATCCTTAAAGTCATGCATGGAAACCCGTCACAAAACTGGCAGAAAATTGATGTGTTAGAAAAATGGCCATATCTCCCAAATAATTATGAATTAGGACTTTCATCTTGGATCAAAAATAGTAAGTTAGGCCCTCTTCAATCCTTGAAATTTCCATCCTTTGACTCATGGCACAAAATTAGTTACGTCACCTGCAATAGGCATGTAGAAACTAGAAAATATAACTCTAGCAATAAGCTAAAAACAACTCTAACTTCAATATGGTAACTCTAATCTCTATGCGCACATAGGAAAAGGATCAAAAACATGTCTCCAAAATATCCCTAACATTGCAAACCATAATTCTACAACTTAAGCATTAATCCCCATCATACATGATTGTTGACTTCCCTAAGATGCTCCTGCATCAGACACCCCAGGTGAGAAGAAAAGATGTTCTTAATGGCTAGAAGAACATCTTTCAGGGTTCAACACATAAACCCCAAAGTAGTTCTTCACATACATGTCCTCCACCTCATCAACTTGTACACTCTTTCCTTTATTCTTCTTCTACAACTTCTTTTCTTCAATTTTCATCTTCACATCTATCTTCGGTGTACAACATGTTTGCTTTCCACATTGATCTCTAACCCTTTCAAAATCCTTCAACTCAACTCGACTATCAATACTTAGGTTCCTATTGAGTTCTCCATTCTGCAAAGGAATCGGTGAATGCTTCTTGCCACCCTTCTCAACCATAAACACATTCTTGACACAATCATGCATAGCTCTACAATCATACTGCCAAGGTCTCCCAAGTAATATGTGACAACTATCCATGTCCATAATATCACACAACACCTGATCCTTATAATGCCCAATCTAGAAATCAACAAGACATTGTTCCCTCACTTCCAAAGCATGTTCATCTTGTAACCAACTAAATTCTATAAGGACAACGATGTCTTACCCTCTTCAAACCAATTTTCTAAACCATCTCATCAGCAACTAGGTTATCAGTACTACCACCATCTATAATCACATTGCAGATCTTACCACCAAACTTACAATGAATCATGAAAAAATTCCTCCTTTGACAAGGTTCTAGTGTCCCCTTTCCAAGAAACACTCTTCGAATCAGCAAGTTATCCCCATCCTTCTCAGGTTCATTTACTGAATCTTTAGTTTCTTGCACCACAGTAGTTCTTTTGTCACCAGCCTTAAGACATTCATAAATTCTATGTCCTTCTTCATGACATCTATAGAAAGTACCCTTATATGCACATTTTCCTAGTCTCTTCCTCTTTAATAGGTTTTGATTCATCTGCAGCAACTTGTTTGTTCTTCACCAAGTGATCTTGCTTGTCCTTTCCTTGAGGATTACCTTGATGTCTCCTCTTCAGCTTCTCTTCTACTCTCAAAGCATACTGATAAGCATCCTCAACCATAGAGATATTTAGCATACCACCCTCATCCTGAATTTTAGATCTCAAACCATTAATATATCTAGCCACTCTCTCCTTAGACAATTCTCTATGTCTAGACCGAACATTCAACTTGTAGAACTCCTCTATATAATCTTTAACAGTCATATCATTTTCCTTCAGATTCTACAATTTCTTCAATAACTCAAGTTCATAATCAACAAGAATGAACTTAGCCTTCAACTTAGTCACCATCAATCTCCATCTAGTGATTTTCAATTCACCTTCTTCTTCTTGATCTCTCTGCAATTCTTTCCACCAAAGAGAAGCATGTCCTTTCAACTTAATTTGTGCCAACTTTACTCTGAGTGGATACTCAATATCTTCAAGCTCAAAGTAGTCTTCCAATTCACCAATCCAATCAATCAGGTCTTCAGGATTCAAAGTATCTGAGAAATTAGAAACTTCCATCTTATGTTTCAACTTCATTTGAGATCTAAGCCTAGGAAACTAATCATCCCTTATTCCAATAGGTCTCTTCACACAATCAATTCTACCTCCACCACTTGATCCAAAAATCAAAGTCTTTAACAACTTCCTCATATCCATCTTCAATACCCACATGTCGAGGTACACCACCTATAGAACTTATGATCTCAGTGATCATATCACTCTTCATCAACATCATGTCAGATTGGAAATCTAATTTAACCTTCTCAAATTCAGATCTAAAATTAGTTTTAACCTTCTCTATGATCCTTTCTTCCACAGCATCACTAACATCATCAATTTCTTTAGGGTCTAATCTTCTCGGAGGCATATTCCAAGATATTCACAAACCCTCTGCAATAATTTACCAGATCCAATCTTTTCTATGATAAGATCAACCAACCAGCTAGATCAAACCCTTGCTCTGATACCACCTGATGTAGTGCAAGGCAAGAGAATCCCCAGAAGAGATGCTCTAGTCCACAGCAAATAACCATACAGTGGAATATAAACAATAACGCAAGATTTGATACCAATTCACAACTCTTTATTCATAAAATAATTGATTATAGTCAATGTGTCGGGTTGTAAGGCCTTCCTGGTTATGGCCAAATACAAAATCAATTACAATAGTTCAGCAAGATCCCTCAAGATCCAACTCAAATCTTAGCTAGCCCAGATCTGTGACACAACAACAATTTAGTAGAAACCTCCAAGATCTCAAGTTGAAATCCATGCATTAGCAAAGGTTTGATCTTGATGTAGTGCAAGGCAGGGGAATCTCCAATGGAGATGTCCTAGCCCCCAACAAATACCCACACAGTAGAATATAAATAATAACACAAAATCTAATATCAATTCACAACTCTTTATTCATAAAACAACTGATTACAGTCAATGTGTCGAGTTGTTAGGCCCTCCCGGTTATGGCCAAATACAAAAGTAATTAAAATAGTTCAAAAAGATCCCTCAAGATCCAACTCAAATCCTAGCTAGCCTAGATTTGTGACACAATAGCAATTTGGTAGAAACCTCCAAGATCTCAACTTATGCTCGCAAGCCACCAAGCAACCTCCTTGTTTCTAAACCTCAGCCACTAGCTTCCAAATATGTTATCTCAATTATTCCTCAACTGATGATATTGAATCCTCCAATAATCTACCCTCATCCCATAATGATTTCTACATCAACACATGTTCCTTATATAGCCAACTAACCCACAAGTTGACTGCATTTAATTGTAATATAGGTACACCCTGGAAGAGTAAACCAAAACTCTAAAAAATATGAAAAAACTAAATACAAATTCACATGACCCAATAATATTTCCTCTCTTAACAAGATCCCATTTCATCATTCAAAACCGTGCAAAACAAAAACTCCACATGTTTCATGCGAAAAACTATCGAAAATCGATACCTAAGAAAAATCGTGATATGTCCTAGCTCCGATTGAATTAGAACTTGTACTTTGAAATGAAGGTATTAATTTACGTCCTCTAAAACACCCTAAATGAGAAAAATATTATTCCTCAAGGATAACTACGCATCCATCCCGAAAGTCATGCACAGAAACCCATCGCAAAATTGGCAAAAAATTGATGCGTTAGAAAAATGGCCATACCTCCCAAACCATGATGAATTAGTACTTTCTCTGTGGACCATAGATATTAATTTAAGCCCTATTCAATCCCTCAAATTTTCAGCCTCTGAATCATTGTGAAAAATTATTTACATCACTTGCAATAGGCATGCAAAAACTAGAAAATACAACTCCAGCAACAAGATAAAAATAGCTCTAACTTCAACATGATAACTCCAAACTCAATGCGCACATAGGAAAAGGATCAAAAATATGTCTCCAACATATCCCTAACTTTGAAAACTATAATTCCACAACTTAAGTATGAATCCCCATCATACAAGATTGTTGACTTCCCTAGGATGCTCTTGCATCAAAAACGCTATGCAAGAACAATAATGACTAGTTTCTCCAATTTGTCACAATAGTAGAATTTGTTAACATAAGGCAAATACCTAAATTAGAATATCACACAATTATAACAACAATATAAAACCATTACCTCCATTATTAATCATGAACATAAATTCACAAAAAATAACACAATCCAAAAAGATTCACTACACTCAAAATGAAAGCACCAATAGAATTTATTATTGCATCAAAATATCGGTCTAGAGTACATATTGCATCAATGTATTTATAAGAAACCCTCTCCTCTTTTTGTGTTAGGTGTAAGATCTCTTTTAATGCAAACACTATCCTATAACTGATCAAATAAAGTTAATTATATAAACAAAATGACTCTCTAAATGGTGCTAAGCAGGTCTCCACCATTGTTTATATCAATTAATGGGTGCATGAGCCTTTACATGACTCAAAACAATAAAAGAAGAAGAAGATAAGAAGATAAAAGCCATGAGATAATTTGGGAGTCATTGGGATTTCTATCAATACAAGCTTGGCATTTCTCTAGGTGTTTATGGGAGTTGAACTGCCATCAAAATGTGTTTCTGGTGCATGAAATGCTTAAAAATAGTAACTGTCAGTTAATTGTCAGTCCACTGCTTCATCTCCAAAAATTTTGGCACACCTCTTAAATTGGCACACCTTGTGAAAAGCGCACCTCTAGAAAAGTGCACCTTGGGTGACAGAACCAAAATTGTCAAAATATTGCTTAGTGTCAAAACTCAATTTCCAACATCTAGGTTTCCTTCCCTCTAGACCAAAATGATGTATGGATATATGCTTCTAAGCTTTTGAATAATAGTCATCCTGAGTTTCTAGAAAATCAAAGGACTCATACCTATTATGCACCACCTGGCGGTAATTATTGATATCTAACCTAGTATCGAGAAAATCTTCCAATCTTGAATCTAACTTCAGTAGTGCTTCCTCTATTTTGAAGATTTGTCTAATATCATCTTCGGATTAAGATGCCTCAAATAGTGCTTTGAATTGTTACACCGTTGTTTCCATTAAAGAAAGCTGAATTCTTGACTCATCCCCAAAAATTTCTAAGCTAGTGGCATTAGAGTACTTATTCACTTCCAAAAATTGTCTCTGGGCTTTATTCTTTATATCTTGGATATCCTCATATAACCCTACCATAACTTTGTCGCCTATTGATACCTTTTCTATCCAATCATCAATTTTGTCTAATTCCTCTATTGTATATACCTCCATCAACATCTAATACCTTTTCCCTTTGATAGTCTTCAATGCTTCCAAATCATTGGCCCAAGTATGTACTTTATCCATTAGCCCAAAATCTTGGTTTATTATTGTAACCAATTTGTCAGCATTATTTTGTATGCTATGAAGAAGGTTCAAGTTCCCTCTATTATTTGTACTCCTCTATCTTTAAAATTGTGACACCGCTTTTTGCAAGCGTCTAAAAATGAATCACTTTCCTCATAAACTTGTGCTCGCTCTTTCTTTCATAGAGCGGCCCCTAGATAAATCTTTGGATAATTAGTGTCAATCAAACCTATTGTTTCATTTAAGTATCCCCTTAGCAATTCATTATGCTTCCTTAAAACAAAAATTTCTTATTCACCCTGATCTAATGCGAAAACATTTGTTTGAGGCCCCATGGTGATCAAAACCTTTGTTGTATCAACTATGGGCTTCCCAAGCACTATCTTGGAGACACTTCTTCCCTATTAGTGTGGGGAGGCAAAATGGAAATGTGTACCAAGAGATCCTCATTTTGGTTCTTTCATGATAAAAGCCAGTGTCTTAGCATCACCCTTGGCCAAATCTGGCATCTTGACTGCTTTTATTATTTTTTTCATACCCTCCTCTTCTGTGAACTCCATATGTCTCCTTTGTTGGGTTAAGACCTCTATGTTTAGCCATGCTGCAATAGTTCCCATGGGGGACATGTACTAAGCAGATGGCATAAGTTCTGAATCTAGTCATTTCCCTTTATCACCTTGTTCTAGAGTTTTCTCTTATTGAGGGAGGACTACTGATTGAGCTTATGCTTCCTCATGTGTCGAGGACCTAGTCTCTACTCTGGGAGGAGCTTTTACTCCTTCCTTGACAATTTGTCTTTCTTCTAATACTTCATTGGTGTGTAACTAGACATACTCACCTTCCTCTATGGTCTAGCTTTCTGGCTCTGTTATCGAAGGAGGTAAAGTAACTAGTTCTTTTTCTTTCTAAGGAGATATAGAAGGAAGGTCTTCTGATGGTGTGGGAGTTATACCAAGTGGCCCTTTAGGTAAGGGAGGCAATTGTTCCCAATCTTCTCCTAGTGACTCATTTCGAGGGGTATCTCGTATCATTTCCCCTACCATTTCTGTGCCCATTGGCATGAAGTCGAAGTTTGAAATGTCAAAGACATCAGTCTCTTCACCCCTCATCTCTACTACCCATCTTTCTTGTTCCTAATCCAGGGATTCTATCTAAATTGGTTGTTCTGGGATGGAAGGTTGTGTCTCAGTTAAACTCTTCCTCTTTTCCAAAAGTTTTCAATAAAATTATGTTAGTCCTAATGGTTGATACATCAGCAATGGTCAAAATCAATTGGTTAAGATCAGATTTTTTTCCTTATCAAGGTCAATCAGAAAGGGATGCCCTCTTGCCCCATTACTATTTTTCATTGTTGTTGATAGCCTACACTATATTATTAGGGATAATTATTTGTCCCCTAAGGTTAAAGGAATTAACCTACCCAACAAAGAGGAATTGGTTAAGGTCCAATTTCCTGATGACACCTCCCTCTTGATTGATTTGTATGAAAGCAATGCCTCTAACCTTACAAAGAAGCTTGACCTCTTTTGTAAAGCCTCCAGAAGTAAAGTGCATATTGCCAAATCTATTATGCTTGGGGTTAACCAGCCCCCCACATGGTATAGTAAGTTTGACTTCTCTTGGGGGGTACCCAACCATTTAGTCAAGTATCTAGGCATCTCATTTTCCATGGAATCCAATATTAATGAAATGTATGAATGGATCAAAAGCAAAATTGACAAGAAACTTAATAGCTAGAATAAAAACTATCTATGATTGGTGGGAAGAATTCAGTCATGTCAAAAATTGTTATTAGCATATATGATATACTACATTTCATCTTGGCTCTTCAACCAAGCCCAGACCAATCATGTACAGAAAGTCATTATAATGTTCCCTCTGGTCTGATGGAAAAGGGCACAAGAAAAGACATGGAGTCAAATGGAAGTGGTGTGCGGTGAGGAAGTAAATAGGAGGGTTGGGACTCACGGATTTTAGATGGCAAGGTTTTGCACTGGCAGCTAAGTGGATTTCCAAAGCAATTAAGGGTGATGAACCATGGAAGGTGCTCATTAGAAATAACATTGCCAAGGGCTCTCCATACAAACTAGGTAAGTGCTGGAAGAACCTACATCTTAATGATCTCCTTTCTAGAAAGTGGACGATTACAGTTCAAGGATCAACAATCTTTAAAACTATTTGAAAGCATAGGAGCATGTAAGAGAATGGATTACAGGGGCAGACATAATTGAGAGTAAATCCCTATTATGTGGTGAAAAATCCCCTTGGTAGAATCTTAAAAGAAAAGGGAGACCTCTTGCTCTATTACAAGGTTGCTCAACTAAGATGTGGGATAGATTGGGGATCAATAAATTCAGTGATCTGATTAGTAATGGGGGGTTAATCTCATGGGATGAGCTATCAAATAAGTTCAAGATCCCTATCACACAAAGGAGAACCTATGATATCATTAAAGAAGCCTAGAATGATGCTACGCCCCCATATGTTATTGTTGAAACTACTGATAGACTCCCTTCCTTATCCTGGTCGGATGGTTCCCTATTCTTTTCCACTGAAGCTAAGCTTGTCTATGGTCTCCTTTCCGACTATGATGAAATATTTACCCACCTTAACAATAGGTGGAACCTGAACTTTGAGGCCAAAGAGCGGACCCAACCTCTTTCCTCCTTATGGCATTGCAAATTTGAAACTAAAATCTAGTGCTTTTTATGGCAGACCCTTCTTTACAAGCTTCCTTTCTCCCAATCTGATGGAACACCCTATATATGCATTGCATGTTCTCAACTTGAAGACATCTCCCACCTATTTCCTAATTGCTCTTTTGCCGAGGAGATTTGGGGTTGGTTCAATATTCCTATGGGAACTCATATTCACATCCTTCATGCTCTCACTAGTCATCTTCCTAGTCTCTCTAAAAGATTGAATTTCTTCTGGACCATCATCTCTGCTTATGTGCTTTAGATTATTTGGTTAAGTAGGAATGATGACATTTAAGGTAGACATCGAATTCTTACTGAGTCTCTTTGGAGACTAACTAGGTATAAAATATTTGCGTAGGTTAGCCTCAGCTACAATGTAAACAGGAAGAAGTTGTTGAAAGTCACTACTGCATGTAGAAGGATCCTGTTGGAGGAAGGAATCAGATATGGGGTACAAGATAACGATAATGAATCCTTCAATGTCGATGTGCCATTGAAAGAAAAGATTGAACAGATCAGGATTAGAAAGGAAATTGAGAACATGAATGAGCAAATCAACAACTCAGCTCTTCTTTCAACGGTAAGGCCAAAGCAGGCCAAGTCAAGGCTCAATCAAATTATTTAATGGAATAGCTGACAACATTAGCATCCCCAATACTATGGTGGTTTCTGAGAACATGGATGATGTTAATGTTGGCAGACCCCTCTGTCTCATGGTAAGTGTTATTCTGCGTGCTCCCGAACTGCCATGGAGGAACATTATGAGATCTCATGTTTCTATTATCAAAGATGCCAACCTTAGACTCATTTAGTCGGATGCCCCACTTGCTTGGGTAGCTTGGATCAAGGAGTGATTTAGACTCTTTACGTTTTGCCTATATTTTTGGTGGTCCAATGTTTAATTGTTGATCCGAGCAAACCTAGATCAATGCACTTCTTTTTGTTTTAAGTTTTTGGTAAACTATATACTATAAACTGGTTATGATGTAGTTGGTTGGTATCTTATCTTACCTTTTATATATAGATAAATAGATTGTGTGAGATTAGTAGATTGATGCCCTATTACCAATTTATAGATTTTTAATGTAAACAAAAATATGAATATTATTCAAAATTTGTATTAAGCTATGAGATCTAATGCTTAATATTTGAAAAGGTAGGACTTGATTATTAAAAATAAGAAAATAATAAATTGAACCCACTTAAAATAAAATACAATAAATAAAACTAAACTACATTAAAAAATGTTATTACTAAATATTTAACTCTTTACATTTAAAAAAAAATTAAAAAGTTAAAAATAACACAATATATTAAAAACAATGGAAAAAAAAGGTAATTCTTTTAAAATTTAAAATATAGAGAAAAAATTATTATTTTATATATATATATATATATAGAGAGAGAGAGAGAGAGACTAAAAGTTTAACTCTTACATTAGAAAAGATAAATAATAAAGAAAAATACACAACATATTTTTTTTTTTTTAAATGTAATTTTTCAAAACAAAAAAAATACAAAGGAAAAGATTATATAAAGAAATATACATTCATACATACATTATATAAATGCATATGCATACATGCACATATATATACACACACACATACATATACACACACCCACAGACACATAGATATTCATATTACATATATATACATATGCATATACATATAATTTTAAAATATGATACATTAATACTATAAACTATCTTGCACTTTAATTTTCAAAATAAAATATATTCATCAATTTTTTTTGCAACTAGATTGCATAGATAATATAGCTAGTTGTTAATATATTTTTAGTGTATACTTCAAGTAAAATATTTTAAATGAAAAATGAAATACAATAAATCAAAACATAAAAAGTCGATATTTTTCTAAAATTATGATTTAAAAAATTATTTTATGAATTTTAATTTATGTCCACCATAAATATGATTTATTTCAAAGAAGAATAAAAAACTATAAATCAATAGTAATTGTATGTATTATATTTGTTTGTTTATATATCTTATATGTATAATGTTAGCAATTTAAATAGATATTTACATTATATGTATAAACTTGGATAAATTTGGATAATGATATCGAGATAAATTTTTTAAAAAATAAATATAATTTTATAAATTAATTTAGTATCTTCATATGAAAATAGTCTTATCTAAATACTTTTACTTTCAAATGACATTTGAAAGATAAAAGTAATTGACAATAGCAATAGTAAACACCATCAAAATACAAATATTTACTTTCATCCACACATACACATCCAAATACAAATTCTTTATTTTTATTATTTTTTTGGAAAGATGTAAGTTTCTTTTACAAAGTTGTATAAAATGTAAGGTACTGAATTATTATCATATGATAGTAACAAAAGGGCATCGATTAATGATGTCAATTCAAATAAATGTTTATTTATGTGAAATTAAATTTTCTGTTTAGACTAGTTAAGGATTTAAAAAATTATATTATAAAAATATAAAAAATAAAAGATGAACTTTCAGTCTTTGGTCAAAAGATATTAATTCTTGTATATTCGTCAGATTAATTCAAAGTTTCAATATAATTATCAACCAAATTAAATTTATTAAATAGTGCATACATATTAAATTTGTCCGTTACAAAAGTTCAAATAAACGTCATGTTTGATCATACAAGGCCAAGTAAGTCGTATCAATTTTCCACTGTTCAATTTATTCCCTTAAACATATTAAATATCATTTTTCCAGAGGTCAAGTCAAAAAATTTATATGAAATGATCAGGAAAACTAAGTTCCTAATGTATGAAAAGGTTTGAACTTCTGTTAAAATTATCACAAGATTTGCATTCATTAAGGTTGACGTCCCCAATTAAGGAATTTGTGGAAGTTCTTCAAGGTATCAAATTGGATGTCAAAGGCGAGCTTTTCTCTTTGAAGACCAATTTGAAACAAACTAACACAGCCAGTGGCTAATTTTGATATGATCAACATACATGCTCAAAACATATATTAGAATGAACAAGGAGAAGTTACAAGAAACTAAAAATAATTGATGATGTCGAGTTGAAAACTTAGTTACAAGCAGATGACTTGTAAGTAATTGTAAAAAATTGAAAGTGATTATAAGTGTGAAGTTAGGGCACTTATTTTTGAGTTCTCTTCCCTATCAACCCTTAGGCAAGTTGCAAATTAATATAGTTGGCTTCCATACCATAACTCTCTTAACCTTGTTGAGTGGATCCTCATACATAATTTATTTCAAAACTCTATCAAACATTGATTGTATAAACCAAAAAAGACCTCTTCATGCACCTGCTTCCTATTATTATTGTCTACAGCGCACATAACCCCATGCCGTGCTATAGAAAAGAATCATGTCCAGACCATACTGTTGAAGATATCTTTGCAGTTGCCTTAGGTTTATTTGTATTGATTATCAAGTATGTGAGAGGGCATTCTAGATGAAATAGTTATTTAACCGTGGCAATAATATACATGTGGGATGATCTCCATGTGCAGAAAGGAGACCCCTCGTGAGCTTAATCTTTCAGAAAAGAGGTCAGCAATTGCGATTTGTGTCCCCCAAGGACGATGTAGCACCAGAAAACCAATCGAAAAAATTATTTTGGTTAGACACAATCATTGCAAGATCAAGGACGGATCATCTCAATTGCTAGCAAATTAAGTTGTCTCACTTCTGATTGCTGAATGATGTTGCAATTGCAAATTATTTTCATAATTTGATTGGACTTATGACCACAGGTAAACCCTTTCAAGAGCTACATATATCATAACTACATCAACATTGGCAGGCTTTTAGATTTAACCATTTAGAATGTGTGCCAATGCCGTGAGAAACTCAACAAGATGAAATTGAATGCTTCTGAGTCCTATTCAGTTTTTCAGTTGTCTTATTATTACCTTTTGATAATGCAACTCCTCTGTAGTTTCCTTGTGGGTGAATTTGAATGCCGATTTTAGTTAGAGATACTCTTCATTGCTTTGGTTTTATTGTGTTTCGTGTTATTGATGTCAAAAATTGGTAAAACGCAGCTAGAAATATTGTGAATACTATCTCCCATAAATATTGAAAACTTGGGAGCTTTTTTAATAGATGAGGTATCTTGTGGGAAACTAGACTTTGTCCTACTGAAAAATCTATTTGCTAACTAATACCTAACTATTAATGATTGTCTTGATTTGTAACAACTTAACAATTTTTCTTGGATTACCCCTTGCCATATCAAATTCAATAAAAATGATATATCGTTCTTGTTGATGAAGCTGTAACCTTGCCTTTGAACAGTTGCAGAAATTAATGTACCCTACGATAATTAAATTCAAAATATGCAAATAAGCCACCTTGCTTGAGGAAATATTTCTGTAAGACGCCTGAGTAAAACAAAACATAGAATTTATTCAATGTCTGAATTGTATTACCCCTTGCTCTATCAGATTCAATTGAAATAATATAATCTCGTCAGTTTGTATTTCCCCTTGTTCATACAGTCGAAACCTTGTACTCACAGTTGTGGGAATTGATGTAGCTTAATATTATAATAAAATTCAAAATTCAATATATCTGGAGTGAATCATATAATTAACTGTATGAACCAATTTCTAATCTCTGAGACGACCCCGAAAATTGAAATCAGATCAGGATACACTATATGGGATCATGTGCAGTATGGTAACAATTTAAAAGGTTCACTTAAGAAACATAAACAGTAGTCATATAATGAAAAGGCAGTTGACAAAAAAAATATAGTGAAAAATTTCAGCCCCATTAGATTGGCTTATTTTTCAGTCACCAGAAGAATGTGATTATAAATTAGACCAAACATACAAATATTCTGATGTCTTAAATTATTTGCATTTGAGTTGGACCTGTTTTTCATTTTGAACAAACATCCTTAGCAAATCGTTATAGAAATGGAAATGAATCATTGAATTATAGAAACACAATCCTCTAAAACTTCATCCTTCCAAGTCTTCTGAACATCAAGACTAAAATCTTAGCAACCAATGAAAAAACCGAATGATGAAAACAAAATAGCAACAAGTTTTTCAGCCTCATTAGATTGGTTTTAATTTTCAGTCACCAGGACAACATAACTAAAAACTAGACCTAACATACCAATATTCAGATACCTTCTACAATTTGCATTTGTGTTGCTTCATTTTGCACAAGTTTCCTCGGCAAATTGTTAAGAAATGAAAATGAATTATACATATACAGATCATCTAAAATTTCATTCCTCCGAGTCATTTGAACATCAAGGCTCAAATTTTAGCAACCAAAATATTAAGATAAACAAGATTGCTACCTAGAATGAAAAAAAGAGCCTGCAAAACCATAGCTTGGGGCAATGACAACTGCAAAGCAGTAGTTGTAAATAATGATATAAATGATATACAGAAACAAAACCTTTCTCTAAAGAGGACTCCTGTGCTATTACCCATCAATTCATAATTGGAGTCTTCTGAACATCAATGCTTGAACTTCAGGAATCAAAAAGTTGAGATTCAATTAGGTTGCTACTTAGCATGAAATAGAGATCTGACACGATCATAGCTTGGGACATTGACAACTGCAAAGCAAAGATCACAAATGATATGATATAGGACGTATACAGAAACAGAATATCTACTGCAGAGGAGTCCTATGCTGTAGCCATTAATTTGTGCTTTATTCAGAATAAGACAACAGATATACATACCGTTCCCCCATGCTGCCATAGTAAGAGGTGTAGAAATGACTTTTTGGGCAATAGAAGTAATGTCATCCAGATTAATTTCATTGAGAACATTCAAAAAATGCTCAACCGGTTTCCTGCAAGACATTATTTTGTCAACGTTTCAGGAAAATAGAAAATAGAAAGTGAATAAGTACAACCCAGAGAATAGCTATAAATTCAAAGTCAGAGGGGCAAAGTTTGTATGTCAGAGGCTGTTGCCAAACATATTCTAGCTCTGCATGGTCAGAAAAGATATACAGACATATATATAGTTTCTCTTCATCAGCATGCCATGGAATGTCCAATGATAGTTCTAGAACTTTCAGAGTTATTGGTTGTTTGAACTGTATATCAAGAAAAAGCTGCATGCCACATTTGCTTCAATTTCTTACCAATTAATTGTCTGAGAATTCAGTCAAACTATCAATTCTTCTAAGTCTGTTGACGGAATCTGATGAGCTGAAATGTATATCCAATGTGATAAAGGCACAAAACTGGAAACAGTATTAAATGAAATTCATCTATAATATATAATAACATTATAAGCAGAGTTAATATTACTTATATTGTTAGATTTAGAATATAATTAGTAAATATAACTCTATTTTTTTATTATTGATATTATTACTGATTAGCTTATTTATTTATTTACATTAATTTCTAATATTCATAAAGAATAAATTTTATGTGTCTTGCACCAAGCAAAAAATAAATGTTAATCTATCATATTCCTCTTACATCCTTCTCTCATCCTGATATGATGGGTCACAGAATGTGATCCAAAACGTTGATGTCAAAAAAGCATAAACAATCAAATTCAGAAGCAAAAATCATTAGAAATGGATTGTGAAAATCTGAAATTTGAACTTGTTAAAAAATAACTTGTTAATTTTAAAAATCTACACATAAAATGTTGGATAGATATGCGAGGAATTAAGAAGCTGGAAGTCTTGAAGTAACAGACAGTACTTCCAGCTTCAAAGCCATTGAGCAATTAAGAAATAGAAGGCACATAGGAGGTTAGTTCTTCAAGCCCTTTACATCTAAAATAGCCTCTGCAACCGAAGTGTGAAAGCAGCAATTTATTTGCTTACAAATGCATTACATCGAATTCATGCTTGGTTGACAGCTAATATTCTGAGAATCTGTGACAGATTCACCTCACAGTGGTTTTCACAAACCCTGATCCCTTGCAAACCTAACCCAGATCCATATCCAAAACAGATCAGACCCGAAGCTACAGGTTCAAGAAGCCAAACCAGTATCATAAGTCTGATTCCCACCAAAACCAAATACCTCACACTCAACAAGCCCAAGAATTTATAGGAGAAATGTGCCACCCACATGACTTTGATGGTAAAAATTGTTCCTCCAACAACGATAGCATATGTCAAAGGGGAATCTATGCTTGAAAGGAACTTCAATTATACTCTTCATTAAATATCACATTACAAGGTTCATCAACGGTTGATCAAGAAATCCCATGGCAAACTTTAAAGTTTTAAATTGAGAATATTTTGCCTCATGCATAATGAGATGTCTACCAACATCCTATAGACTAAATTATTTCTATAGGATGACCAAATATATTGCATCAATGTATAAATCAGGACACATGCATGTATATCACCACTCAAAATACTTTTTAAAAAATGAAAATGAATATCAAGATAAACTTAAGAAAAATGTATTCTTTCAGTAACATTTTTAGTGTACATGTGTGTGTATTTAATTTTTTGAGATAGTACATACACGTTGAATGGGCTTTCCTTTATTGCCATACAGGTCCTGCATATATTGCAACAACCCAAAGAAGGAAGAATTGTCACAACAGTGTATCACTTGGACCCAAAGGATCTAAATACTCACCCAAGAATCATCTACAATAATATGACATACTCACACCAAGAGTTACAAGACTACCCTACTCTTGTTAAGACATTCATAAACCTACTGAAAACTTGACAACATAATGCATTGAATGTACTCCTAAAGATCTTTACCATCAATTGAACAATAACAAGATGTGCTTTTATATTCCAATCATCAAATTACCATTACACCACAGCCACCTTACAGTAAAATAATGCCATCTTAGCTCCCTACTATACATCTAGATTCAAATTCAAATTCCAAAAAAATCTACCTACCATTATTCATCTCTACTAATTCATCCTTTGCTTGCTCAACCGAACAGGAGCTTGGAAGCATCTTCTCCACTTTCATGACTTTGTTTGCGATGATGCAGATGCCCCCAACACTTTGCTATGGAGGGCACCTTATTGTAGGACATTGACCCTCGGTAGTAGGGGCTTAGAATCCTTGTGTTGCTACTCTAAAATCTACACAGGGAATGCTTACATTTACAAAAGAATATCTCTCAGAAGGTAATAGATCACATCACCTGTATAGGCAGCACAGAGATTCAGACCACTAAACAGGAAACTGTCTACACTTTTGGAGCTACTAGGCCATGGAGATTATCCCTAAGATTCAATATTCAACAATTCTGTCATTGTTTGAAAATCTGCAAGCAAATTGGAATCTATGCATGAAAGGCAGCCCAACTCTCTATCTATATAACCTTCACATCGACTTGCCCTTGAGATACAGAGCAAAACATTACTTTGGCACAAGGAAGAAATCATAACATACTTTTGTCATTATGAGAACCTTTAAGGTGCTCAAGAATCCAGTTCTCAAATATGATTTTTTTTTCAGAATTGTAGATTTATTTGTGGAGGAATAAATGACCTAGATTTTAGTGAAATTTACAACAGTGAAAATCCGAAATTCTTATCTGCAACAATGGAATTATTCTTGAAAAAAGCAATCAATTTCTCATTCAACTGACTAGTGCCTACTTCCATCAGGCAGATATACTGACAGTGTGTCGAAGGGGCCAAGTAATCTACAGAATTTATACCCAGTTAGTATTAAATTGACATTATTAGCAAATGAGATCTTTGAGAAATTAACAAAATACTAATAACAGATAGAAGGCATTCACATTCATGTGATTTCAAGGAAGAGAGGCATCAAAAAAAGTTCTCAACCAGTTTAAATCCAATTTATATTTACTGTGAAAAGGTTTTTACTGGAGTATCATATGAACTTTCTCCCATAGGGTCTATCCACATGAAATGTGACTAACGTTAGATTTGATAATGAAGATAGCCACCCAAAGTCTAGAGGCCTAATGGAAAGCAAAACAAACTGAGAAAATCGATTAATCAATAAGAGAAAAAAATGTGCGAAGGCCTAGTGCTTCACTTCCGGGAGCATCACCTGAATACAATGCGTGCCAAGTGTTCCAATCATTCTAATGAAAGATGGGACCTTGTGAACCATTAATCATAAAACATGGGTCAATGAGTTTAACGCAAAAACTGCACAGTTGAATCCTGATAGCAATATCACAATTTGACTTGTGGAAAACTCACTTATCAATCTATGAGCTAAAAGGGCTCTATAATGAATGCCTCTTACATGGTTAAGCATGCTTCAGCTGGAGCAATACTGAGATGAGTGACCTCCGAGGAAGGCCCACCACTTCACCCTTATGAGCATCACCTAGATGCAATTCATTCTCATAGGAGATGGGTTCTTATGAACCACTACTATAATGTCCCCTTTTTGGGACATTAGGAAATTTAAAGACACATTCATATAATATTAAAATTGACTATGAGAGTGTGAATTAAAAGGTCAGTTACATATTATGAAGTGGGCTAAAAGTGACAAGGAGGGATAAGATGAAAAGACAGGAAGGGAGTCGAAGAGTCTCAGCTATGAAGATTAAAAGGAGAAGAGGCTCATTCATTTGATATGCTTGGTTTATAATTCAGATTTCAGTTTCTCTCTTGCGAGAGTTATCCAGAAAGCTTCAGCTTTCATCCAGAAGGAGGACGAAAACCCTCATGCCAGGAGACAGTGGACACAAACCCATTGTCCATGGAGACGTCACTTCAAGTGTCTCGCATGTGCTTATAGGTTCTTTCTCAGTATTCTAATCTGACTGTAAAACTGTGTTTAAGATTGGACTTTTGAATGCTGGTTATTGTATTGTTGTTGTATAATGCAATAACATGTTTTAAGATATTTTATGAGAATCTAATGGTTTTATATTATTGGCTTATAATGCAACTTTGTATCTTTAAGTTCTGAATATTATTTTGAGAACGAAACAAGTAAATATCTACTGGGGATATTTTAGTGGTATTAGAGCTTTGAACCTGCCATCTTGTTGGGTATAATCAAAGACTTTATTCAGAAACAAATTCCAAAAGATTTATCATTTACAAGATGGAAATTGTTTATGAGAAAATTTTATCGGAACTTAAGAGAAAAATTCGTTGAAATAAAATAGTGTTGGATTTGAAGGAGCTTTAATGCTTACTAAGCAGGTCCATGCATGGTGAGAACGCAATTTTGGCACTAAGAATTTTGTTTAAAAGTGACTTATTTGGACTACTAAGTCACGCAGTTGCATCTCAAGAAGACTATAAAAATAAATATCTACTTGAATAATACATTCGTTGCAGGATTCGAATGTATTTCGAAAGGTTATAGTTGTTTGGGCTTAGTGGTAGCGTTTTTAAAAATCACTTAAGGCTTTTTTATTATTGCTGAGGAAGATAAATGGGTAGAATCTATATTATTTATACAAACTTTACCCAAGAAGCAGTTTGTACAGAATCTGAGCGGTGCTCTCCGTGGGTCCATACTTCTGCCATGGATTTGGAGTATGTCCAACATAAAAGATCATAGTGCTTGGTATATGAAGCTTATGATATTTTAAGAATATTGAGCCAGACAGTAATCACGACTCGATGCATCTAGGACATGAGAACAATAGGATTCCTTAAATGTTATGGCATTACATTTTGTGAATGTCAGGAGTCATAGCTGATTTCAGAATTGTCTTTCCTTATAGATAGTATGTTGAGCATCCACTTAAATCCTTCTTTGCAATTAATCAGCCACACGATTGCAATTGCTTTGAGAAGCATCGAACAGTAGCTGGGAGTGGAAGACCATTTACCTGTTTGAGTGTGCTATCGAACTTGAAAGGACTAGAATCCCAGTCAACTGAAGGAAGGCTCGTGAATAGCCTTTCTCGTAGGTTTTCATGGAGCTCTAAATTTTTGACAAAATTTAGGATCCCGAATGCAACACCTAAGATAATGGAACCTTGGATTCAGAAAAGACGATTGGACTTTTTTTTAAAAAGCATAGACATATCATATCATCCATTCTAGTTGAGCATCATAAGCGTTAAGGAGATGAGTGGGAAATGGAATTTAATTCAAGCACTAGCGTTCTTCAACAATGGAAAATTAACAATTTTCCTATATTAAGAAAAGGAATTTTACCATGCTTTTGGAGAGCATTAACTGATAATGATAAAGAAGGAGAGGAACGTAGTTATGCCTTCCGTTGGGAAGCTTTTTTCCTTGATAGATTTGAAGTTCACACTACAAGCTTTAATATTGCAAAGGTCACTCGGCGTGTTGTCCAAATCGAAGTGACTCATATTATCAGACTAAAGGATGTTAAAGATGTGACATCGGATAAAACAACTGACCATGTTCAAGAAACAGTAAACGTCGACAGCCTTAAGCAGCTTGAAAGTAATCCATTTTGGTTCAAAGTCAATGTTATGTACTGGGCATATGGAACAGGAGATCTGATTTTGCAGTACAATATAGAACCAAACAAGGAACTTCCACCTCTTCCACGCATTGGCCTAGTTTTTGAGATCGATAAGAGTTTTTAGCAAGTGGAGTGGTTTGGAATAGGACCCTTTGAATCCTACCCAGATCGAAAGCATGCAGCTCATGTTGGAATATACAGGAAGGATGTTTCAGATATGCATGTTCCATATATTGTTCCCAGTGAAAATGTTGGCAGCAAATACAAAGTCTATTTGAAAGCCACTTTGCTACTTGTGGCAGGAGCAGTTATGACAGGCATTGTTACCTTCTTTATTTCTTTCATAGCGATGCCCTTTGCCACAAACTCTAGTGAGGCTATTTGAGCACTTATCTTTGCGAGCCGGAAGATAAAAAACAAACTGCTTCTTTGACATATTCTGAGATATATGGGGCAGCGAAAGATTTTACTCTAATATCAAATTCAAATTGAGCACTCAGATTTAGTCGCCCACTTAAGAAAGTTGATGAACATATTGCTGTTGGTATGTGTCATGTATTGCAAGCCTTGTCAGATTGATTCAAATTGCATCGCATTTCATCTCTGCCAAACACAGATTAAGGAATTCAATAAGCAAATATATTGTTGTGAAAATATTTGAATCATCATTGTTGGTGAGTTTTATAAGGTTTTGTGTGAAACAATATGACCTGTCAAGAGCTTGAAGTGATCTCCAAGGATAATCGCAAGCAATCAAAATATTTGGTGGAGTGGTCTTCATCAAATCAGATATTTCTGTGCAATCCTATGTGGAACCGAATATCAGGACTGCAATCATATATTATTACAGCGATCCCCATCCATTGTTATTAGCAGCAGATATATGCAATCCTTAGGATCGAGCCTGTTCTTCTCATCGTCAAGCGCTTTTTGCAGGACTTTCCGGTAAGTATTTCCTTAAGATTATTGTCGATATTGTGTACTTATGGCATTTTGAACATTATTGACAGGAATGCGTTTGGAAGGAGGAGCCGTTCGTGGTCAAAAAGAGCGAGACGGAGGGAATCAAAGCATTTTGGAGAGTAGACAGCCTCGTCGAGAATGCTAACAAGTGTGCAATGAAGAATATGGTGTCTTGCATGATTTATGAAGTCTATGGAATCTGTGATAAGGTGAATAAAGTCTCTGCAAAGACCAGATCATTTCCATCATTTCAGCACTGGATATGTGGCATCCTGGTTTCAAACCAGATCATTTCCATCATTTCAGCACTGGATATGTGGCATCCTGGTTTCAAATCATAATCAGTTAATCAGTTCATCGAAATATTTCTGAAAGCCCATAGCGTATTCCAAGCCACCTTTTCATATTGCGATTTATTAAGGTTTTGTTATCATTATAGTTAGCAAGCGGTTGTAATTAGTTCCCTTGAAGGGGTGTGTCTGTCTGCTCATAACTCTTCATTTATGCATAAATATAAGATGTAAAGAGCAGAAAGGATATACGTTTTTTGTTTTAAAAAAGGGAGGTTATGCATTTTATGAAGAGCATAGATATTATTGAGCCTTTTTGAGGAAGAGTCTGAGATCTGAACTAAGCAAAGGAGATTCAGATTTTTGAGTATTAATTCCAGACATTGCATGGATCAAAGCGGTATTGAATAGAGCATCAAAAGCCTGAATGTCTTCAATAGAAGCCATCCAACAATAATATCAATAAGAGTTTTACTTGTTTTGGAGTTGGAACATATATTACTCATCCTTTGTGATTTTGTTGTCTATTTGTTTATAATTTACTGTTCCGATAAGTACATTAAATTGTTCATCGCTATTCGGATTTGATAAATACAAATAGTGCAAGATATAATCTTTTCCATTATTTGTATCTATTGTGTCCACATAAGGGTTAAAGCATGATAGAATAACCTGAATACGCAAAAGTGTAACAATTTGTGGCATCGTAATAATTAAATTATCAACAAATATAATATTACCAATATCATAAAATTGTATGTAAGAAATATATGTTTGACTATATTACCCAATTAGAATTTGGCACTGATCATAAATTTGCTCATAAATTTTAAATCAAATGTTGGCATTTCTTTAGCCTCTTTCTTTAAGGATTTGATTTCATTTAATAATTCGTTTAAGCTTTTCCTTTCAGCAGCATACAATTTTAATAAAGTAATCAAAGTTCGAAGAATAATAGTTATTAATCGCAATCCAAAAAGTTTCCTTGAACACTTGCCAGTTGAGGAATTTGCTTTTATGTTATAATATGCTGTAAATCATCTTGGATCTGAGTATTTGCTATCCAAGATTTGGGTGAACAGGCCTTGGTCTGGCGGAGCTAAAAGCGCAGAGGATTTGAATTAATTAGATTAATCCAGTTAAGTTGGCCAAAATCAATTAGATACCCAGCATCGAGCAGGCAAGGCTCGTAGGTCTCTACCCAGCGATTTTGATTACCAACAGGTTTATTGAAGAGAATGTAGGTTCCAAGTGTTGGCAAATAATCAACTTTATGCAGGTCTGCAGGGTAGATTCGGGAAGTCGTTACATGTTGTTCACCCAATATTGATGTGAATGTTTGATTCGCGGTGGGAAGCTATCAAAATGCTACCGAGGTTGGTCATATCTGCAATGAGATTCCTTGGTGTCAGAGAGACTTGACAATTACAAAAAAAGTTTGAAAACTTGTATACGGCCACCATATGTTGAGCTGGAATCATTGGTAACAGCAATGATATTTTCTTCATCCTTAGTAAGTTCTTATGATTAGCTGGAGACCGAAAGGTAACGCTTCCTTGTTATTAGTTGTAATGCCCAAGAACTCAAGTAGGGTCAAACAAGTGGTTGCATCTATCTCTCTGAATTTATGACAATAACAATCTTGGTGCAAATGTTATATTTGTTTTGAAAAAACGTCATCTAAGCATCAGCGATTGAAGTTGAGTCGTGTTAAACCAAGAAGACCTTCCCAAAGATATTCAAACAGGATGCTCAAGGTAAAAGAAACAACAACTAAAGTATTAAGGTTGATGGTAAATTGTGGGGGCCCGACTTAGAATTGGTGTTAGTCGTATTAATTCTAATTCTAATATTCGAGACATTGAAACACTTAAGAATTATTGTAAGGTTTGGTGCATGAGTATTCCAAGGGAGAGTTTATGGATCTTCATCATGTCACACATTCACAAGTTGGAATTGTTGGAAGAGATTGAAACGTTACGTCTCAAACATCGACAAATTTCAAAGAACCTCCCTTTATGGAAACTAATATTGAACCCACCTGGTATAACTATCACAAAGCGTTACTAAATTGAGAGAGCATTAATTAAGCATTGACAATTTTTTTAAAAATTGGAGCCACCTATCAACTATAATAATAGGCCTAGAAAGGTATAGCAGTAATCATGGCTCTCGAGACAAAATGCAATGGGTGATGACCAGTAGATTGGAGTTCTTTCAAATTTCATGTTGTTTCGAAACAGATTGGGAATAAATTCTTTTGCAAAAGCAGTCTTCACTAGTAGCAAAGAAGTGTGTGTTAGCATTATCAGTTCCAAGACTCTTTTCTCTAAAGGAGTATTAATATTTGACTCATGATTTTGTATATTGTGCCCTGCAGTCATTTCCAGAATCCAAATGAAGCTGTCAGAATTTGCAAGCTCAGGGGGGCCCCAACAGTTTGAATTGGGGAGAACATATCAAATCTTTCTTTTATCTTGCCGAAAGTTTTTCTAGCAAGGGCTTTATGACAGGGGTCCACAGATATCATTTGGGTGCAATAATACATAGTTGTTCTCTTGAATAATGGTGGAAGGCATGCACACAATGTTTTAGACAGAGCACACATTATTGGGAAGTCCTTTGACGTCCCTAGCTTTGTTTTTTTCTATCAAGGACCCCATGACTGTACCACCCTTCCTTCAGAAGCCTAGATAACGCAAGAGAATTTCCTAAGCCCTACTTATTGGGTATTGTAGATTACAACATTAGGAAGTTTTACCGCCGCATGGTAACAAATCCCAATAATCTGTTCACACATACAGTCAATCTAATCCCAGCCTATAATCTCCTGGAAAGATTTCAGGCAACTAACTACTAACTCAGGGTAGTATGCCAATAGTTTTACAAATGCTATGTTCATAATTATCAGGGTATATGAGAATATTTCAACAACAACAAGTCTACAAGGTATTTAAATCTACAAAAAGGTGATTTAAGCAGCCCATTACAAAAGTTGCAGTTACAGTCATGGAAGATTTGAAAAGCAATGTTTTCTCAGAGGAATTTAACAATACATTCAATGTTCCTTAGCTAAGAGACTTGCAGAAAGAGAAAGATTTTAGTCAATTATGCGCCCTTGGGTTGCAACTAGAATACATGGAATCCTCAAATGATATTCTCTCCAAATTGGAAGAGATAGAAACTTATTTGACCAATTTAGAACAGGCAGATTGTAGACTCTTAAATTGGACCTTACAACCTTCAATGGTGACCTTGGTCCAGCCCAGGTTTATGGAGCATCCACATAAACAAGTTAACATTGTGGTTGCTTCTTGTCTCATTGAGATTACGTGAATAACATCTCCTACAACAACCTACAATGATGCGGTGTTGAAGAAAGTTTTGCCGCGGATAGTGAAGAACATGAAAGGTTTACAAGTTAAAGGAATTCCTACGAGGCAGGAATAGATTTGCTCGATATGTGAGGACACTAGTACACTCGATCCTATTTGTGGGAATCATAATAATGAAGAGGAGGCAAAAGAAATTCAGACCAGCGCAAGGAAAAATGTAGATAAGATGATTTCAGATATGGATAAGAAACATATAAATTTCTACGTTGGTGATTTGGAGATTAGCTTTAACAAACATGTTGATGAGGCTGGTTGTACTCGAAGTAACAGCATGTTGGACTCTTTGTATGATGAACCATATGTTCCTCATACGCATGATATAAATTTAGAAGAACAATCCAAGATGACACTGCAAGACGATGAGTTGCTTCAACATGACAATAATGAGATGCGGGTCTTAAAGAACTAGCTGAAGGTTAGTGAAGACATGGTTGTGGCATCTTTGGTACGTTATGACAACACTCACAAGATGGTGGAGGATCTCCGTAGGAAGGCTCAAAAGGGAGTGAAAGGATATTTGTTTATTGTAGATTTGCAGATAATCAAAACAGCCCTTGAATCTATAAAAAAAGATTATTTATGTTTGCTTTCTGATAGGGATTATATTCTTGAGGTTGCTAGAATATATGTTGATCAATTGAATAAAGGAAGAAATGAGATTATGGAGCTCAACAAGGAGCTTAAGTATGTTCATGAGGCATTGGATGATAGTTAGATTGCTCTGCAGGAAGCACAAAACCAGGTTAGGATCATAAATCATTTTTGGGAGCATGAGGGTAAAGAGAGGTAGGAGTTTTTTCAAGAAGTAATTAATGAGCTTGATAGCATTCAGTAGACTTATGATTTGGATAGTTGTCCCAAAATACCAAGTACCAAAACTTCAGATTACATTCAGCTTGTAGACAACCCCATGTTTGAAGTAGATGCTGATTGGACTTTCGATAATCCCCTTTTTGAAATAAACGGGGGAGCTCCTTTTGATTGTCATGAAGAGGATGATCTTGATTTCAAAATTTTGGATCCAGATAGTTGGACAGATTTCATACATCAACCATTGAATAGATCTTGGTGTTGTATTGATGAGAGTTATGTTTCAATCATAAAGGATGGTTTTTCAGCTTCATTCTTACTCATAGCACCTATTTACTTAGGGGTTCTCCAAATTGATGATGACAGTATGGTATTTGATGTGCCCATGGTGTTGTTTTCAGCTTTTAAGCAGCTTGTTTCTTACATCAACTATTTAGGCTGGGTCGCCACCATCTACTAGGTTATACATAGCTCCTTGATACATTTCTACCTCATCATATCAGCTGGTCATGACAACAAGGTTTGGGATCCAGGTGTTGTTCGTATGTATCTATGGCATTTTGAGGATTTTATTGTAGTTCTACACACTTTGAGACTAGATGTATTTATGATCAAAATTGCACAGCCTACAGATGCAGCAATACTTCATAGATTAACATGGGACCTAGGGATTTGGTTGATGGATGGGTTGCAATTCAACAACTTGCTTTGTAGTGTGGCAAGATTTATTTTCAAATTGGGCTACAGAGCTACCTGCAGATTCATATGGCAACCTGGTACTGATTGCTTGAGGACAAGCAATCTTGAGGAGGGAAGATTTGTAATGTCCCCATTTTGGGACATTAGGAAATTTAAAGACGTATTCATATAATATTAAAATTGACTATGAGAGTGTAAATTAAAAGGTCAATTTCGTATTATAAAGTGGGCTAAAAGTGACAAGGAGGGATAAGATGAAAAGACATGAAGAGGGTCGAAGAGTCTCAGCTGTGAGGATTAAAAGGAGAAGAGGCTCATACATTTGATATGCTTGGCTTATGATTCAGATTTCAGTTTCTCTCTTGTGAGCGTTATTCAGAAAGCTTCAGCTTTCATCTAGCAAGAGGACGAAAACCCTCATAACAGGAGATAGTGGATGCAAACCCATTGTCCGTGGAGACGTCACTTCAAGTGTCTCGCAAGTGCTTACAGGTTCTTTCTTAGTATTCCAATCTGACTGTAAAACTATGTTTAAGATTGGACTTTTGAATGTTGGTTATTGTATTGTTGTTGTATAATGGAATAACATGTTTTAAGATATATATTATCGGCTTATAATGCAACTTTGTATCTTTATGTTTTGAATATTATTTTGAGAACGAAATGGGTAAATATCTATTGGGGATATTTCAACTACTCATGAAATATGGGTCAACAAGTTTGACTCGAAAACTACACAACTAAATGATGATGGCAATATCACATTTTTATTGTTATGGAAAAACTTCTACTTATCAAATGAGGAGCTACGGGGGCTCTAATGAATGGTTCATAAGGCACAACACTTGCTGACAGTTTTGAAAATGGGTAGCATGCTAAGTGGGCTCGACCTTGGAGGAAGCTCCATGGTTTAATTCATGGCTGCCAGCCATAGTAAGGGAAGGATGCCAACAGCTTTCAGACATTGCATTGCATCAAGGAAGAGATGATGAAAATAACATAGTAGATAAATCAAATGAAAGTATTTAAGTGGTAGTGATGTCAAACACAGTGGCAGGAGCATATGATAATCATATGTTGAAGGCAGCCCTTTGGCACGCATAAATGGATAATGCCACCCAACTTTCATTCTTCAATGCACAAGACTTTGAGGCCTTACCTCTAAGAAATGATAGCACATTACAACCACCCTCTCACGACCTCACGAGTCAATCATTGACTATAGGAGCTGTTGGCCATTTGGCTAATTTAGACATTTTGATGTTATTTATGGAAACATATCAGCTATATGAAAAGAGCAGAACAAAAAAACAAAGTTATGGCATGTATACTTCGAAAATTGTCTAAGGGTTACATAGTTTATCTGTCAGAACTGATGAAGTCTTGATCAGCGCAATTTGCAGAGGCCATATTGGCATGTGCACACTTGAGGGCAGATAGTACAGAGTATGAGGATTCTCCAGTCAAGTTTGCAGCACAGTACGGTCAGTACGGACAGATTTATGACGGATTCACCAGTTACAGCAGTGAACAGGCAGAACAGAGTATACTAAGGAAATGGGTAATTTTGTGTTAAGGAATTATTTTGTTTACGAACGAATTACTTCACTAATTAGGGATGACATCTAGATGTTAACTCTAAGTCAGCAAAAGTTAATTTTACTTTTTAATAAAGTGTATAAAGGCATGAAGGCCGACTAGGTAGATATTTGTAAAGTAGCAAGGTATAAAGGAAGATTGCTAAATGCGAAGTTATGTGTAAGTTGCATGAGATGTATTGTAATGTTCTATGATGCAAACTCTGATGTATGATCAGAGGAATGCGAATATTGTTATAACCAGCAAAGGCAATATCAGATATTGAAGATATTTACAGCAATGTAAAGAGGTCTTTGTATCTATCTCCTTGTATTAAAGAACTATATTGTACATTGCATATTTGAGCAGTGGGCTTATCTTGCATACATTTTGTAATTTTATATAACAACTCCTAACAAGGTTGAGGCTTCTAACAAGGCCTAGTCCTCTAACAAAGACCAAGACACTATACAAATGTAATAGACTCCTAACAGGTTCCATATCTTTAACCAGATACTTTTGATTAGTGGATCATTATGTGGGTACCATCCCCACCCAGGCCAAGGTTTCCGTAGTTAACAAAATATGGTGTTATGAGTTCTCTTATTGCAGTGTTATGTTCACTGTTCAGCACACTTAGTTTACTTTCTTATGCAAGTTATAAAGTTGTTACAGATATCCAGTTTTGAGCTAAAGTTTGTGAAATATTGATTGCCCCCCTCCCCCCAGTATTTTTTATTTCTAACAATTGGCATCAAAGCACATTTATTTAGAGAAGGCTTAACAACTTGACTAAGATCCCTAAGGATATGAAATAGTTACAGAAGAATCTAGAAGATGCTCTTGAGTAGATTGATACTCTCACTGAAGAAAGAGATGCTTTGAAAGAAAGATATAAAGATGCAAAGGACTACATTGGAAAGTTGAGCGACAAGATAGATTATCTCAAATCTAAGAAAGAGCCTAAAGATCAGATCAAGGAAAATGATGAAGTCTCAAGACTAAAGAAAGAAAATCAGATCCTAAAGCATGAACTAAACATTACTGATTTGAAGTTGAGCATAAAAGATGATAACAAAGTTGAATCAGATTTGAAGTCTGAGAATGCAAATCTGAGATCCAACCTTACAAGTGACATCTGAGCTTGAGTCTACCAAGTTGCAGTATGCAGAACTTGAGAAATACAACATCATTGTGAAAGGAGAGTTAACCCAGTCTAAGCAACAACTTGAAAAATTGTATACTAGCAGTGAGAAGCTTGATGAAGAAATGTCTTTTCAAAGTCTTTATAAGACAGGTCTTGGATATTTCATTGGAAAAAAGCCAGCTAAGAAGTGGAGCAAGAAAGGAACCAGATCCTAAAAATCAAAAGCCTGTGCAAGAAAAAGTAGATATGAACAACATTGAGTCAAATCGAGCAACCTGAGCAAGTTGATAAACCTAAGCAATCTGAACAAATTGAATCACCTAAAGAAGTGAGATATGAATTCAAAGGTAGATGTTATGCATGTAATAAAATTGGTCATGTGAAAAGGGACTGCACAGATAACTCATTTAAACCTGTTACTGATTTTTTTTTGTTATAATTGTCCTAGTTTTGGTCATAGAGTAGTTAATTGTTAAAAACTTAAATTTGATAATAGTGATAGCAATAGTAGAATGTTTAGAGATTCTAACCCTGCAGGAAGAAGCTCTAATGAAGGAAGCAATGGAATCAGAAGCAACATTGTATGTTACAAGTGCAACAAATTTGGACGTATTACCAGAGATTGCAGAGCACCTATTAACTAGCCTAGACCTAGATTTGGAAACAATGCACCAATATGCCAGCTATGTAACAACTCTGGTCATATAGCAAGATTTTGTAGAATGGACATGAGGAACAATATAAGGAATCCAAATTTTAGAAGGAACACGAACAAAGATGTCAAAAAGAATAATAGCACCAGTAACAGCCAGAAAGACAATATAAGAGAGCATGTAGAAGAATTCAAAGCAGTATTTGTCAAAGCCAAAGATCCATCAAGTTCACATGTGGTGTTGGAAGAACAGTAAAATGAAACACCTGAAAGCAGATTGAAATTAGTTGCAGTGATTGATTCATCCTACATGAATTAAGCACTTTATTAAGGAACGAGCATCAAAAAGGTAGACTAAATGTTAGAGGAAGAGTTAAAGTATGCGCAATTAGTATGAGGTAGAACATAATATGTCGAAGCTATGGTTAAGTGCGCAGAAGATTTGGAATTCGTATGTGACTGCGTGAAGGAAAACAAGTCTCCTAGTAATCAAAGATAGCTTTTGTTGATTGCATACTTCCATAATTAAGGCAGAGATGAAGACAATGCGAGCATCACCAAGGTTCAAACAGTTACCCCACCTAGCACTAGGAGGTTTGCAAAGTTAACTGAGGTTAAACAGGGGCAAATGGAATCTCCTTCACACACAAGAACAAAACAAATAGCAAGTGGACCAGGCAAGAAAAGGAAAACATCACATGGCACAAAGAAAAGGGAGACTCAAGTAATTGAGTCTGAATCAGATGAATCTAAAGAAGAAATAAAGGTAAGGCAAGCCGAGCAAGTAAAGGTAAAGGTGAAGGCACCCACTGGAAGGAAGCCCTGGAACCCTAAGGTAGGAACTCTTAACGTTGCAATTATAAGTAACGGCAACTTTGTACAGCTGAATAAGTTTTATGACTTGTATGATAGTAAGGATAGACTACAGTAAGAAAATGTTGTAGTAAGACACATGATTTTGTCAAATAAAAGGTTTGAGGATATATAAAAGCAAATACCTAAAGATTGATATATAAAAGCAAATACCTAAAGAAAGCAAAGGCTTAGGGGGAGGAATCCCTATAATTGCAAAACCAACAGAGAAATAGGATGAACTAACACCATCAGTTGAAGCAGCAGCACCAGCAACATTGTCATAAGCACCATCTGCAGAAGAAGGTGAAGACACGGTGATGACAGATTCTACAATGCAGATTACTATTGGTACCGATACCATGCAAGGATAGTACAAGAATTATCTTAAGATACAACAAAGGGTCCATTGAATGATTACGGACCATCTGTTGTTGGTGATTTGGTGAGCTACACCAGTTCTAAAGATGAAGAGCAAGAAAAAAGAGGAAGAAAGAAAGAAAGAAGCAGAGAAAAAGAAAAGATTAGAAGAAAGAAAGATTAGAGAAGAAGAAGAAGAAGAAGAGAAGACAAGAGTAGAAGAAGAAAAGATAAGAGATGAAGAAGAAAAGAGGAAGAAAGAAGAGATGACGAAGAAAGAAGAAGAAAAGGAGAAAGAAGAGGAGGAATCAGAGGAGAAAAAACAAGAAAAGATGGTCAGAAGGAATTGGAAGGTGATAATGCATGAGTCAGCATTCATACCTCAGTTGAAGCACACTGAAACAGAATTTGATAAATTTGAATTCCAGTATGAAGCAGACATTATGTTGCACACACCTGAGAAGACTAAATCTCTACTGGAATCAGCATTGGAACATTTGTCTGGAGATGATGATGATCAGTTAGGCCTGATATCATCTTTGAGTAAATTGTTTGAAAGAAACAAGAAGGTGAAAAGTCTAGAAAAGACTTTGGGACTTTGGGAGAGGTTTCAAAGAAACTGCAAAATGCCATCTCTGTCAAGGTAACAAAGACAGATCCACAGTTAAGAGCATAAGAAATGGCAAAAGAAACGGTAGAAGTTTTTGATGATGAGTTTACTCATTTATCAGAAGTGGCAGTTGTACAAGCACAAATCAAGCATGATGCACAACTATTTTCTACAGCATGCACAAATTTTAGAAATGATTTGTTAACATTTGATGCTCAACTATTTGTTAACATTTTATGCACAACTACTTTCTACAGCGTGCACAAATTTTAGAATTATCTTAAGATACAACAGAGGGTCCATTGAAGGATTACGGACCATCCGTTGTTGGCAATTTGATGAGATACACCATTTCTGAAGATGAAGAAGAGAAAAAAGAGCAAGAAAAAAGAGGAAGAAAGAAAGAAAGAAGCAGAGAAAAAGGAAGAAAGAAAGATTAGAGAAGACAAGAGTAGAAGAAGAAAAGAGGAAAAAAGAAGAGATGAAGAAGAAAGAAGAAGAAAAGGAGAAAGAAGAAGAGGAGAAATCAGAGGAGCAAAAACAAGAAAAGATGGTTAGAAGGAATTGGAAGGTGATAATGCATGACTCAGCATTCATACCTCAGTTGAAGCACACTAAAACAGAATTTGATAAATTTGAATTCCAGCATGAAGCAGACATTATGTTGCACACACCTGAGAAGACTAAATCTCTACTAGAATCAACATTGGAGGATTTGTCTAGAAATGATGATGATCAGTTAGGCCTGATATCATCTTTGAGTAAATTGTTTAAAAGAAACAAGAAGGTGAAAAGTCTAGAAAAGACTTTAGGACTTTGGGAGAGTTTTCAAAGAAACTGCAAAATGCCATCTCTGTCAAGGTAATAGACACAGATTCCCAGTTAAGAGCAAAAGAAATGGTAAAAGCTTTTGATAATGAGTTTACTCATTTATCAGAAGTGGCAGTTGTACAAGCACAAATCAAGCATGATGCACAACTATTTTCTACAGCATGCACAAATTTTAGAAATGATTTGTTAACATTTGATGCTTGCCTCAAGGAGCTAAGAAGATGCTTGATAGAAGGAAGGACATTGTATGGGCAGTGCACCCTATCATACAATAGAGAACTGAATGATTTGAAGAATCTGGTGAGCAAACTCCAGCAGTCTGACACCAAGATTGAAGATCTTGAAGCAACTATAACACTCATACATGATGATATAAAGATCACTAAGATAAGGAGAGAATTATAAAGAGGTTCTCTTTATTAAGAGAACACTTGACTTTGATGATCAGCAATGTACAGAAGCAGTTAGATGCATGTCTTGTAGAAACCACATCTTATGAGAAATTTGTGTATTCTGATCTTAATGCAGTTGAAGTAGCATCATATGGATTATGCGCTCCTCTCAATATATCAGAGGCAGTAAAAGATGCAAGGCAGAAAGAGTTTGAGAGTCTAAAGTCAAACTTTGCAGACTGTATTTCCAGGATGACAAACTCAACATGAAGAGCAAGGTAATACAATTTTGATTTGTACATAAATTTTGACACCTTTGCAATTGATATCAAAGGGCAAGAGACAAGGAAACTTTTATGTATATGTAAGTGGAAGTAGTGTAGAAGTTGTGGTAATTAGGAGATATAAGGAAAGATGGTAAATACATATGATCTACAGATTTTTAAACTTTGTAAAGGCCAAGTTTTGTGACATTTTTTATTTTTAGTTTTGTTTTGGGACATAGCCAATTTTCCCATATGTTGCCATCAATGACAAAGGGGCAGATTGTTGGCAATTTGGCTAGGTTAGACATTTTGATGTTGTCATTTATGGCAACATATGACCTATATGAAGTGAGCAAAACAGGAAGATAAAGTTATGGCATATATATTTAGAAAATTGTCTAAGTGTTACATAGTTTATCTATCAAAATAGATGAAGTTTTGATCAGCACGGTTTACAAAGGCTGTATTAGCACATGCGCACTTGAGGGCATATAGTACAAACCATGAGGATCTATAGTCAAGTCCACAGGACAGTACAGACAGAGTTATGACGGATTTACCAGTTACAGTAGTGAACAAACACAACAGAGTATAATAAGGAAATGGGTAATTTTGGGTTAAGGAATTATTTTGTTTATGAAATAATTACTTAATTAATTAGGGATGACATTCTAGATGTTAACCCTAAGTCAGAAAAAGTTAATTTTGTATTTTAGTAAAGTGTATAAAGGCATGAAGGCCAACTGGGCAGATATTTGTAAATTAGCAAGGTATAAAGGAAGATTGCTAAATGTGAAGTTATGTGTAAGTTGCATGAGATGTATTGTAATGTTCTATGATGCGAATTTTAAGGTATGATCAGAGGAATGTGAATTTTGTGATAGCAACAAAAGCAATATCAGATATTGAAGATATCAACAGCAGTGTAAAGAGGTTTTTGTATCTATTTCTTTGTATTGAAGAGCTACATAGTACATTTACATTTTTGGGCAGTGGGTTCATCTTGCATACATTTTGTAATTGTATATAACAACTCCTGACACGGTTGAGGCTTCTAATAAGGCCTAGTCCTCTAACAAGGACCAAGACATTATATGGATGTAATAGACTCCTAATAGGGTCAATATCTTTAACCAGAGACTTCTGATTAGTTGATCATTTTGTGGGTACCACCCCCATCGGGATTTTCCCTTGGCTAGGGTTTCCCTAGTTAACAAAATATGGTATTATGAGTTCTCTTATTGCATGGTTATGTTTATTGTTCAACATAGTTAGTTTACTTTCTTATGCAAGTCATAAAGTTGTAAAAGATATCTAATTTTGGGCTAAAGTTTGTGAAATACTAATTCACCCCCGCCCCCTCTCAGTATTTTGTATTTCTAACAAGAGCTGCAAAGTCACAATATCTTTATGGCCTGTAGATTTCACGTGTGTTTAGGATACCTTCATGGAGAGCATTGTTAGTTTCTTGGATCTCTACAAATGTACTAGCACTGCCATATAGTTGGTATGTATTTTTCAAATACATCGATCTTTTTGAATTTGTATGAGGAATAAATTGAGAAGAGACACGTCTCATGTGCCATATCTATTCATTAATATAATTGATGGAATGGCAAACTTAATTATAGTTGCGTGTGTGTATATAGTTATATATATGAATCATTATAATTATATTAATTTCTCTTTGATCTCACAGGTTTATCCTACTAAAGCTACCAAAACATCAACACTCCCTCTTACCTAAGGGGGATAAACACAGGACACGTATTACACCATTGGTAATATTAGGTATGGAAAATTTTAAAAATAACTCTAATCAGAAGATATCAACTATTTTGATATCACATTTGATATCATGAGTATTGGTCTTTCAAAATATCAACACATGATATTCACCAAATACTCAATTAAGGTTTGATATCACATCTGATATCATGAGTATTGGTCTCTCAAAATATCAATGATATTCATGAAGTACTCAAAAGGTTTTGATATCACATCTAATATCATGGGTATTGGTCTCCCAAAATACATGATATTCACCAATTACTCAAAAATGTTTGATATCGCATCTAATATCATGAGTATCGGTCTCCCCGAATATCAATGATATTCACCAAATACTGTTGAGATGCTACTATGAGTAATGGCCTTTAGAACATCAATTTGCATAACATTTACCACATACTCAAAAAAATGTTTATAAGGTATGTGCACAAGCATTCTCATAATGCTTACCATATAAACATCCACCATGCAAAGTACAATCTATCATGATCTGCAAAGACATCATAAGTTATCCATCATAAGAGAAAATTAAGTTATTGTAAAATCGCCACCTTTCACTAACTTCTACAAATACAAATGACATCATTTGGAAGTTATCACTTCCTCATGATGTACACAAGGGGTAGGCATATCAAAATCATACAATCACACACAAGTTCTTTCAAACTCACTCTGAAAATCAATCATATGAGCTCCTCAATGAAAGTTGCATTTGATGAACTATAATACTCCCTCTGAATCTGATATGATCAAGATCTTCAAAGATTAACTAGACCATATCCTCTATTCACTCCTTCAGACGGATGTGTTAGACTCTCTTTGAATATGATATCAATCACCCTTTTTCTTCAATAACATTCTCAGAGGAAAGGATCAAGGCACATAGCTCTTATAGAAAATAAAAAGTAAGAGAGAGTCTACAATGAATAGATAATTGTACTACTCAAAGGATACTTATCTATACGCCAAAATCCTTAATTGACCTTGTTATCGCTGATGTGGTAACTTGTTCCTCAATCTATTATTGGTTCGTTGTGTGAGGTATCTCCCTCTTCTCTCTGTGTTTCGAAGTATGGATTCCATGTTATTTCTGTGAAAAAATATAAATCAAATCTCCAGTCAAAATATATGTTCAATTGTTGGACATGCACAGGCAGCTGATTTTCTCTTCGATTCAATATCTAGTTCCCCCATACAAAAGGAGTGAACCAATTAAACCATTTATTCTTAAATATTATGCCCTTCCAGAGAGGCAATTATAGTAGACTCATTTAATATTAAGCTGATTGCAATAGTAATATAATCTCCATATTTAATCATTATTGGTTCGGTCACAACCTCGTATCAAGAGATCACTCTTGGTACATAGAACAAAGATATTCAATGAAGAAGATAAGTACAGAGATATTCAACAAAGAACATTAGGAAGCATTAGAATACGAGGATGAATGTCGATATGTGATTGGTACACTGCTCATCAATCTGGCATGTGTTATTTTACTTTACTCACTTTGGTATCGGTGACCTATATTCCTTCCATGCAATTATATCCTTAATGCATCAATGTCCCTGTCCAAGTAATCTTTTTAACAGCTGGAAAATATTCAATATTTTGTTAAATGGCAATGTCGATAAGGGCTGGTGTGTTAGAGCTTTCAATGCCTTTGAAAAGAGAACCGTTGCTTTGAAAAATTAGCCCAGCTAGTTAAAGGAGAATACTTGGAAGGAGTCGCAAGAGTTTGTTAGTGAAAGCAAGTGCCAACTTAAGCATTGCATTAGATGCTAAAAATCGCAGACCTGCGGTTGTTGGCGCCATTGAAGAATCTTTGTCCAACTGTTTGTCCAAAACCTTTCTAGATAAGACTGTTCTAGGTGTAGATTCAAAAATCAGAGGCAAGGTGCCTAAAGATTCTCTAATGTGCCAGGGCCATGTTCTTGAATCCTAGAAACTTTTTATAACATTAGACCTGTGCTAGATTTGGATCAAATTTTTGGTCTATAAATTCCTAAGAATATATGGTAAAGCACTTTTATGGATGAAAATACATGCTATAGCATCATCTTAGAGTTTCAGCATGAAGCAATAAAGGAACCTATCATTAATGCTGTTTAAACACTGTGATTCATATATATTTCCTCCCACTCAATTTGATAATTTATACTTGTAACAACGACTCAAAGATGAATATTTTCTCATGACAGCCATGGGGTTGTTTAAATGAAAATCGTGTATGTTGATATCAGGAATATATTATCTACTATTAAATTAAATATTACCTTCTATGATACACAATTGATTTATCCCAAAATCTTCTTATCATTCTCTCTAGATATATATGCATTCCCTCCGTATCTTATATGCATCCATGTTCATCTGCTACGATTTTTGTAACATCTAAAAAATACTTCAACCTCAATGCTACATTTGAAGTATTAAAATACATTTATCAATAGTTCTAATAACTAGCAAATAATTGTTATAAATCTCTTCTTTAACCTACTCTAATACCATATTAGTTTCTTGGACCGCTGCAAACGTAATAGCACTGCCATATAGTTGGTATGTATTTTTCAAATGCATCGATCTTTTTGAATTTGTATGAGGAATAAACCGAGAAGAGACATGTCCCATGTCCATATCTATTAATTAATATATTAAATGTAATGGCAAACTTAATTATAGTTGTGTGTGTATATATGAATCATTGTAATTATATTAATTTCTCTTTGATCTCACAGGTTTATGCTACTAAAGCTACCAAAAAATCAACAAGCATCAATGGCTAAACCAACTAGAAATATGACACGGTAACACAAAGAATCTCTCTTGCATTGCGCTTGTTGATTAGACCTTACCTAGTAGAAGGAGAACATTTGGAGTGTGTGTAATAAAGGACATGTTAAGAATTTCATTATCACTCCAAATGGAAGCACATCCTGACTTGATTAATTGTTAATTTACTTTAGACGGCAAAGCATCGAACACTGCCATATGGATGATCAATCTTATGATTAAACTCAACATAGGGAGAGTTTTTTACTAGGAAAGTATGTTATCTAAGAGGATTTAAGAGTTATAGGCATTTTATGTGACACTACATAATTTTAGACTCTTACTTGATATTCTACACATCAAGGTGTAATTTGCGAAGTGGAGATGATGCATGAGATCCTTGGGCTGTTGGCAATCTTGCATCACCCAAAAAGATATTTGCTATTTTATGCTTTCCAGTTATCTAACAATTTGTTTTGGTGAACACTTGTTTGTTCTGTCCCAATTCCGCAAGCTTGGCTTCATATTGTGGACCTATGATGGATCATTATCCTAAGTGTACAGAATTTAATGTTACAACTAGCAGGAGTTATGCTTCATCTTCTCAGGTGCCCATTCCTAGGTTGTTCTTCATACGATGCCTGGTATTTAATTCAGCGAGGTTTTATATTTAAGAATTAGCTTACACACTTTTGGATCTAGGAAGTTGGTTAATGTGTGGACCTATACATGAGGTCGCATAAGGTTATTTGATGTATTATATATCTAGTTAGTAATTCATTATGGGTCAATCCTATATTGTAACACATTTTCTATTCTTGGAGATTGTGAACTCTAAGATGACATATATGTCCTAATGGCTATATATGTAATGTCCTTGAGTCTTAGAAGGTAGTGGCAAGTAGAGTTACTCGTGAGCCAGAAGGTAGAGCTCAAGACTAGCAATTTCGGTCTATAGTATGGAAAGTATTGGCCCAAACCGGGAAGGCCTTACAACCAAGCATGTTGCTTATCATTTTGTATGCAAGTTGTGTATGTAAAGATCTCTTGTATAAAGTGAGTTATTTGCAATTGCATCTTGTTATACTTCTAATGTGTTATATTTGTTGGCTTGGTCATCTCCTTTGGAGGTAACCTGCCTTGTACTACATCAGATGGTATAAGAGTTGAAGGTTTGATCTTGTTGAGCGAAGGTTGATCTGATTGAACCTACCAAAGCTGAAGGTTTGATCTTGTTGGTGACTTAGCAAAATGGTTGGATCTGATGATTGTTGATATGATCGTGATTGACCCTGTGAAGACTTAAATTTCTTGGTTGGGGTGGCAAATCATGGTTTTGGCTCACAATTTCAATGGACTTGTTCAAGTTTTGTTGGAATCCTATTACAAACCTATTAATTCTTGCAAGTGGACAGATTGTCGAAGTTTGAGGCAGTTGCACCTTGTTGTGATTCAGTATGTCGCCTAGAAGAATAAACCCTAGGAGGTTGAAAAACATGTTTGAAGAATTCAAGGTTGAGATGAGAAATGAGATCTGAAATGTTTGAATGGCTTGAGAAGAAATCCTGAAATTGAAGAAGAATGTGCTGAAGTTGTTGAAGATCTTGAAGTATCTTAAGTAGAGATCCTTGCAAAAGAAGAAAGATTGTTGACAGCTATGGCACAAGTTGGTAAGAGTCATTATTATGGAAGTTTCAAATTATTCTGGTTCTTTAGACCCTGAGGAATTGATAGATTGGATTAATGAAGTTGAGGATTACTTTGAGCTTGAAAATATTGTAGATCCACAAAGAGTTAGGTTATCACAAACTAAGTTGAAAGGTCATGCTGCCTTGTGGTGGAAAGAATTGCAGAAGGATAGAAAATATAATGATGAACTTAAGATTAGTAAATGGAAATCCATGGTTTCTAGATTGAAGGCTAAATTCATTCCTGAAGACTATGAAACTTGAATTGTTTAAGAAATTGCAGCGCTTGAAGCAGAAAGATATGTCTATGAAGAATTGCATTGAAGAGTTTTACAAGATACAAATCAAATCTAGACATCGTGAATCTTGTAAGGAAAGGGTTGCAAGGTATATTAGGTTTGAAATTCAATGTTCAAGATGAATTGAGTTTGCTGAAACTTAATTCTGTTGAAGATGCTTATCAGTATGCATTGAAGGTTGAAGAAAAGTTAGGAAGAAAGCAAGTAAACAAGTGACTAAGGTTAATAAGGGTAAGCAAGTTGTTTCTGATAAGAATTTTGTATTCAAAGGTACTTGTTTTAAATGTGGTAAGGATGGACATCAAGCTTTTGAATGTCCTAGCATGAAAGTTGACAACCAGAACTTGATAGTACAGGAAGATCATAAAGTGGAATCTTCTGATGTTGATTTGGCTTCACCTGAAGTTGGAGAATCTCTTTTGATGAGAAGAATCATGTTAGCTAAGCATGATGTGGAACCAATGCAAAGAAAAAAGTTACTCTAAACTATTTGTAAGACTAGAGGTAAATGTTGTAATGTCATTATGGATGGAGGTAGTACTAATAATCTTGTTTCTAAGAGATGTTTAGAAAACTTGGTTTACAAAGACTATAACATCCTAATCCTTATGGTCTTGGTTTCAAGAGGATCGTTGGATTTAAGTTAGAGAACAATACTTGGTTAATTTCAGTATTGGACCTTTTAAGGATGAAGTTTTATGTGATGCAGTAGACATGAGTGCTTGTCATGTTTTACTTGGAAGACCTTGGCAATTTAGAATGCAATTCTTGGTTAAATTTCAGTATTGGACCTTTTAAGGATGAAGTTTTATGTGATGTAGTAGACATAAGCGCTTGTCATGTTTTACTTAGAAGACCTTGGCAATTTGACAAAGGAGCTATACATGATTGCAGAAAGATTACTGTTACAGTCGAGAAGATGGTAAGAAATTTATTTTGATTCCTTTAAAGGATGAGGAAGATATCAAAGCAAAGAACCTAAGTGTTTTCAAGACTTTCAGTTTGAAGACAGCAGAACTTGTGGTTAATGTTCCTTTTGATCTTGTGATTAAGAATAGAGGTAAGGGAAAGAAATCTTCTAACCTAATGAAGGCATACAGCAGATATGATTCATTTGATCCTAGAAATTGTAACAATAGTAGTAGATCTGAATTATCTGATGGAGCAGTTGGTTGCAACAGTAAGTTTGGAAAAACTTCTATGTTGATTGATGAAAAGGATTTGTGGATTAAGAATGAGCGTTGGATTTATGTTCTGAATTCTTTCACATGTTCACAAGTCCTTATGGAACATCTTTTTGTCACCTTGGGTGTCTAATCCAAGAGCATCCTTGGGTTGTTGGCAATATTGCATCACCCACAAAGATATCTGTTGTTTTCTGGTTTCTAGTTATCTATCTGACAATTTGTTTCAGCAAACACTTGTTTGTTTTGTCCCGATTTCGCAAGCTTGGCTTCATATTGTGGACCTATCATGGATCATTATCCTAAGTATGCAAAATTTAATGTTACAACTGGCAGGAGTTATGCTTCATCTTCTCAAGTGTTGATTTCCTATGTTGTTCTTCATACGATGACGGGTATTTAATTCGGTGAGGTTCTATGTTTAAAGAGTTATCTTACATGCTCTTGGATCCAGGCAGTTGGTTAATGTGTGGACCTATGCCTAAGGCCACATAAGGTTATTTGATGTATTATATATCTAGCCATTAATTCATTTAGGGTCAGTCCTATATTGTATAACACATTTCCTAGTCTTGGAGATTGTGAAATCTAAGCCAAACTGTGTGTCCTAATGGCTATTTATGCAATGTCCTTGAGCCTTAGAAGGCAGTGGCAAGTAGAGTTACTCATGAACCAATTGGTAGAGCTCGAAATTAGACAGTCTAGTCTGTAATTTGGACTGTATTGGCCCTAACCGAGGGGTCTTACAACCTGGCATGTTGCTTATCATTTTGTATACAAGTTGTGTAATCAATCAGTATTCAGTTGTGCATATGAATATCTCTTGTTAATAAAGTAAGTTATTTGCAATTGCATCTTGTTATGCTTTTGTTGTGTTATATTTTTAGGGACTTGGTCATCTCCTTTGACATACAACTGCCTTGACTGCATCAAGAGAAGACCTTAGCCAATAGGCCAACTAGAAAGCTTCTTGGCCAACCACATTTCGTTGGGTGAATCGAGGCATACAAGCAGTTGGGGAGGCGACAACAAAGTGGGTAATGTCACATCCCAAGAAGATGAGGAAGACAAGAGATCCTTCAAAAGCTAGGGACAATTGTGAGGGCACTAAGTTATAAAGATGTCTACAAAGGAGGTCTCACTCGTAGTTGACGCCCATTCTAAGGTAGATGTGGAAGCCACCCTTGTCATGATACTCAATTACTATTACTAATCGTAGCTCCATTACCAACAACTCCATTATCAGTCATAGTCCCATCGCAAGCAATAAATTACCAACCGCAATCTCACCATTGCCAATCATAGTTTAACCACTGGTTGTAATACCATCAAAGCCAATAGCAATACCACCACCATTGCCAACAGCAATGACATCACCGCTTGTAGTTTCTTTGATTGCTTTTATGTCACCACTACCTTTCCTTCAAGGCACCACTGTAGTTGAAGAAGCCACCAAAATTGATGGCAGGTGTGACATGTTGGGGACACTAGGGGATGCCCCTCCACTAGATTTGTCACAGCTACTAATTGAGGGTTTAGATCCATAGGAAATGGAAGTTGCTTCCCTTGCTACTAACACTCACTGTGGCCTTCTAGAGCCCTCACAACTAGTTCAATCATCTATAAAGGTTGTTGTGGAGACAATTCAACCATATACAAAAGTTTCCATAGATCCAACATTAGGACAATCTCACATCTACATCTAACGGTTCAATTACCTATAACCAAGCTTATAGAAGAAAAAAGAGGAGTTGAAGGAGGCTGAATTAGAGGGGATTTTCATAGAGTTTGGTCAACCAAATGCTTACGGTACCATCCTTAATAGTAAGCGCTTATAATTAGATGCTCGGTAACGCCAAATTTTGGGGTTCTTGAGATTTCACGTCCATTATGCTTGATCTAGCCTCACATCACCTACATTTTAGGGTTTTTCCCATCTTCCTGAGTCCCAACCAAATTTCATCCTCTTTTGGCAACAAGGGGACACCTAGGCCAACCTCTTCCCTTGCTTTTTACCTCAAAATTTAAATTGGGTGCATGTCTCATTGATTTAGTGGGATTTCTAAATTCTCATCATCCTCCTTTAAGTTGTATGCTCCAAAATGTTGTGAGATATAAAAGCAACCTATCTCTCCTCGTTTTGGTAACCATGATCAAGATTTCAAGTGCTATCTTACAATTTCACATCCAAGCATTCAAGATCAAGATTTCAAGCATTTGTCAAGCATCCAAAGCATCTTTGAGGGCAATCTTCTCCACTCTAGCAAGCTTCTCTCCCATGATGGCCAAGTAGCGGAGACCTCGATCAAGCAAGTAGATCCTTTGTTCATGTACATTATTCATTTATCCATCTATTGCTCAAGGCAAGAGTCAATCAATCATAACAACATTGGAGATCTCTGAGGAGTGTTTGCAGATCTATGCATTTGGTAAAGGCATCATTGATTCATTTCAATATTCCAAGTCAATATTTAAGTGAGATACAAGCATCTTCATAGACATTGCAATACAAATATCAGTTTATGGAGGTATATGCATTTACCAAGTAGGTCTAATATTTACTTCACATTTACATACTTCCCTTTCATACAATTTCATTTCTATTTCAAGGTTGATTCCTCAACTGGGGTTTTACTAAGGCAAAACCCTTTCTACACAACATTTTCCCTATTTTTTTGTGTGTGGGAATTGTTGAATAACTTGGATCTTTTCTGCAAATGTACTAACATGGCCAATGTGATTGATGTCTTCCAAATGCAGATTTGAAGACTCCTAAATATGAGAGGAGAAGACATATCTCTATAGTTAATCATCGTTAGTTAATAAATAACTATGTGTATAATTCATCTTTAAGCATATATGTAATATTAATATAACCATATATGTAATATATTATTATATTATTATATAGTAATATATAATGTATAATATATACATAATATATTATATTATATATATAAGATATTTATCTTAAAAATGATTAACCATCAACAAGGTATCGCATGATAAAATCAATCTGACAAAAGCTACAACCTTAACACTCCCTCTTAGCTAGGAAGGATTTATAGAACACATTATGCTCTCAAGAATAAGAAGAGATTTCATCTCAGTATGATAATCAATTCACTATGAGACTAAGTTTCTCACCTTTTATAACACACAATTGAAGAAATTTCCATTACTTTTTAAATACACCACCTTAAGTGTGATCTATAGTAGCAAGTATGGTGTCCAACAAGATCCGGCCCAAAGAACCATAACAAGTTCATTATCATGGTGTTTGAAAAAATCCGGCCCAAAGAACCATGATAACAAGTCTACTATTTGTAAGATTGCTACCGTACAATGGTTACCTTCTAACTGTTTGTTATCATGGTGTCTGCCAAAATTTGGCCCAATGAACCATGATAACAGGTCTACCATTTATAAGATCGTCATCTTATAATGGTTACCTTCTGTTTATATATGTAAATGAAAGATCGTCACCTTGCATTACATATCATATGTGAGATAGTAACCACCATGAACCCCTTCAAAGGGTGGTATAAAGGCTTTCACATCATTCTCTCACACAAAAATGCATTACAAAGAATTTCACTTAAAACTTCTCCTTATAGAGAAGATATCATTAACAAAAGATTGCACCTCAAAATTCTCCCTTTGAACAATGAACCTAGGATGTCAGGTCCTCTAGTTACTCCAATAGAAACTCTCTTCACCCAAGGATGCCTTTCAAACTCCCTCTAAATCTGATATCAATCTTTTGACTTTCTGGTAGTAAGTCATTACTTCCTCATGATATACATAGGAGTAGGCCCATCAAAATCATGCAGTCACACACATGTATTTCTAGACTCCCTTTGAATATCAATCTTCTAAGCTCCTGCGTTACATTCGAAGAAGTGTCATACTCCCTCTTAATATAGAAGAATCTCATAATCTTAATCATCAAAGATGTTTTCTTCAAGAGCCAGTACCAACTTTCTTTTCTTATCTACACATGAAGATCCAGAAATTGTTCATTTAGATTATTTGAGAATGGAACATCTCCCCTCTAAACAAGGTTCAAGTGGGAATGAAACATTGATTATTACTTCCCCCCACAATGTAAAATTTCCACTCATTCTTATATTGCTGAATTTTTTTGTATCAAATATGACAACTCCTTTATAAGTTCCAATTGAAGCTCCAAACATTCATTAAGCTTAATATCTTGATTGAGTATGATTGTGTCACTTGAATGACTCTACAACTCATACATCAAGTTTCATTTATCAAAGAGAGACTCGTAGATAGTTTAATTAAAGTCACAACTTTCTTATGATGTACACAAGGGGTAGGTGTTACATCCCAAATTTTGCCCAAAGTTTTTTTTTTTATCATAGCCGTTGGTTTAACGAATTATTTTCATGTGAAGTGAGTTAGTTAATTATAGACGTTGCATCAATTTATTTCTTTCCTGATCATGTGAAGTGAGTTCGTTAATTATAGGCGTTGCATCAATTTATTTCTTTCCTGATCATATGAAGTGAGTTAGTTAATTATAGATGTTGTATCAATTTATTTCCTTCCTAATCATGTGAAGTGAGTTAGTTAAATTATATACGTTGTATCAATTGATAATGAGTTATTTCATTCATGATCATGTTGAATGAGTTGGTTATGAAAATTCATATGTTACATATGATATCAGAGCGTTGGGTTCAACACTGAACCTAGGGCACCCTACCTTCTTGAAACTTGAAAGAATTCCAAGTTGACTATAGGATGCAAGTACGTAAAACCCCACGCAAGAAAACTCGACACCCCATCTTTCCCTATCTCAATAGAAACATGACTAAATATGACTACACCTGTTGTTCTATACTCCGAGATAATGAAACCCTGAATCAAGCAATTCAACAGATAAAGAACAAAAGAGTCAGGTGGACTCCTGCTAGCAAAGCAGCATATAGAAACACGCTAATTCAAAGCTAGAATGCTCGGTAGAGCAATCCTCTCTAGCAATTTCATAGATCCTGAATGGTGCGAGATATGTACTAGTCTGAACCAAAATTTAGTGCTGCTAAGCAAGATTAAATGTTATGCTGATGTAAATCTCCTCAATAGACGAAAATTTTGTAAATAAGGTTGCTTAATGAAGCAATGAAATAATAAAATATTTGAAAACATGTGTTTTTAAGACTTTTTCTTTATTATAAAAGATTTCTTCTTTCTACATAAATGACACAATTGCAAATTTACAGGTGGGAACCCTAAACATAAAAATGAACAGGAACGAGAACATTATAAATCAAGATATAATACATGAGAAACCTCAATCTTCTAATGAACTGCTACTCCAGATCTCGCAAGAAACACAATTAAAGTTAGCAACCATGGAAAAAAGGATGAGTGAAATGGCAACCCAGAAGGCCAGAACCGCGAGGAAGTTCAAACCACACCACCTCCTAGAGCGGAGACAGAAGTCTCTGAGCATAACAAAACTCCCTCTCCCAAGCAATCGGAAAAACAAAAGAAGAAAGAGATAGTAGCTAATTTATCAACAGACATAAAGAAAATAAAACCACCTAAGTTTTTCGATTCTGAGTCCGGGGAGGAAGCAAAAGCATGGTTAACTAAGATGGAACAATACTTTGAGATTAGGAATTTCTCTAAAACCTCAAAGGCAGCTTGGGAAATATACCATTTTACCGGAGAAGCTGCAACCTGGTGGGGAAATACCAAGGTTGAACAGAACATTAGGACCACTGAAATCACCTGGGAGAAATTTGTGAGTATATTCCAAAAAGTTGGGTGCCTCAAACCTTTTACGATCAGAAGCTTTTAGATTTCCAAAATTTAAAACACGGAGACATGTCAGTACATAAGTACTGGGAGAGGTTCACACGATTGCTTAAGTACGTGCCACCTTATCAGCAAGACACTAATCTGAAGGTGAGGAAATTCATCATGGCATTGAACAATAGGATAGGAGGAGCTATTGATGTTCTCACTCCCAATAGCATGGAAGAGGCCCTAGAGAAGGTTGTTCGGCAAGAACACAAGATAAGAAAGGATGATTCCATCCGAGACAACAAAAGGAAGACTACCTGGAATTCGGATGGTGCTGATTTCGGACCTCAAAAAAAGCAATTTAAGGACTACAAAAACAACAAACCTAAGTTAAAGAGCAATAGGGAAAGGGATGCCAAAAGCAATTATTATATGAATAAGAACAACAGAAATACTAAAAAGAAGGGACCACAAGGAGGATGTTTTAACTGTGGAGGAGATCACTTTTTAAAACAATGCCCCATTAAACCCAACATCAGCCAAACACAGCGACCACCTTTGCCATAGCAGCAACAAGTTTTTCAGCAAAGGATTCACACAGCTTTGGACAATAGACAAGCAAAGCAACAGATAGGCCCCATTGAATCTCCGGGTAAGATTTACAGGAACCCTATGTCCATATTAATTGATACTAGAGCATCTAAGTGTTTTATATCACCTAGATTATTAAGTAGGTTCCCAAAAAGATCTAGTTTTATGGCAAAACCATGGACAATCGAGTATGCGGACCAGTCAACGGCTAAGGTGGAGCAATGCCTATTTGAAGCTCAGGTTGACTTCCCGAATTTCTCAACGGAATTGAACTTATATGTAGCACCTCTGGGGTCATACGACATTATAAGAATTAATTGGCTTAGTGAACATAAGGCTAAACTAGATTGTCTTGCCAAAACTATAAATTGTGTGGATGATCAAGGCAAACCATCAAGCATTTTAGGGATTAAACATGAAAGTGTATCAAAATAGATTTCTACAATGCAACTTAAAAGATATGGAAGGAAAGGCTATGAGATTTTCGCAGTTAGGATTGAGGATACAAGGGAACCTAAAACAACCACATATGGGGATGACTACCTTTATGAAGATGGGGAAATTAGACCAAAGTTAAAAGAGTCCTTCAAAAAAAAATACCCTTATTTAAAGAATTATCAAGATGTGTTTCCTGAGGAACTTCCTGGACTACCCCCTTACCGAGCATTTGATTTTACCATAGACTTGATACCAGGAGCGAAACCCATATCTCGAGCCCCATATAGAATGACAACTACAGAGTTAATGGAGTTACAGATTCAACTTCAAGATATGCTAGATAAGAAGTTGATCTGGCCTAGTGTCTCACCTTAGGGAACCAAAGTGCTATTTGTAAGGAAGAAGGATGGAACCATAAGGTTATGTGTAGATTATAGAATGCTTAATAAAGTCACCATCAAAAACCGGTACCCATTGCCAAGGATAGATGATCTTTTTGATCAAATGAAGGGTGCGACAATATTTTCAAAAATTGACTTAAGGTCAAGAAACCATCAACTTCGAATAAAAGATGAGGATATACATAAAACCACATTCAGAACTAAGTATGGACATTACAAGTTTACAATTTTGCCTTTCAGGTTAACCAATGCCCCAACAACTTTCATGAATTTAATGAACAGTATATTTTAGGATTGTCTGGACAAGTTTGTATTGGTCTTTATAGATGACATTTTAATATGTTTTAAGAATGAAGAAGAACATCAGAGGCACTTAGAAATAGTTTTGCAAAGACTAAGAGAACACAAGCTATATGGGAAATTATCTAAGTGTGTTTTTTATCAAAAGGAAATTCAGTATCTAGGGCAGATTGTATCAGCTCAGGGTATATCAGTGGATCCATCAAAGATAGAAGCAATTAAGGAATAGCCCATACCTAGAAACGTATCTGAAGTCAGGAGTTTTATGGGATTAGCTGGATTTTATAGTAAGTTCGTCAAAAATTTCTCAAGGATAGCCTATCCGATCACTTCACTTCAGAGCAAAGGAAAGGAATTCATTTGGACAGAGAAGTGTCAGTCAATCTTCGAGTTCCTAAAAGAAAAATTGACTATTGCACCTATTCTAAGGGTACCTAATCCACAAAAGCAGTTCGTAGTTATAATAGATGCATCCAGAAAAGGATTAGGGGGTGTGTTAATGCAGGATGAACAAGTCATTGTTTATGAGTCTAGAAAATTGAAAAATTATGAACAAAATTATGCACCTCATGATCTTGAATTGGCAGCAATTGTGCATGCTTTACAAATGTGGAGACATTACTTAATCAGAAAACCTTTTGAGCTTAGATCTGATCATCATAGTTTGAAGTATATTTTCACTCAACCGAATCTTAATGCTAGATAAAGAAGGTGGCTGGAATTTTTAGCATATTATGAGTTTGACATAAGTTACATTAAAGGTAAGGAAAACAAGGTGGCAGATGCCCTAAGCCGGAGAGGACACATCTCAGCGATAATTACTATAAACTTTAGGTTAAGGGACCAAATTTTACGACACCTAGAGCATGATGAGTTTTATATAGAAATCAGCTTAGCTCTTATCAGAGACCTACAAGATCCTAAGTATTCAGAGTTCAGCTTAGAAGAGGATGGATTATTAAGATACCACCACAGAATTTATGTACCCAACAATCCTGAACTCCGAAGACTAATTTTAGGTGAATATCACTCAGCCCCATATTCAGGACATCCGAGAGTAACAAAAAAGTTATCTGATATGAAACCTTTATATTTTTGGAAGGGGATGAAAAGGGAGATAATCGAATTTGTAGCAGGGTGTTTGAAATGCCAGAGAGAAAAGGCAAAACATCGGTACCCAGCAGGCCTGTTACACCCAAATGAAGTACCCATGTGGAAATGGCAAGTAATATCCATGGATTTTGTACAAGGGTTACCTATGACCCGGAATCGACACAACACTATTTTGGTCGTGGTTGACAGATTGACTAAGGTTTCTCATTTCATACCAGGGAATTTATCTGATGGAGCACCCGAGATCGCCCATAAGTTCATAAAAGAGATTTTCCAAGTTGCACGGAATTCCCGAGAAAATTATTTCAGATAGGGATGCTAGGATAACTTCTAGATTCTGGCAAACATTATTTACAGCTTTGGGCACCAAGTTGAACATTAGTTCAGCCTATCATCCTGAGACAGATGGTCAAACAAAACAGGGAAATCAAGTATTAGAAGATCTCCTAAGAGTATACTATATGGATCGACAGTACCAATGGGAAACATACTCACCCCTAGTAGAATTTGCATACAATAACTCCTATGAGTCCACCATTAGAATGGCTCCCTTTGAGGCCTTGTATGGTCGTAAATGCAGAACTCCAGTGAGTTGGAATCGATTGGAAGATAGAATCATTGTCAGGCCTGAAATGCTTCGGGAGATGGAGGAACAGGTAATTCAGATTCGTCAAAGGTTAAAAGAAGCAAACGATAGACAAAAGAGTTATGTTGATGCCAAAAGAACACCAAGAGAATTCTCAGTAGGGGACAAGGTGTTATTAAGGGTTAAGCCTCAGAAAAGTACTATCAAATTTGGCAAGAATGCTAAGTTAGCCCTAAGATATGTAGGAACCTTTGAAGTTCTAGAGGTTGTAAACCCAGTGGCTTACAGGATTGCTTTACCACCAGTCCTTGCCAAGATGCATGACATCTTCCACGTGTCTTATCTTTAAAAGTATATTACCCACCATGAACATGTGATTGATTGGAAATTATTGCAAGTATGAGAACTAGGAGTGGTAGAGGTAAGACCGCTCGGTATACTCAAGGTACGTAAACTACGCTTACGAAATCGGGAAGTAACGCAGTGCAAGGTCCAGTGGGACCAATATGCTGAAGATAATGCCACCTGGGAGGATTATCATGATATTTTTCAAAGATATCCCTATCTTTTCTTTGAGATTGAAAACTAAATATTTATTTTCTTTCTGTATAACTGACTATGTACTACTTAAGTTTGCTATTATGTTTATCAAGGACGAAGAAAAATCTAACGGGGTGGGTATGTTACATCCCAAATTTTGCCCTAAGTGTTTTTTTTATCATAGCCGTTGGTTTAACAAATTATTTTCATGTGAAGTGAGTTAGTTAATTATAGACGTTGCATCAATTTATTTCTTTCCTGATCATGTGAAGTGAATTAGTTAATTATAGACGTTGCATCAATTTATTTCTTGCCTAATCATGTGACGTGAGTTAGTTAATTATTGACGTTGTATCAATTTATTTTCTTCCTAATCATGTGACGTGAGTTAGTTAAATTATATACATTGTATCAATTGATAATGAGTTATTTCATTCATGATCATGTGGAATGAGTTGGTTATGAAAATTTGTATGTTACAGTAGGCCCATTCACATAGTTGTATGAATTACAGTTCTCTTGACTGTTACAATTTATCGATCACTGAAGATTCCATCACAACATTGGTTTACTCCCTCTAAATCAATATGATCGATATCACTAATGGTGGATGAAACCATATCCTCTATCTGCTCCCTCTGACAGATGTGTCAGAATCCCTCTGAACATATATCTTCTAAGCTTCTAAAATAAACTTCCCTTTAACAAAGTGTTAGACTCTCTCTGAATTTGATATTAATCCTCCTTTTCCTACAAGAACATTCTCGGAGGAAAAGATCAAGGCAAATGCTCGTATAGAAAAACAAGTAAGCGAGATATTACAAAGATTAGATAAATAAAACACTCAAGGATAATAAATTCTCATTTGTACATCAATAATTCTTTTATTTGATATTTCATTCTATTAGACATTAATCTAACAATGATCCCAATTATTTCAATATAATAAATATCTAATTTAAGTATATACATTAACCATCTATACATATATATTTATTTATTTATTTATTGATTTAATAATATAGAAGAAACTTTAATATAGATTCACCTTGTTCTATATCACTTTAAATATTTCATATTCAAGATCATAAAAAGAAATAATACATACATATATATACTTACCTTATAATCTTTCTTGCACTATGTGACGTGGGTCAACACATAGGGATCATAAAACACCTTCCCTCTTTGTGGTGGGCCACTTCACAAATGAATAAGTTATGGACTGTTTTACTAAAGGTTTACCATTCGCTCCTCCTTATAGACTTTATTCAGCGGGTTATATGATCATGTCAACTTGCTTAAAAATTCCAATCTACTTCCTCCCATGTCAGATGTCAATTTCTTATCATGTTCAATCCTTTGACTTGGTCGAGTCTCGACAGGTATGATATCATGTCTTTCATTTGGGGTGACGATACTTGAATCTAATGGTATTGCTGCTTGATGGAATTTACCTATATTTCCCCGTTGGCAGGTAGACTGATTTGTCTCCGACGAATAAAGTTGAATATGCATTCATCTTACTCAATAATCATTCTTCTCATGGTTGATGCATTCACAGCAATAAGGACAATCATTATCGTTTATTTAGGGGCAACAATACATAGTCAGAATCCAAAAGATGATAAATGTGAGCTTCTCTTCTTTATTCGTTTCTTCCACTATACATGTAACTCAAATTGCAGAGCTTTGAGTTCATCACCTTGAAGAATTTCTTGTCTTCGAGGACATAGATGACAAGGAACTTTCATAGAGGAATATAGATGGTGCTATAATGTTCCTCTTATTCATTTCTCTCCAAGATAAATCATTACGGGCTTGACCATCTTCTGATGTGAAATAGAGGTGTTTCGCATAAATTTCTCAATTACCAACAATGATAATACTTATGATGAAAGTGATTTCATTGAGAAATATTAACATATGGTACAAAAATCTATGAAACCGTTTCGAGCACTCCAATGTAAGGTGCCTTATAATGCTCCTAATACCATAGCAATGCTTTCAGTTCTCCCTTTAGTCTTTATTATCTCACGCTAAATCATTATTTTACAGACGAGGATCATTACCAATATAACATCCACTATAGAGAACATCTTTTGCAGGAATGCAACAACATCAAATCATCACATACAACATTTGAGCGCAAAGTTGAACTATCCTTCAGCATTGGAAGTTATATTGAGACATACTTCTTCAAGTCCATGTATTATCCTTTGCGTTGATCTTCAAATATGGAATCCGCCAACACTAAAATTATTATTCCTTATTAGTTCATTACAATGCTTCAACATTCACGCAAGCTGATCCATCACAATTCCACCTAGAGTTGCAACAACCAAGCCCAAGCAGATTGTCTGATCCATTTTGTACATCTGAACACACTCACATTTTGTGTTGGAATTTGCAACCCCCGCAATATTCATAGGAAAAATCAACACCTCTCATCTGCCTCTGTGCATAATTCCAATCTACAAGGAGTATAGGGAAAATCAGCACCTCTCATCTGCCTCTATTTTGACTTGCAAACAGAAATCTCTCTGCTCATTTAGTGACATTTAAACTAACATCGAGCATACTGAGATTATAGAGATTCAACTCGAGAACAAGTTTGGTCCCTGCAATCACGAGACCCTTATTTCCTTATTTTCTTGGTTCTGCACCCATGTCATGTCCTATTTTGATGACAATGCCCTTTTCTCACATTCGATGCTAATTCCTATATTAGGCAGTTCTTTTCTTACATCTGCAACCTACTCTAATACCATGTTGAATAACTTGGATCTTTTCTACAAATGTACTAACATGGCCAATGTGATTGATGTCTTCCAAATGCAGATTTGAAGACTCCTAAATATGAGAGAGAAGACATGTCTCATGAAGAGACATGTCTCTATAGTTAATCATCGTTAGTTAATAAATAACTATATGTATAACTCATCTTTAAGCATATATGTAATATTAATATATTAACCATATATGTAATATATTATTATATTATTACATAATAATATATAATGTATAATATATATAATATATTATATTACATATATTATACATATAAGATATTTATCTTAAAGATGATTTACCATTAACAAGGTATCTCATGATAAAATCAATCCGACAGAAGCTACAACATTAACAGGAACAGCTCATTTTGGTAACCATGATCAAGATTTCAAGTGCTATCATCCATCCATCGGTAAGAGTCAATCAAGCATAAAACATTGAAGATCTTTAAGGAGTATTGACAGATCTATGAATTTGTCAAAGGCATCATCAATTCATTTCAAGATTCAAAGTCAACATTCAACAACATTTAAGCATCATACAAGCATCTTCATAGACATCACAATGCCAATATCAGCTTATGGAGGTATGTGCATTTACCAAGTAGATCTAATATCTACTTTGCATTTACATACTTTCCTCTCATGCAATTTTATTTCTATTTCAAGGTTGATTCCTCAACCAAAGTTTGACTAAGGTAAAACCCTTTCTACACAACATTTTCCTTATTTTTCTGTGAGCAGGAACAGATGGCATATTCAGAACCAAAAAGTATAGGACCTACCAAGCAGTTTGCAACTAAGTTTAAACAAAAGCACTAGGAACAAAATGCACTAGGCACCCTCTTCTCGGGGATAGGACACCCCAACTACCCTCTTCCCTACAAAGCATCATCAACTTGAAATCACAGATCAAAGGAGTTTTTGTAATACCTATAAAAAAAAATCTATTTACTTTCAGTCTGTATAGTTTGCAACTTCATTTTGGTTTATTTTGTCCTCTATATTGCAACGTTCAATCATATCTCTCAAATCAAATCAGATCTAACAAACTTTCACCAAATGAAGAATCATATCACTTGCTTAGTGCTCAAGTCCTATTTGGGCCTAGAGGATCACCTTCCTTCCAATTGTGCAATAAAGAATTGGTTAGGTGTTGCATTAGGGAACCACACTAGAACCCCTTATTGTTTGCCTAGCCACCTTTTCTCATTGTACACTTACGAGGTCATTGGCACAGTGCAAAGTTATATTGGAGAGTTCCGAGCTCTGGCCAAGGTTGTGTATAAGGTTGAAGAGATTTCTCAATGGTTAGAAATTGGCCATGACTCGGTGGTAGCTTGCACAAGGCAAGGAGAATCTTGGCATTTATGCAGACTGGTTGTAAAGGAGAGGTTTTTAGATGTTATCTCACATGAATGGTTGAGAGTGGAGACAACAGGGAAGTTAGCCACTTGATCATTAAGAAAATGAATGGTTGAAGAAATATGGTAGAGTGCTTTTAGCACTTCATGGCATGGAGATAGGATATAGAGGCGTCTTTCTCTATTTGCATCAACAAATGGATTCAATTAAGAAGGCTACACAACTTAGAGATCAAGCCCTTCAACAAGCTAGATGATTATATTTAGAAGACCCAGGAGCAATTGGCTCAGAGCATAGTAGAGGAGCATGAGATTATAACTGAGTGCGACAAGAAGTTGGCCGAGAGAGAAAGATAGCTAGCGGACAGAAATCCACAATTAGCCATGAGAGACATGCAACTAACAAAACAGATAGAAATATAGCTCAATGGGAATGCAAGTTACAAGAGCAAGAGTTGGAGAAGACAGAAAACCACTTAATGGAAGTTGTTCACATGGTAAAGGCATCCCAAGAGAGTGAGTTGGTGACCAACAAGTGCCTTTAGCAACTTCATCAATAACCAGTGTAACACGGGGATGCATCCCCCCACCAAAATCAAGCCGCACCCAAGACAGAGAGACAGCGTCTCGACATCTCGGGCGGCGCCACTCAAAGCACCACCTCCGCCAGAGACGGTGAGACATCTCTGTGTCCCCTATGGGTGCGGGGGGAAGCTCAGGGGGATGCGTGGGATGTCTCCCGCAGCAACAAGATGGGAGACATTAAAAAATTTTAAAAATAAGGCATTATTTTAATATTTTTTTGGTTTTATTTTTGTTATAATGGGATGTGGGGCCTAGTCCTTCCTCCTTTGTTCAAAAGCCTTCTATTCTTCATTTATATTCACAATTGCATTTCTATATCTGAAGACTGATATATATTATAAATTTAAAATTATATAATTTGACACTCTTTCATTTGTTGATGTTCAATGTTCATTGTTTGTCATTTGATCATGAATCATGATGTTCTAGCCCAAAACTTCAATGCAATGTTCAATGTTAAAGGTTTTTACATCTTTATACCTTGTATTGTATAATTGTAGTACATTTTTTCATAACTAGCATTTTAAGTACCATATGTATAGTATATACACCCCTGCTCCCCCTGCCGCACCCCCCCCCCCCATCCCTCTGTCCCCCTGTCTCGAAAAATTGTCCCCCCATCCCGCAAGGCAGTGTAACTATGCCAATAACTCTCTTCGATATCCATACCTACATCATTAGTACATCCAAGGATGTCTTCTCATTCCCCCTCCTCTCTATAATAATTTCTTCAATTTTGTTATGTTCAGCTCCCAATTTTGTTTGTGTTGTCTAGAAAACGACTTTTTTAGGGGGATTGATGTAGTCGGAAAAGAATAAATTGAATATGTTATAGTCAGCTACGTAATACATTATTATGTTTGTATTTATAGTGTTAGTCCCCAATCGATTATCAGTTGTTGATCATTGCTCTACTATTTAAGTGCATTTCTTGTTTATATTCATGGACCATTTGAATGATATTTGACAAATAGTGTATATTTGAGAATTGATAATGAAGCTATATCTTTCTAAAATGTTGCAAAATAGTTATATTTCTATATCCCATAACTCTATATTTTTGTTCACTCTGTAGACCTGTTAAATTAGAACGAGCGAGTAAACAAAGACTAGATAGGAGTAGATAAAAGAGTTCAAGTGGAGCTACGCAACTCCCTTGCTACTCTAAGTAACTTGTGTGGCATTGATTCCTATTCTATGTCAAAAGTTATAATAAGGTTGGTCTATGCAAGAAAGTCATAGAAATTTTGAAGTTACCAGAAAGGTGTCATTCACCCCTATGGCACAAGACCAAACAAGAGTGGACACAGGAGTAAGGGAAAGACAACCAAAAGACTCTCTTGTTGCCCTAGGTATCTTGTGGTATTTACCCACAAGTTACTTGGGACAAGATCATACCCTAGTTGCGGCCAAGCACTCCCAACCCTATTAAAAACCTAAGTGTAAATTGTTCTTTAACCTTTTTTGTTTTAAAAGCTTACTAAAGACAATTAAACCATAAAACATAAGTAACAACCCTAAAATGACCAATGACAATTATTTCACAATCAGTGAGAACAAAAAACTCAATTTCACCTTTACAAAAATCTGTTAAGATGATTGAACTTCTAATCGGGGATTGTCTTTGGCATTGTAGTTTTGGGTGTAAATGGGATATTTTGTAATGTTCCCTTTTTGGGACTGCCCTAATCTTTCCCTATAATCACAAATTCCGTTAAAATAAGAGTTATAAGATGGTTAGAGATACAACTTTACCACTTAAAATGCCTTCTTACAAGGTAAATCCTAATTTTGATCCTTTGGAATCCTGCTGTTTTTTAATACTTTTCAACCCTTCCTCTGACAATCCCCCTCTGCTGTCAACTGTATTCGTCCAACATGGTTTGTGTTAGTGGTTGGGTATTGCTTTTTCTATTGTATATAACTGGCTGTGTATAGTGTATGCCTTTACTGAAGGTCATCAATCTGCAGCTGTTCTTTTATACTATTGCTGAAATAGTATCTCCCACTGATAGTCTAATGCCTTATCTCTTTTGACACTGCTGTATACTCCCAGTCGTCTGTATATACCACAGTGGCTTATATTTCTTTATCTTGACTCTTATCGATATGTTTTTACTTTGTGTATATTATCTGCTGCTGCTCCTAAATGCTCTTCCAATTCCCAAGTTTGACTGTCTCTTATATTTTTTAACACCTCTGTATAATCCTGGTCTGCTGTATATAACAGTAACACTATGCCTTATATTTCTTTATCTTGTCTCTTATTGATGTGTTTTTACCGTGCGTATATTATCTGCTGCTGCTCCTATTGTTCTTCCAATGCCCAAGTTAAGTTGCAATAAACATTAACATAAATATGAGGCCAATCTTTCACAGCCCCTGTCGGCTTTCTAAAGATACATCAGCTGACTCATACAGCAAATAAAATGCTAACAAGCTCCAGGTTCATGGGTACAGAATAGTAGACTGCAATGCTAGAGTGACGTCCAATACCCATGTGCAAGGATTGTTGGAATCAAGATGCCCAAGCAACTCTTCAATGGTCAGTCAATAATAACATAAATATGAAGCCAATCTTTCATAACATATATATGCCCAAGCAACTCTTCAACGGTGAGTCTTCAATGATAAACTCTGAAATAAATATGAGGCCAATCTTTCACTGTCCCTGTGTGCTTTCTAGAGGTGCATTAGCTTAACTCATACAGAAATTAAAATGCTAACAAGCTCCAGGTCCATGGGTACAGAAGAGTAGACTGCAATGGTAGAGTGACATCCAATACTCATGTGCAAGGGTTGTCAGAATCAAGATCCCTAAGCGACTCTTCACTGGTGAGTCAATATAACTATAAACCCTTTACATCACAGAGATTCTCTATTAAATGCTTTTCCATGATTTAGTGTAGGAGATAACCCATCGGATATTTGCACACCCCAATACTGCCTGACAAAGGAGAATGATTTCTGATTGAAGACAAATAACAAAAATATGTATTTATAAATTTCCCATTAAGCTCCATTTGCTGGTCTTTCTTATCGTCTGTTAAAAAGGAAGAAGTTCCCTTTCCCAGTCCCCTTTTATTGCTTTTATTCAAGACGACTCCTTTCATTTAATCTTCTGTCTTCATATTTGGTTGTCGCCAGCCCAACTGTAATTAATATTGTATTTCTATGAACCTCCTTGTTCCTCTGTGGGTACCGTCTGAACTGCTGACTGTACCAAGGAAAGGGAAATGCCATTTTTTCCCTCTAAAAGTTCATTCATCTTCGCATTTATGCTCGGGGGAAGAAGGAGAGGCAACCTTTCAAAAGCGTGCCTCTTCCCAGTCAGATATCGTCACTCTAAATCATTCCTCTCCATTAATTATTACTATCATTGATATTTTGATTATATTTCATAACGACAGTGATATATATTTCAAAGTATAATAATATATATTTAGTGTATTCTCAGATTTATACATTTGGTTGTATTGGATATATATGTTTAACATATATTGAATAATATTTAAAATATGTATATTTAGAATGTCATATAAATGATAGTAGTTATTATTATTTAGTATATTTTATTATTACATATTACATTCTATATTGATATACATATATTATATTGGAAACATATCATCATATATATTATATTTATATTATTTATAATTTAGCTATTTTGATTATTAATTATATGAATGTTCTTTTTATTATTATTATTATTTATTTTTTAATGATGATGTAATCAGTGTTTCTAAAGGGAGGATATAACATATACTACCTGGCTGATATCCCATTTAGGTCACACTCACATTAGTTTACTAAAGGCATCCTTAGGACATTTATCACTTTGTCTCAAGTCATAAGATTAATACACATCATAATCTTATAACTTGAACTATATAACCAAGGAATTGTCGTAATCTAAATCCAACCATATTCATGTAAATATGTTGTGCATTTGCATTACTTGATTGAAAAGAATTACTATCTAATGTTTGGTCTTTTGATGCTTTCATTGCAATTGATAGATCTTCGGTTGCTATCTTTAAAGTCAAATCTTGCATGGTCTAGACTCTAGAGCATTGTATACTAACTCGTGCATGGTACAAAAGCTTGTGGGATTGCTTTTTGTTACTATTTTTAAAAACTCGAAGTTACGAATCAGTATTTTCTTGAAAATTTGAGTGTGCTCTTCTCTTGCATCAAATGATGATAAAATAAGAAACACTAGATTTGGGGGGTTCTTCTTTGTGGCTTTATATTGCAGGTTGCCTTGGGGATTCCAAAATTAAATATGAACTCACCATTGAGTTCAAGAGATCCAAGAAAGTCACTTTTTCTTTGTATTTTGTAAAGAGTAGATATTGGAGACCAAATCTACGAGGGGGTCTGAAGTTGGGAAAATGCATATCAAATCCAATGGGTATCTAATTTCTCAGATCATTTTGGATAAACTATGATTCTGCCATCACATCCAAAAGCCCAAGAACATAACGTTCATCCATCAATTTTGTACATTTTTGTCGCAATCCTTGAAAGATTTTACAACCCAAACTCTATAATTATTTGAACAATGATAGAGTAACCAAATTTATCTGCACATTCTTTGTATATGAAGGTCTCAATGTAGTCAGGCACAGGATTTTATCGACCCTACCACATAGTGTACTGTCTCTATGATTGCCACAAGGTATGCACATGCCAACCAAGCTGCCTTGTGGCTCATGACTCATCTCCTAGTATGATCACATTGTCAACTACTAGCACTGACAGAAAAACATGCAAAAATATATTCCCGAATTAAATGGGCTATGCCAGGAAATCATCTAGAGCCCAGTAAACAACCTTCCACAAATTGTGAGAGTTTTCGACAACCTAATAGTTGTCTCCACTCACAGCAAGAAATTATCAGAATTTTCTTAGCGGTCTTGACATCAAAAAGCATAATGTCAACCTATGAATACTCTTTCCAAGCAATTATTGATGTCAATAGGTGCTATACCCCAATCAGCCATTAACTCCTTTTGCATTTTGGTTTTGGTACCTGATAGTTGCAGACTCCATGCTCAATCATACAAGCAAATTTTCTGGTTTGGGACAGAGTTTCAAGAGCTCCACCGTGATTTAGACAATTCTTTATTTTGCCGTCCAGATAGTGAAGAAATTACCTATGCTCCACGGGGATGCGTCCCCTGCCTCTGTACCCTAGTACCCGTACCGGGTACGAAACGGGGACGCGGGTACGGATTTTGGCCGTACCCTGCGACGTCCCTGTTTTGAAAAATTCAGAAACGTCCCCGAAACGGCCAATTTTTTTGGGCAGGAAACTTGGGGACGGCCAGCAGTATCGGGGACAGTTTTGCCGTCCCCTATCCGTCCCCGAAACTGCTGGCCGTCCCCTTTTTTCCAGTCAATCTGGTAAAGGCAAACCATCCCCAAAAAAACATTTTTTCCTAATTTTTGTTGTTCGTGTGGTCCCTAGTCATCTTAAAGACATAATAACAATATGCAACCCATATTTGGTCCATTAAAACACTAACTCTTCTACTCATTTTTCGATTTAACATACTTGCTAAGAGGAAGGAAAAAAACATAAGAGCAGTAGCAGCAATGAGCAAAGATTGTGTTTAGTGAGGCAAGACTGCGTTCGGTATTTACTATTTACTAACTATTTTAGTTGGACTTCTCTTTATTTCATTCTGATTTCAGCATGATACTTGAAGCCTTTAGGCATTTTAATTTTTGCTATATATGTATGTGATATTGTTATAATGGAAGCACTTAGTATTTGCCATTTGATAATATTCCATGTATTTATCTTCTAAAATGTCTATGGTGAATGGTTTATCAATGTTATGATATACATATTTGAATTTTGTCTCTATATTAAAAAAAATCCCCTATGTTTTTAATCGCCGTCCCCTGATGTCCCGTCCCCTAAATTTTAGCTTCGACCCGTACCCGTACCGGAAACACGTCCCCGTCCCCTAAAACATCCCCGTCCCGGAAACTCCGTGGAACATAGGAAATTACAACTTCCAAGCAGTTCTCATTTTGGTAAGTTTAAATTGCAACTAACACTCCAAAACAAACTCTAGGTTATAATAACAAAATTTAGCATATATCTTTGATATGAAAAGGTAAGCAAAACTGATTGCACACAGTCACAATAATAAATTTACCACATATTATGAACCATACCTTTGCCCATAAGTCAAGATTTGTCTCCCAATATCCTCCATTACAACCATCTGCAAATATAGCTTGCTTACTACATAAGAAAACAGAACCACTTTCTATTCAATTTTTAAAATGAATAAATCAAAAATGTGTTCAACAGCATACCCTTGACTCCAAGTTCATCAAAACTGCCGATTTAGTGGAGTTTTTGGCACGATTTAGCTCCACATTGGTCACTTGAAGAAACAATTAAATATTAGGAAAAAATACAAAAAGTATCTAGAAAAAACTGTAAATAATGAATGACTGACTATAAACCTTGTCCAGGAACTGCAATGGCTAGGAGCTCCCCTGTTGCCAACTCTACAGCTTGCGATACAAACTCTGAACCCTACAACATTTAAACAAACTGACAATAAGTTATTGAGAAAACTTATACATCACTTGAAACAATTTTACTAAATTTAATTTAATTGACTTCAATTCAGAACCTTTACAATGTCCACTTTTCTAAAAGCCCTAGTTTTTGCCCAAAACCACAAATTCCAAATAGACAAGGAATAGAATAGAATTAGTAACATCCATGTATCTGGTTGAAATCTGACAACATGCTTAAAAAATCATTGAAACATAATCTTCAAAATAGATAATCCTTATTACAGACATTAAAAGCATAGATCTTTCCTAGTAGGGGTGGAAAATTAATTTGATCATGGAAATATATTTAATTTGTTGATAGAATTCAAGTGTAGGAGAGCTTAGATAAGAGGCATATTAGGATGCCATAAATAACCCTCTACCTTATGCCCAAGAGCAGATGTCATCCCTTTTGGCCTCATGTGGCCCTTTGGCATCCATACAACATGGTGTACCTAGTGAGGACTCCATAGTTGTTTCCCTCTTCTACTACCGCCCTTATCTTCCTTGCAATAAGAGTTCCTTAAAATAATGATCAACCAAGGTAAGGGTTTGAGTTAGTCACATAATACCTATAATTTATTATAAAAGTTCAATAAGAGAACACAGTAGGATGGCTGAAGGGACTCTCTACCCTAGGAAAACAGCACATATACCATCCCTCTTGGCCCCACGTGGCCTTCCGCCATCCATCCTTCATAAGGTGGTGTAACTAGTGAGACTTGTATCTGCTCTCCCTGCTCATGTCATCCTATTCACCATCTATGATTGAGATTCGACTGAATTCACTCCAATGGTCAATCATAGTTGAGGTTGGTGGGGAAGTCCCAATAGGGTGTCTATACCGTCTTTCCCTTCTAAACCCAAGGGCAGGGCACTACTTGAACCCTCATTGGCCTCATGTAGCTATCCATCTCCCCCATGAGATGGTGTACCTTGAAGAGGCCCTCATAATAATTTCTCCCTCATTGTACTCCTTTCCTAAACCTAATGGTAGATTGGAAATCACATTTGAACAGTAATGTTGTAGCCTGCAATAAACAATGATTTACTGATCTGGTTACTTATTTACATATTATAAAGGTCGATCTGCTCTTACAGGTTCTACTACTTAATCCATCTCTTCTCTCTATATCCCCACATGCTCCTTGTTTCATTTTATATCTCCATGCATGAAGAGAGATATCCCTTGGAAAGGAAACAACCTTTTAAAGAGAGTGTGACAAAGTTTGGAGATGATCACAGCTCCTGAACTTTCCTCTTTTTACCATGGCTGCTGCCTTTGATATGAAAAATGTTTTCAAACATAATCATTTTTTGTACACTGTAATCGCTGACTTAAAACACTCCTCATCAATTATCGCAGCTGCTCAATTATATTCTCTGCTACCCAAATTGTTGATCCATATTATAATTACTTTCACTGTTCCATTTGAATCTCTTATAATTCCTTGCTTGCTGCCCTTCTAAATCCTCTATCACTGCTTTTTAAAGATGATCATTGTTCCTTAAATGTCCATCACTGCTCTTCAACACAAATCTCTTCTTTTACCTGATTAATTCGTAATCTATGTCTAAGTATGATCACTGTAAATCAGGTCTGATCTTCCGTGCTTCATTCTGTGTTCAAATCAGAATCTTTTCTGATCTTAATTGATGCCCTCTCCCAAGGCCTTTCTTCTCCCTCTCCCATTTCTCTTAATGAGATAGATACACACCCCTTCATTTGGAAAGGGCCAGCTTCTTTCAATGTTAATCGTTGCCCTTTATCATGGTTGAGCCTATTAGACAAAAATTGTCATCATACGCTACTTTCAGGTATTGTAGTTCTTGACATTGACTTTTTAATTGCCTTCCAACAGAATGTTGGTCAAAGATGCCATTACACACTTTTTTGAGGCATGGAAAACGAGAAGATTAGATGGCTGAGTGCACAAATCTGAATGTGCTGATCATTACAGAGGCAGATACAAGCACAGATGTCAATGCAAGTTTACTGGACAAAATTTGGGGCACAAAAACTGAGATGCCTAGAAGATTCTAAAGATAACCCAGATGAGGTCCCGAAAAATCCTCCCAAAAATCAACAAACTAAATAAAATCCATCTGGCACAAAATTCGAGGTGCAGAAAACAAGACACCCAGAAAAATCTGAAAGCATCCTAGTTGAGGTCTCAGAAAAACACCAAGAAGCTATAAACAAAGTACGAAACCGATTAAAAAATGACGGTCTTAGAGAAACCCTAGGCAGCTGATTGGGGAGACAGAAAAATATCAGACAAAAACCTAAGCTCTAGCAGCAAAAATAGAACACTAAAATGGTCGTTTAAATCCAACCATAGCCAAGAAGACAACCGTCGGATTCAAGAAAAGTTTTTCCTTTTTTATTTTTTTTAATGAAATTTGGAGTTTGCAAAAAAACGGCTTCAGGGAGTACTGAAAGGCAGTGCATAGAGCACGAAAGGAATGGGCAGCGACTTCAGACATGACCTGTAACAGAGAAAGGAGGCTATGTTCAGAACAAACACAGAACCGTCACTAGAAAAGTGATGCGATTTTGAAAGCCAAGACATGAAAAAATGCTGAAGTGCACGTGTCAAAATTGAAGAAGCAGCAAAAATGACTCTTTAAAAGGTCGAGAATAATGCAGATGGGAGCCACAGAGGCTCGAAGTCTCAGAACATTGACCACAGAGACACACGCAAGCAGAAAATCACATGAAAGAAGATCTATCATAGACCAGAAAAAGAAAAATGCTAGGAGAATTGGAAATGTTGCAGAAATGGCAATTGGAAAGGACACAATCTCTAGACAGGTTTTAAACAAATTTCTGCAAAAAAAGAAAATCAACAAGAGAAATTTTGAAAAAGCAAAACAGATAATTTCAATAAAGAAAAGAGTAATTTTTCCATAAAATTACTCTAGCTCTGATAACATATTAGACAAATATTGGATGATCCATTAACAAAGATCGAATTGTTCTTATAGAGTTTACAATCGAGATGATTCAAAAAAGAAACATACAAATAATAGAAAGAATCGATTATACAGAATATTTACAATATCTAGAAGTCATCATTAAAATAGAAATTGCCTATTTATTATTTCCTCCTAGTTGAGGCAGCCTCTTGCCAAATACTATTTATTATTATTATTCTCATTCCTTTGTTTTGGTAATTGTTGTTAATGTTATCTATTAGACCTTAATCAAATTGCTTAATTGAATCGCTGCTATTTTATTATCTCAATAATTCAGGTTTGACTTCAAAAAAAGCTGGTCTGATTCTGAAATAAGGCTTTGATCTCCTATTTTGGTGGGGGCATGACAACCTTCTTCACTAGTTGGGTTAGTAACTCTTGCTAGTAAAAAGGTAACTCACATGAGACGTCCTTCTAAGTGTTTTAGTTTACAACAAACTTGTGGCCATAGAACAATAGAAAAACGTGGCCATCGATAATGAAAAGCAACAGTCACAAAGAACATTAAGATGCAGGAAATCAAATAAGGTCAGATAGAATATCAGGAAAGATGTAGCCTATATTAGAACAGATCTTATTTTCTCTGGGACATGGCAATAACGAAACTGATCATTTCAAGACAGATAAATAAGAATCAAGCAATAATAAGACTCCAAGCAAGCATATCAGAATTTAAAATATTAACTTTCAGTGTGTAGGCTCAGTTCTCAAGGGTTTATCAACAGTTACCAGAACACTGAAGTTCAAACTAGAAAGTAGAAAATTCTCCAGCAGGACATGCAACACAACTGCCAGAGACATGCTATAGTTATACCGGCTAACCAGGTATTAAACCTGTTTGCAGAGTTATCTCAGCCTGAAGCATGACACCAGTCAAGCAGACATGTATGATGATTATACAATTCACACAAGAAGAAGCAGTTAAGGTAGTGGAAACCCAAGTAGAACATTAATCAGATGTACTTTAGCTATATGTAGAAGACACACAAGATGCTGTTATTAAAATCACTGCAGATCGTGAGAAAACATAAATTGGGATAGAAAAAAATAGAACAGCCTGAAGACTCCAAAAAGAGAAATGTAAGTCCAAACAAAACATGCACATCCAGGTCAGATGGAAAGAATTTGATCGAATATAGCAATATACACAAATATTACAATATGAAATTTTATGAACTCAAGAAATATTAAATGTATATATTTCATCCAAGATTAATGAAAAAAGCTGGTATGAAATGTGGCAGATTCTAATACAACAAAAGTTCATTCAACCTGCACTGACAAAAACGTACGGATGTTATAAAGATTGTAAGAGAGGGTAGATTAATGCACATGATCAATTGTCTAAGCTATGTCACTTTAAAACTTATGAAGGTTTTTTAATGACCCATTCTTATTAACAAGCATATACATTAAAAACAGAAAAATTGAAAGCAAGAATTGTTTACCAAACTCAAAGACACCAATCAGATATTTTTGATACCGAAAACAACAATGTTAAGATGAATAATATCTGTCATAGACAGTATGCATGATCAAGATGTGGGACAATCCCTACCAACATTATACAAGGATTGTCCAAGGAGCCAGAACATGTAACGCAAAGACTATACAGGAGACGTGCAAGTATGTGCTAAACCAGACACAAAGTAGAAAAGAATAATAGTCATGAATTCAAGTGTTTTGAGCTCACTCGGGTTGATAATCTGTTTTACGTTTGCAAAGGAACTTTGGGTAACTTTGTGGTGACATTCAATCTGGACAATTCATCATTATGATTATGTCCCTGTTGGAGCAGCACGTTCCAGCAGTTGGAAGAGACCAATGAAAGAAACATTTCAAATGATTCAGGTAGAGACCAAAACAAGAGGACCTTTCACTAAGAAGAAATGTAAAATGACAATGATAAACATAAAATGATAGACATTTTAGAAGCTAGTAATATTAAGCAGCTTATGAAGATCAATTTGATTGGTTGCTAAGTTAATGGGGATATAGAAATTGAAGGTCAGAAACCTCTACTATTGCAAGAAGGTGACTTGACAAGATATAATATGTTCTTTAGATGGAACAAGGTGAACTATTACAAATCTTCAATATGCTGTTAATGTGTCCAGCCAAGGCATAAACAAATGATCCAATCAGAAGTCAAATTGTTAATTAAGATCATGGATGTTACATTATTTATGGTGACAATTGGTATGACAAGCTTGTTTAAATTAAATTCTGGACACTCCAATGTTAGACAATTTGACAAATCGATTGATGGCATTAAAGAAAATCTGAATTGAAGATTGAAAATTTAGATTATTAACAAAAGTCCATGATCAATCAAACAATAAGTTTCACAAGCCTAGGAAGAACACTGATATGCACTAGTACCAAGAAGTAATAACAGAAGAATATTACCATATGAAATAGAATTAATTGGCATAGAACATGATTAAATGATTTTAAAATGGTAGCCACTGGCAAGATTAATACACCTCTCAACAAGTTACAAAAGGGCAAGCTGGGTCCTTAAGGCACTGAACTCAACACAATTATACTGCAAGTTAAACAAGCTGTAATCAGTATAATCTGAATGGTTATTTACATAAGATCAAAATGATCTTATAGTGATTACAAATACAATGTTTCTAAAAACAAACAACAGTTTATATTTGACCATTAACGTGATAATATGAAGATATTATTCTAATACCCTCCCTTAATGATCAATTTGTCAGTCACACCAAGTTGTCCCCTAGATTTTACAAACTTTTCCAGGCTCAGAGACTTGGTGAGGATGTTTGCAGTCTGATCCTCTATCAGAACAAACTACAATTGGACTGATCCATCTTCAACCAGCTTCCAAATGAAGTGACAATGAAGTTCAACATGCTTGGTTCTCTTGTAGTGCACCGTATTTTTCACAAGTTTGAGAACTCCCTGATTATCACAGTAAGAGGGAGTCAGCCCTGCTCAAGGCATTTGCATGTCCACAAGCATCCAGTGAAGCCAAACTACCTCACATGCTACTTTAACTGTTCCTTAATACCCAGTTTTGGTCGAGGAAAGAGCTAATTCCTGCTGCTTCTTGCTGGTCCATGTGACTGCACCAGTTCCTAAACTGAAACCATAATCAGATGTGAACTTCCTATCATCAACAGAGGCCAATGGCTATAGGGCAACATATATGCACCCACTTCCCATGTTTTTAGCCTAAATGCATTAAATTTGCTCTATGAAGAGGTGCATTCTCGTGGCATCGTAGACAACACCTCAACAGAGCCTGCCCAATCTGAATCTGTGAACCCAAGGAGTTTAGGAGCTTTGAATCTCCTACTTATCAATTGATGAGCTTAAGGGGCTTTCTAATGAATGGTTCATAAGGCACAACACTTGGTGAAGGTTTTGCAAATGGGGTTGCAAGCTTTGGGTTTAACTAAGGAGGAAACTCCGTAGTTAAGCGCGCTCAGGCTGGAGTAGTACTGGGATGGGTGACCTCCCGGGAAGTCCCGGTGCTTCACCCCTGTGAGCATCACCTAGATCCAATGAGTGCTAAGTGTTCTATTTAATCTCATGAGAGATGGATTCATGTTGAATCACTACTCATGAAATATGGGTCATCGAGTTTGACTCAAAATCACACAGTTAAATCTTGATATTCATATCACAGCTTTGAATCTACCAGACAGAAGACAAAAGTCAGAAGTGTCCTTCACAAATCTTAAAACACACTTGGTTGCAACCGAACGATCAGATTTCACTGCTGTCAAAAAACACGAGATGTAGCCCATTGCATAACTAATATCAGCTCTAAGAGCTATGAGAGATGAGGCTGCCCACTAGTTCTTGGACAAAGACTCATCTGTTAGCATGAATGCTGATGGTATTCCTTTGGGGGAGTATCCTAAGAATTGGTAAGCATGTAGCATGATTGACATGTTGCATTCATGACTGTGTTTGTCATTGATGACAACATAGTATGGTTTCTATGAAAACTGATAGAGTAGCAGACAGAAATCACGATCGTATGGACAAAGCTTTGATGTTCAGGTGACGCATGGTTAAGGACATGTTCTACTCTATGTCCTGAGGATGAGGTTAAGTGCACATAACATAAGTCGAAGATGTAAAGAAGATATAAGAGATTATAAAGAGCAATGCAGAGATAGAGTACCTGAGAAGTAGTTTCTGATAATTGGATTGTATCTCCTAATAGAGATAGAATCAAGATATGTGAAGTTACACAGAGACAAAGGACACTCTGATGATGACATCAGCAAATGCACAAGTCCTGAAATCGCACATGTGAGAAGTTAAGACTGTGAACCGACATTGTTATGAGATTGCGAAATAATTAATTATCTTATTGTTGTCCTATTATAATTAATTGGGAAAGCTTCAAGGACGACTCAAGGAATTGTTTTGAGTATAAAGGAAAGTATTTTCATTGGTTGTAAAGTGTGATATGAGTGTGAATCAAGTGCAACGTGTGCGAACAAGAAGTAGAGTGTTTGGTAAACATGAGTACGCGATACAAGAGATTATTGGATGAGAAGTTGGTGATCTAGTATCAAGATCAGAAGGAGCAGAAGTTCAGTTGATAGGACTCTGGTTGATAGGACAGAGGAAGAGGAAACAAAGTACAGCTCAATTCTATTATTCTACAATGAATAATACAAAGATCATTTGGAAAATGGGTTCATTGCTCTTGCCCCGAAGTTGTTTGGATAGTGGATCCATCTGCCTTGTACAACTCCCAACAAGGTTGGCACAACTTCTAACAAGGATTCAAAGTCTCCTAGCAAGGACTGATATGTACTAAATGTTTTCATAGACTCCTAACAGGGTCCATCTTCTAACAAGGAATATTTATATTAGTACATCACCTTGCGAGTACCATCCCAACCGGAGTTTTCCCTCTAATCAAGGGTCTCCCTAGTTAACATATCTAGGGTTATTGTGTATGAGTATCTTGTTATGGTTGTTGATTATATTGCTCATATGGTTAGATTTTAAAAGGTTGATAATTGTTATAATAGTTGGATAACTGATTCCCATCCCCTCCCCGCCCCCCCTCCCTCCCTCCCTCCCTCCCTCAATTATATTGGTGGACTATATATTCTAACAATTGGTATCAGAGCCTCAAGTCTTTGAAGAGAAAGCTTAACAGCTTTGGGAGATCAATGGTGAATCACTTCAAAAAAGATAGTCCTAAGCTTGATGGGGTTAACTATGACAGCTGGAAAGAAAATATGAAGACTCATATGTTATGTATGGGTCCAGGATTTTGGCTTTTGACAAAGGATAACAAAGCAACTGTGGAAGAAAGCAAGCTTGAAGAATGCAGTGAAGCAGAAAGAAATTTGTTCATGTGCAATATGAAAGCTAGAGAAGCCTTCTTGACAACTCTTCCTGAGAATGAATACTATCAGGTAAAGTCACTAGAAACATCTCATAAAATTTGGAAATCTTTAGAATCTACTTTTGAAGGTGATACACATACAAAAAAGATAAGATTACAAAATTGGATATGCTTGTTTCAAGATGTTAAAATGATGGAAGATGAATCTGTAAGAAGCTATGTTGGTTGGATATCTAAGATTGTTGCAGGAATCAAGTCATATGGTGGATCCAAGGAAGAAGATGAGACTGTATGTAACATCTTGTAAACTTTAACACCACCATTCAAGCAAGTAGCACAAATGATTAAGCTTTTGATACCCTATACTGAGAAGTTCACCAGGGAAACTTTGCTTGGAAGGTTGGATGTAGCAGAAGCTAGTTTGAGACAGTCCCGAGAATTGACAAGAGTAGAGACAGCTTTTAGTGCCTTAAGTGTTCGTCCATGCTTATCTAGAAGTGCAAGCACTCATGGAGATTTTGCTAGCAGCAGCAGACCCAGATTTGAAGAAGACAGAAAGATTGAAGAAGGTTTAGCCCTGCTTGTAAGAAGAGAACCATATGGTAAGAGAAACTTTAAATGTTGGACTTGTAACAAATTTGGTCATTATGCATCAAGTGTCCTAAAAGAGAGAAAAAGTATGAAAGAAATTTTAAGTCTAGAAGACCTAAAAACTGTTTGTATGCAAATGAAGATGAGGAATCTGAGAAAAGAGATAAGGGTGAAAGTGATGATGAGCTAGGATTTGTAGCCATAAAAGAAGATGATCTTGACATAGAAATTAGAGAAGAAAAAGCTCTACTTTCCTAAGTCGAAAATAAATCTGATTGGATAATAGACAGTGGATGTTCACATCATATGATTGGTGATATGAACAAGTTTGTTAAATTCAGGAATCATGATGGAGGTATTGCTAGAGTTGGAAACAATGCAGCCTGTCACATCAGAGGGATAAGATCTATTACTCTTGATGGAAAAACTAACACTGATCATGTTTACTTTGCTGATGGTTTAAAGCATAACTTGTTGAGTGTTGGACAATTGGTGGATAAAGGTTACCAGTTGCAATTCACAGAAAAGACTTGTATTCTCAAAGATAAAGATGGTAAGCTGATGGAACAGGTACAAGATCCAGAGGTAATGTATTTCAGTTGAATCCTACTGAGATGACATATTTGGTTGCAAAAGTGAATAACAGTTAGTTATGGCATAGAAGGTTTTGTCATATAAACTTTGATAACATAGTGAAGATTAGTAGCATATTTGCAATTAGAGAATTGCCTAAGATAATGAAGCCTACTCATGTTGTTTGCAAAGAATGTATCATGGCTAAGAAGAAGAAGATATCATTTCCCAACAAGAAGTTCACTACTACAAAGAAGCTGGAGTTTGTTCATACAGATTTAAGTGGCCCTCCTAGGACAAGAGGATTCTGTAGAGAAGGTATTTTATATTTTTTTTTTATGATTTCACTAGAATGATGTGGGTAGCATTTCTTAAAGAGAAATCTGAAGCATTTGAGAAGTTCAAGATATTTAAGAATAGAGTTGAGAATGAATCTGATGTCAAGATTAAATGTTTGAGATCGGATAGAGGAGAGTTTACTTCTAGAGAGTTTAACATGTTTTGTGAAGAGAATGGAATTAAGAGACAGTTATCATCACCTATGACCCCTGAGCAGAATGGGATATCAAAAAGGAGAAGCAAATCAATATCAGAGGCAGCAAGAACAATGATGTTTGAGAACAATGTATCCAAGACATTTTGGAGAGAAGCAGTCAATACAACAATGTACACCATGAACAAAGTACCGATCAAAAAAGGTATGAATAAGACTCCTTATGATTTATGGTTTGGTCATACACCTCCAGTAAAGTATTTCAGAATTTTTGGAAGCAAGTGTTATATAAAGAGAGATGATGATGTTGGTATGTTTGATCCAAGAAGTGATGAAGGTATGTTTTTTGGTTATTCATTGAAAAGCAAAGCTTACACATGTTTTAACCATAGAACCAAGACAATAGTTGAGTGTGCAAATGTAAAAGTTGATAAAAAGTTTGGAATTAAAGAAAGGATGATGGATTACAATTTTGATGAAGAAGAAAAAAAATCCTAGAATGGTTAGAGAGAATGTAGAAGTTCTTTTTGAGACTAACAATGATCTGTAGAATGATGTGCAAATTGTTGAGCAAAGATGAGAATAGAGATCTATTGATGTCAGTTTTGTACCACTACATAACATATAGCAATTGAACACTTGATATGGGATATCAAACACTCAATTCCTCTCTTGAAAAGTTAATACTCATGAAGAGATGAGAAAAACTCCAATGTTCCTTACACTTGTGGATACTAACTCAGTTATATCGATGTGATTTGTTGGTAATCATGTAGGTGGCCTTACGTTGTTCATTCAAGGATAATTTGGGTTTTGGGATGATGGTGATGATAATGGGTTTGTAAAATATATGAATGTCAGATAATGTTGATGGTGGTGATGATGGGGGTGTGTTTACCAATGATGTTTTTCTTTACTTCTTTCTTCAAATCTCCAAATACTAAACTACTCACTGCTCTACTCCTATGAATGGAAAGATTAGCAAATGGACAGGGATCAAAACTAATGAAAGCTAACTAGAGGCTCTACCTCCATAGATGCAATGATTCAAGGGAAAGTGACTAGATTACCACGCAAGGCTTCCTAACTAGCCACTAGGATGCTAGTGGCCTAGTTTATAGATCTCTATCAAACATCCACTAATATCACCATGCAATTATCCATCTACTTCTTACTCTTACTTAGCAACTTTCTCAAAAATTAAAACTACTTTAACAACTCCAAAGAAAATCTAATTCTAACTATTGGAAGTAGAAACCATGTAATAACACCAAATGTTCTTACTCACCATGAAGTCACAACAATGATAAAGAGAGGCAATTTTGGTATTATCTTAGCAAGAATTTTCTCTGACCCTTTACAAATGAGAACAAATGGCCTTATATAGAGGCCAAAATTACAACTAATGGTAGAGATTAAGAGGCAAAACCAACGATCCAGATAGGATCCTAGAAACCCTAATTAGGGTTGCCACCCTATCGGCCAATGAGAAGATGCCACCTCATCAATGGACCAATGAAAAAGGAAAAAGTGGCAACCAATGAGAAGGCACCAAAATGGTAGCCAATCAGAATCAAACACCTATCTTGCCCAAGAAGAAGGCTTACATCAAATGATCTTCTAGTATAGTTCTACCCCTTTCTTTCATCATTTTAGCCAAAGCAACGAGCTTGGCTAGCTTGTCGTTGACTTCCTTCATGGGAGGGAAAAGTGTATGTGTCATCTTGAGCTCAGCTAAATTCATCATGTTGCTCACTGCTTGCAATGTTTTCTCATGATCCTTCTCATATTCTTTCGCATATCCGCTAAAGGCATTGAGGGAGGCAAGGGTGCCCAAATGTTTCTTCTTGATGACAACCTTCCCCAACTCATCCAATCTTGATCCAAATTCTGTCTCATTGACATTCTCCTCTTGTCCACTTGAATCATCTTCTTGGCTTGTAGCCTCAATTATGCTCTCTCTTGATGGCCCTGCATTCTGTTTCTTTGCTAGAAGTTCCCGATGTTCTTTACTTTTCTCAACCTCCAAACCTCTCTTCCTGTTCTTTCCTGCTGGCTACTACCCTCACCTTTTTGTCCGACTAATTCTACTAGACTTTCCTTTTGTTTCATCTTCTCATAAGTAAGGTGTACCCTCTGACTTTGTAATTTTCTTAACTTATCATTATACCACGACTCGGTGTGTAGATCCACTGTCCTTGTAACTACTTCCAAGGAAGGATCTTGATGATCATCCCAATCTGTTGGATTCAACTCCGTTCCATCCACTGTATCATAATCTTCTCTTAGCACATTTTCATCATCTTCCAGTTGATCGGGAATATCAAGGCCTCTCCATCTAATTGCCCTCATCATGTTCATTGGCAATCTTGAGAAAGCTAACTTTCTCACATGAAAGTCATCTTAGGCATTGGCCCAAAAATCTTCTATATTAGGAACATATTTAAAAGTATTTTCGTGAGATGTCTTGATAAGGCCATTAGGATCAAATCCTTGCCTTGCTCTATACCATCCTAGATGATACCATTCTAACTCTTTCTCTACGGCTGCAAAGGCGACAGGATTGGGACAACTATCATTGCCAATTCCAAATGAAAAGGTAATCCCTGTCTCACCTTTAAGTTTCATCATTTTGTCATAATGCTCAAGTTGCCTAGCCAACTCCATCAAAACTACCTTGTCAGGTGGGTATCTTGGAAGTTTCTTGGGACAAACTGTGCTTCCTACTACTCTAATATAAGTGAATTGCGGAAATTGGATGAACCAACTCCCATACTTCTTAACCTTTGCTTTTGCTTCCAATGAAAGCCTCTTAGCAGGTGTCCCTTCCAATATCCTTACCGTCTTCATGGCAAAGGCATCATAAAATATTTTATAATCTTTATTGTTGTGCAAATGAAGTTGTGGATAACATTCATGCACCAAACATTGCCTCGGCCCATTGCCAATTACTCCTAAGGCCTTAAATTCAGAATTTTCATATTATCTCATAATCAGATAGAAAAGATAGGACCCCATATAGATTGCTTTTGATTTTGCACGGTCCTAAGTTGCAACTCTAAATTCTCGCTTATAATCCTAACCCAATCAAACCTTCTCTTTCCATTTTCAATTTCATCAATAAAAAAGTACATCTAGTTTTCGAATTGCATACCTTGAGCTAAGCCCATGATCCCGCTGAGAAGCACAATAAGGTTGTCATACTCTGAATGAAATCAGACTTGGTGAGCTTTGATGACCTAGTGACTCCCTTCTTGCCTTCGTGTAACCAATTCTACTTTAGATGAATGAAGTAAGCCTCCTGATTATCCCAAAATAAGTTAGCCGCTTGATCCATCATAAGCATTGTCATGCTTTTATACTGGGGAATATTAAATGCTTCTTCGACCACTTGTCCGCCGACATTGGCCAACACTCTCTTCCCTTCATCAAAAATGGACTTAGTCACAATATCTAACCGGGATGCACACTCCATTACCAACTCTGGACAAGGCAAGGTAGGAGGGAAAGCTGCCGCATGCACAATTCCGCTTTTGTAGATCTTCTTTGCCATGGGGGATTGTCCTTCCTTCAATCTGTCCTTGAACTATATCATGTTTACTGTACCAATATTGGTATCACTTGTTCGCCTCACTTCCGAGAAGAAGGTGATCTTAGGCATCATGTCTTCCTTGTCTTTTTTGGTATTCGTTCTCTTTAGGTTCTTGCTTGCACTAACATCTACAATCCTAAACACTTATTTCTGCCCCTTCATTCTAAATGATATGGACTACACTTATCAATCTCCAACCTTCTTTTGATCAATGGTATCTAGTGTATTTCTGCCTCTCCAAGTCCTATCTCTACACTTATCAATCTCCAACCTTCAACCTAGGGGTGGGACTACCACTTATTTCTGCCTCTTCGTTACCCTTAGGATGGACTACACTTATATCTCCCAACTTCAATCCTAGGGCGGTCTAGCTTATTTCTGCCTTGCCAAGTGTCCTACTATGAAATCTACACTTATCTCTCCAAACTTCAACCTATCAATGAAATGATGAAGTGGTGGATGATGAATGCAAGAAGAATACAAGGGAAATGAACCAAGCAAGAACAAGGAGTAGAATCCGCCTTCAAGTCAATCTTCACCTCTAAAAATGAATAGAATTTTACTTTAATTTTGTCTTTACCAAAAACTAGGCCCTCTTCAAATTCGGATCAGATTTTAAAATTTCAAGCCTCCTTGCAAATAATGATGCCCTAGCAAAAATCAAAACTTTAACTTCATTGAACTCGCCCACATTTGCCAAAATCAAACCCTTGGATCACATAGCCTCTTCACCAACAAAATTGCCCAAATCTAGAAATTGAAATCGCAGCCTTTGGGAAGAAAATCAGACCCCACGAAAAATTGCCTAAGCAAGAAAATTCCAGATCTGCTCCAAAATCTGACCTAGGGCAGAAATTCGCCCATGATGGAGGAAGAGAAAACGCCACCAAACAAGGAAAATCTGCCCAAGAAAATCGACCAAGCCTGCAACCTACCCTTCTGGAGAAAAATCGTTCAACACATGAGGAAGATGGAATGGGGAGATAAGAAGGGGGGAGCCCCTCTTATACGAAAATTTCCTTGTCTCTCCAAGCTAGCCGACTTGCCCTAAAGGAAAGCAAAAATTAAATTAGCTCTTTATTAATGGCCCAGATTTAAATGCCATGCTAAAATTACTTAGCTCAAAGTGAAATTAACCCATTTAATTGCCAATTGTGATCAAAAATTGCTAAAATAAAACAAGGAAAGCCTAGGAGATGCCAAAAAATTTATTCAAAAACTTTTTACTAATTAAAATATCATTAAAATTGAATTTAGCAAGCTAAAATCGATTTTCAATTTTAATTTACCAATTTCTTTTAAGATTTAAAAATCTTCTAGGCAATATTTCAACCAATTTAATGAGATTTTGCAATTTAATCCACTTTCAATTTTGCAATGCAATTTTTATTTTTAACCAAAATAAATCATCTTTTTGGCATTCAAAATTGATTTTCCAATTTTAATTTCACTATCAAAAAATTTCTCTCCTCACCAAAAATATTTAAGATTTTCCAAAACAATTAAATCTATAAAAAAAAGTTCAAGCTTATACAATTATTTCAAATTTTCAAAATCCGTCAAGTCCAAAAATTTGCAAATTTATCCTGCCGAATATTGTTCTAACCATCGAAAAAAATGTGTCTTTAAAATCGTTTGGCCTAAGGATAAAATTACATGTTCCAAAAAATCAAGTTTCACACCGGGTGAAAAATAAGTCCAACCACATCCCTCCTAGTCCAAAGGCGTCCAAAGTGTAAAAATTTCAAATCGAAAACCTTTGGAAAACTCCGAAAAATTTGCCAAGCAACCGAAAAAATTCCAAAAATCCGCGAAAATTGTCAAGGCTTGCCCAAAGAAGGGTGTCCCCAAAAATTTTGGGGGGATGGTGTGAAAACCTCAAAAGAAGATCTAAACCACGAGATGAGATAAGAGTTGAGTTAGAAACTCCTACCTCTAATAGGAACCTGACAAAGAATCACCCTCCAGAGCAGATTATTGGAAGCAAAGACAAAGGAGTCATGACAAGAAACAGAGTAAATGAGGAATTATGTTTGATTTCTCAAGTTGAACCTAAGAGTGCAAATAAGGCATACAAAGATGATCATTCAATCCAAGCAATAAAGGAGGAACTTGATCAAATTGTGAAGAATGATACATGGAAATTGATTCCTAGGACTAAAGACAAGAATGTTAGAGGAACTAAATGGGTATTCAGAAACAAGATGAATGAACAAGGTGAAGTTGTAAGAAACAATGCTAGACTGATCTGCAAAGGTTATTCACAGCAAGAAGGAATAGATTATGAGGAAACATATGCCCCCTGTAGCCAGAATGGAAGTAGTGGGAATTTTTTTGGCTTATGCAGCCAATAAGAAATTCAAAGTGTATTAGATGGATGTCAAATCAACCTTTTTGAATGGAGAACTTGAAAAAGTATACATAGTAGCCTGGAGGATTTCCTTTGACAGAAAACAAGGATATGGTATGCAGATTGAAGAAAGCTCTATATGGTCTAAAACAAGCACCTAGAACCTGATATGCAAGGTTGGACAAGTATTTGGCAAGCTCAGCTTTGCTAAAGGTACGGCAAATAGTAACTTTTATTTGAAAGAAATTGAGAATGGTTTGCTAATAATAGTGATATTTGTTGATGACATAATTTTTGGAGGCAATGATGAAGCGAGTGATAAGTTTGCTAAAGAAATGAAGAATGAGTCTGAGATGAGCACGATTGGTGAGATGAATTTCTTTCGAGGTTTGCCGATTGTGCAAAACAGTATTGGCATTTTCATTTCACAAGCTAAGTATTTGAAAGACTTGCTAAAAAGATTTGGCTTGGAAAGTTGTAAGCCTATTGGAACACCAATGATAACTGGTCATGAGTTATCTAGCAAGGATGAGACACCTACAGTTGAGCAGAAGAAGTACAGATCCATGATTGGAGGTTTGCAACATCTAACTCACACTAGACCAGATATAGCAAATGCAATTGGGATTGTAGCTAGATTTCAAGCTGATCCTAAGGAGTATCATTATGCAACAGTAAAAAGGATATTCAAATATTTGAAGGGAACATCTGATTATGGGATATGGTATGACAAATCGAGTGATTTCACTTATGTTCTGATACTGATGCGAATTGGGCTAGCAATATGGATAACAGAAAAAGCACTAGTGGTGGAGCATTTTTCTTAGGAGGAAGATTGGTTTCTTGGCTAAGCAAGAAACAAGATTGCATTTCACCGAGTACAGCTGAGGCAAAGTATGTAGCAACAACAAATAATTCTAATCAGATCATGTGGATGAAGCTGATGTTGAAGGACATTGGGATAGAATTTTTAGAACTTGTTATCATATATTGTGATAACACAAGTACAATAAGTATGTCTAAGAATCCTGTATTGCATTCTAAGACTGAGCATATATCTATTAAGTATCATGTTTTGGGAGAGAAGATTGCAGAGAAAGAGATCAAATTGGAATATGTCAGTACTAAAGATCAGATTGTAGATATCTTTACAAAGCCCTTGCCTAAAGATACATTTGAGTACTTGAGAGGTATGCTTAGGGTTATGCCCCTACCTACTTCAAAGTAGATGATGCAGAGATTGCATCAGTCCAATGGTACAGAGCACTATTGTTTGGTTGGACTGAATGTTGATGCTTCCTGTATGGGGGAGTATCTGTGATGAGTAGAGTCACTAAGGACTCTTGGTAATTGGTCTTGAACAGTATCTTTGGACACTTAAGTTGGTCGAAGACTTGGAGCAGATCATTGGCATAATAAGGCCTTTTCCATTGTTGTCAATGCAGGACATTTGTACATGAAAAACATCTCTACTCTATTAGGGAGATTTAGAAAGACTCAAGTAAGGAGAAGGAATATCTCTATAGCGGAGATACACAGCATGAAGAGTTATTAATGCCTAAAGAGGAAGATAAGTACAGATTGATATATGGGGGAGAAGCTGAGAGTTGTTTAACATGTGAACAACTGATGCCAATCCTAAAAGATGCAATACAGAGCAATGTTTCAGAGGATTTCAGATTTGATTGATGAAGAGGATTTGAAAAGATGAGAACAGCAGCAGCAACAGAGTGTTGTTTTGGTATTCTAAGAACCTATATGTTTTTTCATCTATGTTGCCATCAATGCCAAAGGGGGAGATTGTTAGCATGAATGTTGATGATATTCCTTTGAGGGAGTATCCTAAGCATTGGTAAGCATGTAGCATGATTGACATGTTGCATTCATGACTGTGTTTGTCATTGATGACAACATAGTATGGTTTCAATTAACACTGGCAGAGTAGCAAGCATAGATCGTGGTAGTACAGATAGAGCTTTGATGTTCAGGTGACACACGGTTAAGGGCTTATTCTATACTGTGTCCTGAGGATGAGGTTTAGTGCGCATAACATAAGTCGAACACGTACAGAAGATATGACAAATTTATAGAGAGCAATGCAAAGACAAAGTACCTGAGAAGCAATTTCTGATAATTGGATTGTATCTCCTAACGGAGATAGAATCAGGGTATGCGAAGTTACACAAAGACAGAGGACAGTCTGATGATGACATCAGCAAGTGCACAAGCCTTGGAGTTGCACATGTGAGAAGTTGTTAAGATTGTGAGCCGACAGTGTTATGAGATTGCGAAATAATTAATTATCTTAGTGTGGTCCTATCATAATTAATTATAAAAGCCTCAAGACCGACTCAAGGAATTGTTTTGAGGACTTGATATAAAAGAAAGTATTTTCCTCGGTTATAAAGTGTGTTATGAGTGTGAATCAAGTGCAAAGTGTGTGAACAAGAAGCAGAGTGTTTGGTAAATGCGAGTAAGCGATCCAAGGAATTATTGACTGCGAAGTTGGCAATCTGGTATCAAGAATTGAAGGAGCAGAAGTCTGGTTGATACAACAAAGGAAGAGGAAACAAAGTACAATTCAATTCTATTATTTTGCAAGGAATAATACAGAGATCATTTGGATAGTGGGTCCATCTGCCTTATACAACTCCTAATAGGGTTGGAATCTCCTAACAAGGATTCAAAGTCTCCTAACAGGGACTGATATGTACTAAATGTTTTCATAGACTCCTAACAGGGTCCATCCTCTAACAAGGAATGTCTATATTGGTACATCATCTTGTGGGTACCACCCCCATCGGGGTTTTTCCTCTGATCAAGGGTTTTTCTAGTTAACATATCTGGTGTTATTGTGTATGAGTATCTTGTTATGGTTGTTGATTATATTGCTCATATGGTTAAGGTTTAATAAGGTTGATAATTGTTATAATAGTTGGATAACTGATTCACACCCCCCCTCTCAATTATACTGGTGGACTATATATTCTAACATCATCCTATATAGAAGAATCCGATTTCACTGACAACTTCAACCCTTTCTCCATAGTTGTAGATACAGCTTTGCAGTTGTGCATCTAAAACTTGTCCAACAGACTTCAAGCATACTTTGACTGAGAAATAAAAATGCTGCCTTCATTCTACCAAACATCAACACCTAAGTTGTAGAGATGGCCCAAGTCCAACATGTCAAATGATTCACACAAACTCTATTTGATATGTTCAATCAAAATTATCGAACTACTAGTGATAATGAGGTCATCAACATAGACAACAAGCATAAGAATATCACCACAAGTGTTTTTGACATAGAGATTACAACCAGAGAGACACCTTTAAAAGCCATGATCATTTAGGTGCTTATTAATTTTAATCTACCAAGCCTGAGGAACCTATTTAAGGCCATAGAGTGCTTTCACCAATTTGCAGGCCTAGCGTTCTTTCCCAACAACCATGAATTCTAGAGGTGGTGTCTTCTTGCAACTCACCATTGAGGAATACACTCTTGACATCCATTTGATGGAGTTTCAAATCAAATTGAGTAGGCCAAGCAAAGACAAGCCCAATGGTACTCATCTTGGATATAGGAGCAAAAGTCTCCTCATTGTCAATGCCTTCTTTTTGTGATAACTTCCTAGCAATAAGATGAGTTTTATACTTGTCAAGGATTGCGTCAACTTTGTACTTTCTACACATATTTACAGCTAACAGGCTTTTTTGCCTAGAACGGGATCAGAAAGGACACAAGTGTTATTCTTCAGAAGGTTCTAGTGTTCTACTTCCATAGGTTGTTCCCACTCAGGAATACCTTTAGCCTTAAAATACATTTGAGGCTCATAAATGCTATGAATGTTGGTCATAAGAGAAAAGCTTATTGTAGGTTCTTGCTAGTTCTTGTTTCAAGGTGTTCTAAGCAATAGCTCATCCATGAAGATCATTGATGATCTTGACACACGATTTAGGCTGATGAGTAGAAGGACCAACACTTGATGGAAGAGGAACTTCATCCTTTAGAATATCAGGAGCAAACTCATATGGATTTAAATCACAAGGCTCCTAAGGAAAATCATGCAGTAGAAGATCATGCTTGGGAGACTCCATATCAAAGTCATAGAGTTTGCAAAAACCCTTTGGAATATTAGAAGGCTTATGATATTCCAAAGGATAAAAGTTCCTCCTACAACAAATGTTGGTACTTCTACTCATTGTCCTAAGTGGTGGGCCAAGACCATCAATGATCTTTCTGATGATGAGCTCCTTCTAAGTAGAACACCTAGAAATAAGAGCAAGCAGCAGCCTACAATAACCTTTGCACTTATGGCTAATATTTCATAGCATTTTTGAGCTTCAAACATATTCCAAGGCTAGAGGTATTATGTTTGGGAGACTCCAACATCTGTTGGAGAACGAAGTCCATTCTTTGGAATATCAGGAGCAACTGATCTAGATGTAATTCAACAGGTTCTCGAGGAAAATCAGGAGGTGCATGACTATGTCTAGGAGACTCCACTTCAAAGTCATAGAAATTGCAAAAACTCTCCCATTAGGTGGACCTAAGGGAAGACAAACACACAAATCTATAGCCTTGAGAGGTTGATCCTCAAGGCACAAAACAAGAGAAGAATGCGCTCACTTCATCAAATACAACATCCCTATTGAAGATGAGTCAATATGTATTAATATCAATGAGCCAATAAGCTTTTTGATTGTCATTGTAACCTATGAAAATGAGCTTTTGGCTCTTGGAATCCAACTTGGAAAGCTTGGCATTTGGAATCCAAACGTAGGAGATGGAGCCAAAAACTTACAGGTGAGTGATTTTAGGCTTCCTGGTTGACTAGGCTTCTATGGGAGTCTTCTTCTTGACAGCCTATGTAATAGACCAGTTCATTAGATAGACAATATTATTCCCTACTTCCCAATACTTCTTTGGACCATTTCTACATTCCAAAATAGAATGATCAATTTCAATGATTGTGTGATAATGCTGCTCGACACCACCATTTTGTTCAAGGGTGTAGGGTGTGGTAAGTTGGTGTTTGATGTCATGATGTGCACAAAAAGTGGAGAAATCAAAAGAAAAACATTCCCTCCATCTTTATCAAACCTAAGAGTGATTATTTGTTCACTAGACTCCTTTTCAATTAAGACCTTAAAACTTTGAAACTTTTTGAACTGTATAAAAATTTAAAGAAAATATACCAACATTTTGGAACTAAAATCACCAAAGAATAACAAAAAAAACTCAACCTAGTAACAAAAGGTGTTTTCATTGATCCACATTCATCAGCATGAAGCAATTTTAATAACCTTGGAGGGTATTCAAGAGTCACAATCTGAGAAGGGGGTGAGACACTGCTTTCCAATCTAACAAACTCTGCAAACTCCAATCTCAGGTAGGGCAATCACTACATCTTCCTAAACAAGCTCAAAGAGGTAGCGTATGTTCAAGTTATCATCCTGCCATGGCATGCTCAAGAGAATCACCAATGTTAACAAGGTGACACAAACCATGATCCTCAATTCCCACAACCACTGTTAAGCGAGTCTCCTAATCAAAACTACAACATTTGTGAAGACCGAAAGCCACATCCAACCAAGGAGTGTGCCCCATAATCTAAACAACTAAGAGAAGATTAGGATTCATTCTTGGAACATAGTCTATGTTGAGTAAAATTAAATTCCTCACACCAAATTGAGTATGGACTGTGCCCTTACCGACAATGGTACTCTTCTACTTCTCCAAAAATGATTGAGTGAAAGGTGTGTAGTCAGCGAACCAATCTCAACAATGAGTGAAATGTCGAGATGCACCTGAGCCGACATATCAAGCAAATGATTTTACATGGTCTATTGAACGGTTAGTCATAAAGGCATGGAAGGTTGACTCCTAATCAACGTGCTCTACTACATTGGCCTATAACTAAGACCTTACTTGCTTTGTTGTTCAAAAGCCAGGCATAACCGATAATTTTTCTTGAGATGACCATACTTGTAGAAATAATCACACTAGATGTTCTTCTTCTTGGAGTTGTCTAGGGATTAAACTGGGCCTTTTTGCTGAGAGGGTTGAGATTTCCCTTTATCCTTACCAACAAATTTTTCTATGAGTTCTTTGGAAGATGAACTAACACCATCTGAATTGTTGTTTCCAATGATATTGCTCTAAAACCATTGTGCAAAGATCAAAAAACATCAAGACAATGTTAGTTGGAGCAATGTTAAGAGTTGTGATATTGCTATTAGGATTTAACTGTGTGATTTTAAGTCAAACTCATTGACCCATGTTTCATGAGTATGTGATTCAACATGAATACATCTCTCATGAGAATAAATGGAACACTTACTACTCATTGGATCTTGGTGACGCTCACAGGGGTGAAGCACCGAGACTTCCCGAGAGGTCATCCATCCCAGTATTACTCCAGCCTAAGCGCGCTTAACTATAGAGTTTCCTCCATGGTTAAACCCAAAGCTTGCAAACCCATTTGCCAAACCTTCATCAAGTGTTGTGCCTTATGAACCATTCATTAAAAAGCCCCTTAAGCTCATCAATTGATAAGTAGGAGATAATTTCCACTGCAAGTCAAATTATGATATTGCTGTTAGGATTTAACTGTGTGATTTTGAGTCAAACTCATTGACCATGTTTCATGAGTAGTGATTCAACATGAATCCATCTCTCATGAGAATAAATGGAACACTTAGCACTCATTGGATCTAGGTGATGCTCATAGAGATGACGCACTAGGACTTCCCGATAGGTCACCCATCCCAGTATTACTCCAACCTGAGCGCACTTAACTACAGAGTTTCCTCCATACTTAAACCCAAAGCTTGCAACCCCATTTGCAAAACCTTCACCAAGTGTTGTGCCTTATGAACCAATCATTAGAAAGCCCCTTAAGCTCATCAATTGATAAGTATGAGATAATTTCCACAACAAGTCAAATTGTGATATTGCTATTAGGATTTAACTGTGTGATTTTGAGTCAAACGCATTGACCCATGTTTCATGAGTACTGATTCAACATGAATCCATCTCTCATGAGAATAAATGGAACACTTAGCACTCATTGGATCTAGGTGATGCTCACAGGGGTGAAGCACTGGGACTTCTCAGGAGGTCACCCATCACATGAATCCATCTCTTATGAGAATAAATGGAACACTTAGCACTCGTTGGATCTAGATGATGCTCACAGGGGTGAAGCACTGGGATGGTGGGTGTCCCAGTGCTTCACCCCTGTGAGCATCATCTAGATCCAACGAGTGCTAAGTGTTCCATTTATTCTCATGAGAGATGGATTCATGCTGAATCGCTACTCATGAAACATGGGTCAATGAGTTTGACTCAAAATCACATAGTTAAATCCTAATAGCAATATCCCAATTTGACAAGATGGGTGACCTCCCGGGAAGTCCCGGTGCTTCACCCCTGTGAGCATCACCTAGATCCAATGAGTGTTAAGTGTTCCATTTATTCTCATGAGAGATGGATTCATGTTGAATCACTACTCATGAAACATGGTCAATGAGAAGACTCAAAATCACACAGTCAAATCCTAATAGCAATATCACAATTTGACTTACTGTGGAATCACTACTCATGAAACATGGGTCAATGAGTTTGACTCAAAATCACACAGTTAAATCCTAATAACAATATAACAATTTGACTTGCTGTGGAAATTATCTCCTACTTATCAATGTTAAGAGTCTCAACAAAGTGCTCATAAGAAGATGGTAGAATTTTTAGGCTGATCACCAACATGTCTTCTTTCATTTTCCGTGTAATTGCTTCCAACTAATCATGAATGTCCTTGATTATATTGAGATGATCTTGTAGGGACACCCATTCATCCATCATGACAATGAAGAGTGTGTTCTTTAACAATGCATGGCTCTTATTAGCGGTTTCATACAAACCTTTTAGATGCCCCCAAATTTTTTGCTACTGTTTTGCCAAGAGGAACCTATGATAGTTGACCATCAGCGACCAAGAGTTTGATAAGCATAACAACTTCCCGATTTTGCTCATTAAATATGTCTACATCTTTAGGACAATCGATCTTGCCCAAAACAATTATGTACATTTGTATTCCAAGATCATCAGCATTTTCTGCCTCCAAGTATTGCAGTTGGGGCCATTACATATATATGCATATGTGTGTGTGTGTGTGTAATTTTCACTTTGCTGTTGTCATGCCCATCGTAAGTGTTGTAGGAGTTTGATTAGTGAATAATTAATATGTGGGCTATGAGAATAATTGTGATTAGTAAGTCCAATTATTATATAATTCTAATTACTTAGAATGTTGATAATAGAGTTTACATCATGCCATGTGATGATGCAAATGCCTTGATGTTGATGTTTTGTTGATGCCATATATTAGAGATAATATATATATAATTAATTATAAGATTGTAATTATGTTAATGAACAGACATGTCCCATGAAGGGACATGTCTATTCTTTACTTTCTTATATATATAAAAGAGGTTGCTGCCATTTGGAAAACATATATCAAAAATGTGACAATGCAAATATACTTGTAGCAGACCTCTAAAAACTAGCATGGTATCAGAGCACGTTTCAATCCTGAGAGATGTAGAGTATACTGATCTTGAAGGGAAATCAACTCTCACATGAACCATATAAATATGTGATTATGGAACATTGGTATGATATGTTGTAGAGATAAATATCGCCTTCCATCCTTCATATGTTTACTACCATTCAGATCGCTTAAAGACAATGATGTGGAGATGCACTGCTTAATCAATGGGTATAAAGATGAATGATGTTGTGATGATCACTAGTATCATTGAATACTGATATAAATACAATGTCAAGAGATTTACATGTGTCGTGTCTATTGTATACCAATAAATATCACCGCCTTGTTATTGCAGACGTAGTGAGTAGAAGACTCAAAGATATCCAAGAGACATGAGCATCATAAATTCCTTATGATGAGAAATAATTGCAGAGGTGTTCACGGTCTCCATAGATCTTGTGAAATCGGGAATAACTAGTCAATGCTCAATGATAAGTTCATCGCACACAAGCTGAACCTCATCTCACTCATTTCTAAGTGTGCATTCAAGATGATCTTTCTACGCGACTGCAACCAGTATGATGATGATATAAAATGTGAGAACCGCTCTATTGAATTCTTCCTTTATTTGATGGAGACCAAACCCTTGCTGTTACCAGCTTATACTTTGTCCCCTTTGATGATCGATTCATTCCCGTTGACGAAGAAAATCTCTTTGTCAATGACTACGATTTGACCAAATAGTGGGGCATACTTATTCATGTTAAACATCTAGAAAGTATTGGTAAGGACCATGCCAAATGGTCCCCAACAACAACAGGTATTTTGTCATATCGACGGCAGTGGGAGTTGGAGACGACATTGAATGTCAATGATGTAATGGATTGATTCTTGTAGAGACTGGGAGGCACTATGGTGCTATGATAATTATTCACACAAGTCTTAGAAGGATGTCTTTGATCAGGACAGTGGCGTGGCTATAATAAGTAGAGTGGAGGGCATTGAGAATGCTCGTAGAGTGAGTTATTTATTTTATTGAAAATTGGCAAAGACTTTGTGAAGCAAGTCTATGTGCAGGTTGATTAGGAATGAGAATTGAGGAAACCTATGTGTACGTGTAAAGGTATGATATATTAATTTAATATATCTAAATAATATTAATCAGTAGAAGTGTGATCATAATTATTCACGTTGGTGAATATTTATGGAAGGTAGTTAAGAGTTTAAGGTAAATGGTTATCTATATTTGATATTATTATAACAAATAGAAATTTTCACAAGGAAAATAGTGTGTTAACGTGAGAGGAGATTGATAATCTCTAACCAACTGATCATTTAATCTTTTAATGAAATAATTAATGTAATAAATAATTATTTTTTTGGCTACATTATAGTCTAATGGAAAGATAGATTAAATATTGATATGTAGAGAAGTATTTATTTGTATTTCTATAAGAGCTATTGTGAGGCCTCGCCCCAACCCATAGTAGCATAGTTGATACATTATTATTTTGATACTCATAACTTGATATGTCGAGACACTGTCGAATACATTGAACATTATTATGTTATCTTGTGTGATGTTTACTTTCAGATATTTGATTTTGTCATTTAATGCTTTATGAACATATATACTGATGAAGTAAGTGAATGCAGAATTAACACTTTGATTTTCCAATTTTAATGATTAACTATATGAGTAGAACAAGATAAATTACTGATTATTTGAAAAATGGATGTTTTAATTTATGTGATTTCCCTGATACGTTATATACATATGCATGTGATTTTCTTGAGCTACTGATGTGAGTAATGAGTGTGCAGGATATTTTAGCCGAAAGGTCTAACGAAGAAACGAAGTTGAACCCTATGTACCGTTTGTGGAAACCAGGGTTAAATCTGATGAAAGATGCAAACCCTGTTGTTCATATTTTATTTGTATCATGAGATGTATGAATGTATCATTCTGTAATCTTTAAATGTTAATGTTTCATAACAGTGATTTTTCAATGTCGTTTGACACTCGTGAATTGTATATGCATTCCAGCATGATAATTAGGGTTAACCGAGTAACCCAAAGATCTAAGTCGGACTAGGTTAGTGACCTTTTTGCTAATCAGTTTATAATCGAGATTAATTACCCCTAATTGGGATTAGTGTTTAATTTGCTTTTTGAAGGTTGTTAGTAAGTCCTAAAATTTCCTAGCTTTTGATAGGTCCCTAGGAACCTAAAACCATTATGCTTCTAAACATAAACTAAACTTTAAATTGTGTAAGATGCCTCCCATTACACGAAGCAACCAACGAGGTAGAGGTCGTAGGGCGAGAGGTGGCAAAGCGAAACACCACCACCGAACCCGAATCAGGACATTTTGGATGCCCTTCAAACATTGATTGGTGTAGTCCAACAGAGGCTACCACTTGTAGTACAGCCAGGGCAGCAAATTCTCGAAGGGGAAGCAAAGGGACCCGGAGGAGGCGAGGCCGATGGCAGAGAGAGGAGTAGGATTCCCCACCCAGGCAGGTAGAGGGACAGGGCGAGCATGAGGGTGAGTCGATACATCAAAGAGGACCACCACTCAATAGACCTCCTAGACATGTAGGAGATGATATCTGGGAGTTGATACAACTCCAGCCACCATTCTATACCAATTCCATTGAGGGAACAATAGCAGAGGCCTGGTTACAGAGTCTACAGCGGTGCTTTGGATTACGTCCTTATGGGAGTAATCTGAAGGCACGTCTAGCAGTCCATCAGCTAAGGGGAGATGCCTCCAATTAGTGGCATCAGAAGGAGACTATAGGAGGAGTGAGGATGGATACCCTCACATGGGAGTCATTCTTGGAGAGATTCCGAAAGAGGTACCTATCCGAGCACTTCAGACAGAAGCAGATTGAGGAATTTCATTCTCTGTATTAGAGGGGTCTCATCGTAGCTTAGTATGAGAGCAGGGTTCTCAAGCTCCTTCCATACGTTGAATACATGAAGGATGAGAAACTGCGAGTACATCGCTTCATCATGGGCCTAAATTTCTCACTCCAAGGTCTAGTTCATTTGGCCTTCCCTACCACCTTCAGATAGGTAGTTGAAATAGCACTTGTTGCTGAGGATACTTGAGGTAGACAGGAGTCACAGGATTGGTCTCAGAACCGAAACTCTACCCAGCAGAAACCCCCTTGGAAAGGGAATTAGAACTATACAGCAGGGTCCTCTAAGGGCCAACAGTCTCAGCAACAGAAATCACAGCATAAGCCCTCACAGGGTTATTAGGGCTCCAAGCCCAAACAGTGGCAGCCACAGGGTCCCAAACAGGAACAGAAGGTACAGGCCCCACAGTCACAATCAGTGAAGACTCGGCAGTCTTCTAGGAGTGGATACAGTGGATCTAGTAGGTCAAGAGGCCCACAGCAATCTGGATCACAGGGTGCACGATCTTATACCCAAGGACCATGCTACACTTGTGGTGGCATGGGTCATATAGCTAGAGAGTGTCCGCAGAGACAGTCATCCAGTGGTTAGAGAGGGGCTTTTTCAGAGCCGACAGTTGGTGATATGGGCAAATTCCACAGAGTTTTTGCAAAAGTTGACAACCGCCAGGCTGAGCATCAGGCCACAGTTATCGAGGTTACAAGTATAATACAAGGTCGTATGGTTGTTGTTTTATTTGATTCCGGAGCTACTGACTCTTTTATATCTCCATATGTAGTGGAGCGTTGTGCGCTAGTGGCAGTTAGACAGGATGTCAATTGGGAAGTAGAGTTAGCCTTAGGAGCCAGAGTGTCAGTTAGTTCCATGGTGCATAATTGCTTGATTAAGATTGGAGACATGTCCACGATGTCTAATCTACGCATTACCCCTCTAGGTTCTTATGATGTTGTTATTGGCATGGATTGGCTTTATGCCCACAGCGCCAAGATGGATTGTCGACAGAAGAGGGTAGAATGTGTGGACGAGTTTGGGATCTCTAGAGTGATCTTTGGGGTAAAGAGACCAGTATCCCTTCATACAATTTTCGCTCTACAACTTAGGCGGTGCATGCGAAAGGGATGTTAGTTGTTCGCTATCACTATTAGTGACAGAGAGGAAGATTCAAAGGGAGAGCCATCCCTCGATGATTTTCCAATCCTGCAGGAGTTCGCAGATGTGTTTCCTTCTGAGCTCCCTGGTATGCCTCCACCTAGAGCAGTGGACATTCATATAGATCTTGTGCTAGGAGCCGAGCCAGTATCGAGTGCACCATACAGGATGACTACTCATGAGCTCAGTGAACTAAAGACTCAATTGGAGGAACTCTTAGAGAAAGGGCATATTCGACCTAGTGTGTCACCTTGGGATGCACTAATGATCTTCGTAAAGAAGAAAGACAGATCACTAAGGTTGTGTATTGATTATCGGCAGTTGAACAAAGTAACCATCAAGAACCGATATCCTCTTCCCAGAATTGATGATCTCTTCGATCACTTACAGGGTGCCCAAGTATTTTCAAAGATTGATCTGAAGTCGGGTTATCGTCAGCTAAGGATTCTGGATAGTGATATCCCTAAGACTGCATTTTGTACGAGCTATGGTCACTACGTACCATTTGGCCTCACAAATGCTCCAGCTGTATTCATGAGCCTCATGAATAGAGTATTATGTACCTTCTTGGATAAGTTTGTGGTCGTTTTCCTTGATGACATTCTGATATATTCTCGTGATAAGGAGCATGAAGAGCACCTGAGACAAGTATTGCAAAAGTTGAGAGAGAATCAGTTGTTTGGCAGCTGGTCGAAGTGTGCGTTCTACAGACCTGAGATACATTATTTGGGTCATGTCATTTCAGGCGATGGTGTCTCAGTAGACCCATCGAAGATTAGGGCCATCATGGATTGGCCAGCACCCAACAATGTCACTGAAGTGAGGAGCTTTATGGGACTAGCAAGATATTACCAACGCTTCATTGCAGGATTCTCTAGATTGGCACACCCAATCACATCTCTTCAAAAAAAGGGGAAGAAGTATGAGTGGACAGAGAAGTGTGATAGAGCTTTTCAAGAGCTCAAGAGAGCCCTCACGAGTGCACCGATTCTTGCAGTACCAGATCCTTCTGCGGATTTTGTGGTGTGCACCGATGCATCTTTAGATGGTATAGGGGCAATCCTTATGTAGGATGGACGACCTATTTCCTTCGAGTCTAGAAAGTTGAAGACTCATGAACTCAATTACCCTACTCACGACCTAGAGCTTGCGGTAGTGGTTCATGCTTTAGTGAGGTGGTGACACTTCCTTCTAGGTCATAGATTCAAGTTTCATTCTGACCACCAGAGCTTGCAATACATATTTACTCAGTCGAACCTTAATGCTAGGCAAAGAAGGTGGATGGAGTTCCTTTGTGAGTACAATTTTGATGTTCATTACATCAAGGGAAAGAAGAATGTGGTTGCAGATGCCTTAAGTAGAAGGCACCATGAGCTTTCATCTGTGGTTAGTTTAACTTTAGTTTTTAGTTTAGTTTAATTTAGTTTTAAGTTAGGATTTATTTTAACATTAGTATGTTTTTATTTTAAAAAGTTTTTAAAAGTATGATGGTTATTATTTTTATTAGTTAGTTTTATTATGTGTTTTTTTTAATAGGTAGTAAAGTTAATTATATGTTTTTAAAATCTATGTTATTTAGAAATGTTGTTAATTATATTTATTTTAGTGTTAATAATAATAATAGTTATTAGCATATTTTAATACTAGATTTTAGTTGTTTTAATGTTTTTAAATATGACTAAAGTTTACTATTAGAATTTTATTTTCATTGTTAGTAAAATGTAGTTAGTATACTTTAAGTTAGTTTTAGTTAATTTTTTAATTTTAACTTATTATTTTTTTGTATATTAGTTATTATAGTTGATATTAGGTAGAATAAATTTTAAATAAAGTTTAATGTTATGTTAATTACTAAGTTCTTTTGATCTCAAATATTTCGAAATAATTAGTTTGGTAATTATTTAAATGGTTATCTGAATTTATTTATTTTAAAAGTAAATAAAAGTGATAATGAGTTAAATATGTTAATTAATTGAAATTAGATTGTTTAATTAATTATTCGATTTAATAATGAAAGATTCGTTAAATGAACTAATCCTGCATGTTGTGTTTAAACTGAAAGGTAGTCTCAGGTTTTGATAAGGGAAGAATTATCTACTTTGCAACATCCCCATAGTTTAACTGGTAAATCAAACATAGTAAACTTTTTTCTAAACCCCTTAACGAACTTATTAGTTTTATTAACTTTAAATAAAAATTATTACATGTCTTTTTGCCCTTTGTATTTTGGGCATGACAGCTATTTTCCTTGATGTTTTCCTCTGAGAATTTTATTGCAAGCGGATGGAGATTGAGATTGAGAGAGTCTGACATTTCATTAGAGCCAACCTTGAAAGAGAGGGAGCAAATAGAGGAGATGATTCAGTCAACCCTTAAAGATCTTGATCATATTGATTAAGAGGGAGTAAACCATTTTGAAATGGGTTCTTCAGTGATCAATAAATTGAATCAGACAAGAGTATTGTGATTAAGGAATATTCTTCGAATCTATGTGATTTTAATGGGCCTGCCCTTGTGTACATCATGAAGAAGTGAAGACTTCCAAATCATGTCACTTGTATTTGCAGAAGTTATTGTAAGGTGACGATCTTACAATAGCTTGTATTATGAGATCAAATAAATTGAGTAAATGGTGAATGTCTTGCATCTCAACATTCTAGGAGACCATTACTCGAAATATTTGGTGAATATCTTTGATATTCTGGGAGGCCAATACTCTTGATATCATATGTGATATAAAACCTTATTTTAAGTAATTGGTGAATATCTTATGATATTCTGGGAAACCAATACTCGTGATGTCAAATGTAATATCAAACCTTATTTGAGTACTTGGTGAATATTGGATGTCGATATTCTAGGAGACCATTACTCTTGATATCAGATGTGATATCAAAACCTTTTGAGTACTTGGTGAATTTCTTTGATATTCTGAGAGGCCAATACTCGTAATATCAACTGTGATATCAAAATGATAGATATCATCTGATCAAAAATATATTTTTTGCCATATCTAATATTACCAATGGTGTAATACATGTCCTGTGTTTATCCTCCTAGCTAAGAGGGAGTGTTGATGTTTTGCAGCTTCACTCGGATAAATTGTAGCATATATATATATATATATATATATATATATATATATATATATATATATAAGATTGTAATTATGTTAACGAACAGACATGTCCCATGAAGGGACATATATATATAATTATAAGATTGTAATTATGTTAACGAACAAACATGTCCCATGAAGGGACATGTCTATTCTTTACTCACTTTCTTATATATATATGAGGTTGCTGCCATTTGGAAAACATATACCAAAAATGTGGCAATGCAAATATTTTTGCAGCAGACCTCTCAAAACTAACACTTGATTTGCACATACGAAAACATATTGATATATTGATCAAGCTTGTTGCTTCAAATGAGATTTTGCGATAAGATTTGATGTGCACATTTAGTGTACACAACTTTACAAAGAGTATAGCCAACAAGAGACATGTTGTGGAAAGTCATGGATCTTGTTGAATACTAAGACCATCACTTGTGCTTACACAAGTTTACCTCATCAATATGGTAAGAGTGAGAGACCCTGACTCTTTTGAGTGTGTGCGTTTGCACTTCCACAATTATTTTACTTTTGACTTCTATATATGTTGATATGTGTGTTTGTTTATTTAATTCTATTTATGTGAATGTTTAGATTTATTTCCCTTAAAAAGATTTTAATCTTTCCTTAAATACAATGTAAAACCCCAACATTGGAGTATGTCAAGACGTGGGGACGCCACTACGAGTTTCCAGGACGAGGGGACAATGGGCCTCAATTTTGGGGTGGCGGGGAATGGCAGGGGGACAGCGACAAAAGGACAGTGGGGCAAGGAGGGGTGATGTATACTACACATATAGAAATTGAATTGTACTTGCAAAATGATGTTTCAGTATAACATACCACACCAAAATACTTGAACATAGTAAAATTGCAACACGAACAAGAACTACAGAACATTCAATATAGTAACATAGTACATACCTAATAGCAACATTCAAAAATCAAAACTCAAATACTCATCCCAGCTGCGGCATGGTTGTGGAATGAGGGAGATGGGGTTACTTGGGTACTCCAAGTACTTGGTGCGGGGATGTCTCGAGGACAAGTAATAAGAGGTTTGGAGGGGGGTGTGAGTCCTCAGATTTCACTACTTAAATATGAATTTGATATCATATTTAAGTGAAAGTTCTTAAAAATCATTTTTTGTCCATTTTGGATTGATATTAATTAAATCTCTAGGTGACCTCTTTGATTTGGAGTTAACTAATTTTAGGTTGGGTAAATTTTAGGGTTTCTTCCTTATGGAAAAGGAGACATTGTGCATTATTCATTATGCTATTTAACAAAAATAAAAGGAATTGGAGAGACAAATCAGTTTGAGTTCAGCATGGATGGTGGATGGAGGGTCTAGGAGCTTCGGAATTTGTACATTTGTGAGTTTTTACTTGATTGCGGGTACTCTTCCAATTGAAGGGGATACTTCCCACTGGTATGGGGATACATTCTTTGAGCTCATTGAAAACATCTTTGGAGCTTAATGGGGCTTCATATGGTAGGTTGTGGACGGTCATCAAAGCTTGGAACAAAAGTAAAGTAGAGACTCTAAATCTTGAGACCCTTGCTTGCAAAGGAAGATACTCTTCATTGATAAATATGAAATAAAAAGAAGCACTTGTATTGCCTTAAATGTTAGCTTTGGGTAGCTTTGTTGTTTTCTGCATAGTGATTTTGTAGAGATACTTGCACCTGTTTGTCGAAAGGAAGCCTTGTTTTGAGTTTTTGATTGTTGGATTCAAACACTTCATGCCTTAAAATGCCTTTGTTTAGACTTATCTTTCAACCTTGTTGCCTTGTGATATCAGATTTTGGCTCTTTTGGGTATCATTTTTCTATTTGGTGAATGCTGTTGATTGGAAATATAAGACCCCATTAATGGAAGCTTTTCATATCTCTTTGGAATAGAAACTCCTCCTCCCTCAGTTTTGTGTTCAAGCCACAAGTGGTATTGGTCACGTGTAATCTTGTGAAAACCCTATACGTCTTCTGAGAACCTTGTATGACCTTTACTCACCCATGCACTTGTTTTCATGGCCAATGCGAAAACCAATTTGCAATGTCACAAACCAACTGTTCCCAACTCTGGTTTTGGAGATCTTATAAGATTCTTGAGATAAATTGTAATATTCCCTTTTTGGGATTGCCCAAGTTTTTCCCCCAGAATCACAGTTTCATTAAAATAATAACTGTAAGACAGTAAGCAACATAATTTTGCCAATAAAGATGCCATTTAACAAGGTAAATCTTGATTTAGGTCCTGCAATCACCAAACAGGGGACAAGTGCGATTATACAACTAATTATATTGTTAGTATCTTGTAAGTAAATTAAAAAAATATGTAAATCTATCCTGGAGTTAGATAACAACATAATATAATATACTTAGACATAGGGTAAGAAAACATTTGTAGCATTTCAACTTTTATGGGCCATAACCACAGTTTCAGGACAGAGAAATGGTTGCAGAAAAATAATTTTGAACATAGTATTGATACAAAGTGTTTATATTCACTGCCACTTGATATAAACGTACACCAAGCTTAGGGGTGAGTAATTAATGGTTAATAGAGAATTGAAGATTAGTGGGTAGGCAAACAAAACAACTAATATTAAGGGTTAGAATATTCTTTGAGAGAATACAATTACTCAAATTCATCATGAATATATGAAGTTGGTTGCAACTTCAATGAAGTCTACATTTTATCAAACCTTATTGTTCATCATGAATATTCTATGGGCCATAACCATAGTTTCAGGACAGCTAAATGGGAGCAGACAAAAAATTTTGAACACTGTATCAATACGAGTGTTTATATTTATTGGCACTTGATACAAACTTACACCCAGCTTAGGGGTGAGTAATTAATGGTTAATAGTGAGTTGAAGATTAGTGGGTAGGCAACCAAAACAACTAATAGTAAGGGTTAGAATATTCTTTGAGAGAATACAATTACTCAAGTTCATCATGATTATATCAAGTTCGTTGCAACTCAAATGGAATCTACATTTTATCAAACCTTATTGTCTTCATTTTTTGTGTAATAAGCTAAACCTAATGGATGTTTCCACGACTTCAGGAATTCTGTTTAACATCATCACACAATTTCCAACCAACTTGCCACTGTAAATCTCTTATACCACTTGCAAAATGTTTACTATTTAGACAGCAGAGAAAAGAGAGCATGCTTCTTGTCACAGACATATGACGTGAAGGCCTTAATGCATGTATCAATTTGCTTGTGGACTCAGCGGGTTTGGAATGCCTACAGCCTTACTTTCCCTATATTGTATCTATTATATTTTTATAATAAATTATAATGTAAGTTTTTTAACAACCAAATTTAGAATTTCATTGGCAATGTTGATTGATCTTAATTACAACCTGGGCATACAACATAAGTACATTTTGATTTTCTAAAACCAGCATACAAGGCAAGAATAGCCCTCACTAAACAACTTAGGAATCAATATCTAGCAAATAAGCCATGCAAGGGGACCACGGAATTATTAAATGCTAGGGACCTTGGTCTACAAAGCTCAAATAAATTTTTAATTATTTTTTAACCACAAAGGATGGAAAATTCTACATGTAGTCTTGATTATTAAATATTAAGTTGACTGAAAATGACCTTAAAATTACAAAATTGTGAACTAATATGCCAAAACAGTCAGTAAATAAGTGCCAGGGTAGACTACAAATAAACCATAAAAGTATCCTTGCCAGGTAAATTACCTTACCGTGGTTGCATGGATGCCAAAAAGACCACTATCATTGTACATGCTGTTGAAAGCAGAAAATGACTGTACTTGTTGGTACCGATTCAGAACTCGAAGATCTGTAGTTTCATTGCATTAATTTACAAATTAGGTACCCTAAAACATATCCTAGAATCTGACTAAAACACAATGCAAGCAGAGCTTGTGATGTGGACAATTAAAGTAATGATCAAAAGAATAAACAGAAACCAACAAGACCTATTAGTATTCAGTTTCTATTCTGCAAAATACTTGACAAATTAGAGTTACAAAAATACTCCTTTCTGACATTTTCATGCAAGTTTCCTTTAATCTTAACTATTAATATGGCAAAAACAGTCCGGGCATTAACAAAAGGCACTAAAACTTAAAAAGACAGATGCTGCTTATGAATTTAACCTAACTCCTTGACTGCCAAAATTTATGATCCTACATGTCAGGGCGAGAGATTTTTCTCTAAGGTAGTGATTAAATTAAATGCAAAATGGCTTACATAATCGAGAATGCATCCCTTTGCCAGGCCCACCAGCTGAGAAAGAGCCACCACCTCCCATCAGTGTCTACACATAGAACAAATGAGTAAGCAAATTGCAACATAAACAAACTCTAACACTGAATATACACAACTTAAAACTAGCCAACAGAATCTATTTTGACAGGCAGACAACAAAAAACGCAGCTGTGAACAAGACTTGATGATCAGATTACAACAAAAAGCATACTTAAGTCTGAAATTCTACCTGCAAAACCGTTAATGCAATAGCATCCTTCTCATTGTGCCAACCCCCAGGTACCTCGAATGCTAGAGCGACATGTGTTGACTGCCAAACACAAATAAAAACCAATTAACCATAAATACAGAAAGGAACTTATGCTTACCCAGAGAAGGAACACATCAACAATGTTATTCAAACTTGAATTTCTCATGTCTTAAGTAATGGCAATACAAGACACAATACCTGCTGATTTGCTTGGCACCTAAAATCACCACCAACATACTCAGATTTTGGCACCTTAGAACAAGGAACATTAGGCAAGTCAGCTAATAGAGGTTCAGCTACAGAGAGCAGTAGCTCATGATCAACTCCAGAGGCTGCCAAAACCATGCGTGGAGCAGTATAATTCTCCTGTAATGTAACCAATTTTTGAAGATTGAAACAGCATGCAAAGATACTTATAGCAACAGTACCAAGTACAGAACTCTTAACACAAAACCATAGTAAAAAATAAAAATTGTGAAGTGATTCTTCTTTGTTTCTAAGATCACGGAAGTCGGTATTCATTTAAAAAAGGGGAAAGAAAAACAACACTTACAGCAACAAACTCCTCTAAAATTGTACCATTTAATCTGTTAATGGCAGATTCAGGTGCCAGCAGAGGATTTTGTAATGCACCAGAATAGCCGGCAGAATGAAGTGCCTCCAGAAGCAAACTTTGTGGATTATTTGAAATTTCTGCAAGCTCTGATTTCACTCTTGCTAGCTGCAGAAAATATATGTTAAAACACTACTCCAAAAAAAAGAAAAACAAATAGAGTTATAAAGAAAGAAACATCAATTCTCCATTAGGCTTTCCTAACCAGGGCAATATAGTACATCTAGCAAGCAGCATAATGAAATACCTGCTCGTTAACCTCCCAGTCAAGAAAAACAGGATTTCTCACACTATCAATCAGCAATTCAACCATCTCTGGGACATATGATTTAAGTGCATCAAAAGTATATCCCATTTGTTCTCGGGATGCGGATGCTGTAACATTTCCTCCAATTGCCTCCACTTCACGAACCAACCGCAAATGACTACGGTTTCTTGTGGTTTTAAAGGCCATTCGTTCTAGGAGGTGAGTTGACCCACTTGACAAGGGTGTCTCATATACAGAACCACAATCAACATACAATCCAATTGATGCTGTGGGACTCTGCTCGTCAAATAAATTCAATGGAGGCACAAGAAACAATGTAAACAGAAGATTTAATTTGCTGAATAATATACAAAGACTCAAAATAACTGAAACCAAATTCAAATTCAAATGGAGAATAACATACCAATGAGTTTTCTGATGCAACCTTCAGACCATTTGGGAGACTTGTGATATTTGTCTTTATTGGCTCAATATAATCTGGAAGTGGAGATGGGAGTTTTACACCTGGCAAAGGAAAATCTAGGGGAGGAAGGCTACTAGATTTGTTTCCTGTAAGCCAGGACAGTAATCCGGTTCCACCAGAAGAAAAGTCTTTTGCAATCTCTTTATCTGTAAACTTTATTGTACTTGTAGCAACAGCCCTTGTTCCATATGCCCAGATCTGTATAGAGCCATGACATAGTAATTGTCATATTGTTTTTATAGAAAGCTATTCTGGAATTGCCTACAAAATTTCACCTTATAACCTAATGGCAAAATAGATGCTATGCAATGATATAAAATTTACTCCCTTGTTGCATTGATTTTTGTTTCACCAGATCCACTTTAGAATAATAGTTGTCAAAGTCATAAAAGATAAATTTGTTATCAAAGATTAAACTGTGAGTAAAAAAACTAGTCAATTCCTAAAATTATAATATAATTGATTCCCAATTTAATGTTGTTGTCCCCTTGATTGACAATTAGATCACACAAGAAAAAGTCAGATAACCTTGAGCAAACAAGACTATATTTAACAACTATCTTGAACCCTAGATGTAGCTTTAACTTCCGCCTTCAAGTTTCCAAACCCATTCATTGCAGATATTAGACAATTTTCCCAAAAGTTGCTTCCCTTTAGAACCCCTGAACTATTTGTTGTATTCAATTTACATATTTCTGACATAATCAAGATTAAAAGTTAAAAAATACGAAGTTCAAATTGACGCACAAATGCTACACAAAACAAGAAATCTCTTTAAGCCACAGCTCAGCATCTCCATCAACAATACGAAGTCACTCATCATATTCTCCTTGGAAGAACTGACATGTAGCAGCATTGGAAATGGCAGCCTAAAATTTAGAAGCAGACTATAAAAGTGTCCTAAAACAAGAACCTGTTGATGCGAGTTTTGTGTCACTACATAACATATTAGTAATTGGATGCTTGATACAGAATATCAAATACACAATTCCTCTCTTGAAAAGTTATCTCTCATGGGACATGAGTATAACTCCAATGTTCCTTACACCGTTGGATACCTGCTCAGTTTTATCAATGTGATTTGCTGGTAATCACGTAGGCGGCCTTACGTTTTCTTGTTTGAGAAAAATTTGGATCTTGGTGAGAAAATGGAGATGGTGGTTCGGTGTGAATGCTAGATGATGTTGATGGCGCGATGATGGCAATGTAGGGAGAATGGCGATGGAAGGTGAGAATGCCGATGTTTTGGTTTACTTCTCTAACTAACCTCTTCTAAGCATGAAATTTGGCTACTCAACTACTCCTACTCCTAAGAATGGAAGGTTAGTAGATGGACGGGGATCGAATCTAATAAAGGCTAACCAGCGGCCCTACCTCCATAGATGCAATGCTTCAAAGGAAAGTAAACTAGATCACCACACAAAGCCTCCCAACCAGCCGCTAGGATGCTAGTGGCCTAGTGTTGACCCCTATCAAACATCTACCAAAGCTACCATGCAACTATCCATTTTATTTTACTCTTACTCTAACAACTTGAAATGAAATTGCTTCAACTTGAAAAGAAAATTTAACTATGTGGAAGTAGAAAACATGCAATAACACCCAATGCTCTTAGTCAACATGCAATGAAAAAGAGAGCACTTTGGTATTATTTTCGCAACAATTTCTCCAACCCCCTCCTTTTACAAATGAGAGCCAATGGCCTTATATAGAGGTCCAAAATACAATGGACGGTAGAGATCAAAACAAGATCGACGATCCAGATTGGATCCAAAAACCCTAATTAGGGTTGCCACCCCATCGGCCAATGAGAAGATGCCACCTCATCAATGGACCAATGAAAAAAGTGCAAAAGCGGCAACCAATGAGAAGGCACCAAAATGGTGGCCAATCAGAAACAAACACTTGTCCTATTCTAGAAGAAAGAGAAAGTTGCCACTTGGGCTTACATAAGATGATCTTCTAATATAATTCTTCCTTTTTCTTTTGTTCTTTTAGCTAAGGCAATGAACTTAGCTAGCCTTTCGTTAACTTCTTCCATAGGAGGACAAGGTGTGTGCTTCGCTCGGAGTTCTGCTGACTTTGCCACGCTGTTTGCTGCTTGTAGTATCCTTTCGTGATCCTTCTCATATTCCTTTGCAAACCCAATAAAAGCATTGAGTGAGGAAAGGGTGTTCAGATGTTTCCTTTTGACGGCAGCCTTTCCTAACTCATCCAATCTCGATCCAAATCCTGTCTCACTGACATCCTCCTCTCTAATACCCTCAAAATCAAGCGCCACCCCAACGTCGCTCATCATGGTCGAAATGGAAGTGTCGACGCTTGGGCCGTGTTGTGCAATCTCATCATGAATTTCCTCAAGTGTTCTGAATTTGGTAGTCAATGCGACATACCAAGATTCAACTATGCTCAATCCTCTCTCATCAACCAACCGGGCTCTTTCCAAATATGCCTCCGGTAGCCTAATGAACGCCTGCAGCCTAGGAATAACCAAATCCTTGATGGGAAGAAAATTCTTCCATTCCTCTTCAAATAATCTGAATTTGTTTCTAACAGTCACCAATGACTGGAATGTTGAGATGAAGGAAGGCAAGAAATTTCGCCCATCTTGGATTGTATCATAGATCCAACCCCTTACTTCATGTAACTGAGCTAATACCTCTTCTGAATTGCTCCCGCTGTCTTGAGGAAGAGCTGCCTGATGCAGCTGTTGGATTGGCTGGCAATCTCTCCAATATTTATTTTCGGCCTCCAACTTTACTATCCTTTCGTTTGCCTTCCTCAATCTTTCTCTAATTGATGCTATGCCTTCCTGAACCTCCTCACATTCCATATCATCTGTATTTCTTCCCAAATTATGTTCTACTATTTCGTACTCCTGGGCTGCAATCTCATCCGCTGCCTTATTGACTGTTGGTATAGCAATCTGAACCCTTCGGTGACCATCACTGTCGCTTCTGATTACCCTTGCCACCGTATTTGCCATCTTTTTTTGGTTCTCGCTATCATCCTTTTCTATTAGTCTTTGGATATCATCAACTGCGTGAGCCATTACCACGTCGCCTCTCGGCATAAGCATTTGCCTTAACCATAGTGGTGCAGTGCATCTCCCCAAATCCAGATTCGATTCGACCAACAAAGCATCACCAACGGCCTTAGACGCCTGACTTATCTCTTCAATATCAATCGGCCCATCTTCTTCTCTACTAGTTTCTGCCATATTTCCTTGCTAGTTCTCCGAGAGAGGGGAGTACTCCGTACTTTCACTGTAGCCACTTGATTCCGAATCAGAGCTCACCTCCACTGCGGCCCCTTTATCACTCGAATTGACCTCTTGGCTTCTAGCCTTAGTTATACTCTCCCTTGACGGCGCTGCCCGCTGTCTCTTGGCTGGAGGTTCCGAACGTTCTTGGCTTTTCTCTACCTCCAAAGCCCTCTTCTTGCTATTTCTAACTGCCTCCGATTGCCGGCCACTTCCTTCACCCTTCTGTCCGATTGATTCTACTAGACCTTCCTTCGGTTTCATCATCTCATAAGTAAGGAGAACCTTTTGTCTTTGTAGCTTTCTCAACTTGGCATTATACCACGACTCGGTATGCAAATCTACTGTCCTTGTGACTGCCTCCAAGGAAGGATCCTGATGATCGTCCCAATCCACTGGATTCAACTCTGTTCCAACTACTGTCTCATAGTCTTCTCTCAACACACTACGATCATCCTCCAATTGATCGGGAATATCAAGGCCTCTCCATCTGATATCTCTCATCATGTTCACCGACAATCTCGAGAAAGCTAGCTTTCTCACGTGAAAATCATCCTTTGCATTGGCCCAAAAGTCCTCTATAGTGGGAACATGCTTAAATTCGCTTCCATGAGATGCCTTGATAAGACCAACAGGGTCGAATCCTTGCCTTGCTCTGTACCATCCTAGATGATACCACTCCAATTCCTTTTCCGCAGCCTCAAAGGTGGCCCGATTTGGGCAACTATCATTGCCAATTATAATTGAGAAGGAAACGCCTGTTTTCCCCTCATTCCTCATTACTCTATCATAGTGCTCAAGCTGCCTAGCCAATTCCATCAAAACTACCTTGTCGGGCGGGTATCTTGGAAGCCTCTTGGGACAAACTGTACTTCCTGCCACTCTAATGTATGTGAATTGCGGGAATTGGATGAACCAACTCCCAAACTTCTTAATCCTTGCTTCTGCTTCCAATGAAAGTCTCTTAGCAGGCGCCCCTTGTAATACCCTTACTGTCTTCATGGCGAATGCATCGCAAAACATCTTGTAATCCTTGTTATTGTGCAAATGAAGCTGCGGATAGCATTCATGCACCAAATATTGCCCCGGCCCATTACCAATCTCTCCTAAGGCCCTAAGTCCCGGACTCTCATACAATCTAGCAATTAAGTAAAACAGATAGGATCCCATGTAGAATTGCCTTTGGTTTTGAACTGTTCTAAGTTGCAACTCTAAATTTTCACTTATGATCCTAGCCCAATCAAATTTTCCTTTTCCCTTTTCAATTTCATCAATGAAGAAGTACATCCAGTTTTCGAATTGCATAGCTTGAGCTAGGCCCATGATCCGGCTGAGAAGAACAATGAGATCGCCATATTCCGGCTTGAAATCTGCCACTGTAAGCCTTGTTGATTTGTTAACTCCTTTCCTTCCTTCGTGTATCCAATTCCGCTTTAGATGTGAGAAGTAGGCCTCTTGGTTACCTTGAAATGATTTGGCCGCCTGATCCACCATTACAACTGTCATGCCCTTGCTCTGGGGAATATTAAATGTCTCTTCAATTGCTTGTTCGCCAATGTTGGCCAACACTCTCTTCCCTTCGCCAAAAATGATGGATTTACTATCTAGATCAAATCTGGATGCACACTCCATAATCAATTCCGGACAAGGCAAAGTAGGAGGAAAAGCTGCTGCATGTACAATTCCGCTCTTGTATATCCTCTTTGCCAAGGGGGATTGTCCTTCCTTTAGTCTGTCCCTCATCCGTATCATGTCCACTGTAGCGATATTAGTATCGGTTATTTTCTTCATTTTCGAGAAGAAGGAAGTTTTGGGCGTCATATCCTCTTTGTCTTTCTTAGCGTTTGCCCGCTTGGGATTCTTACTTGCACTATCATCCTCCATGCTCGTCGCCCTATTACGGGATGGTAGAGTGGTGGACCAAAAGGCAAGAAGAACCAAGTAGTGCAATTCTTAGAAAAGAGCGAAAGAATGGATGTCAGCTTAAGCACTCTTTGCAACTCTAGATGATGACTTTCACCTTAACTAATAATCTTACAGCAACTTTTCGGAACCCGGGATATGACATCAAAGAATTACAAATCCCTTTGCAAATTAGAAAACAAAGCCTCTAAGCTTATCCAACACTTGCCTTCTATGCAAAAATCAAACTTTCATATGTATCTCTTCTCCCAACAAAATTGCCCAAATCTGATATAAAAAATTGCAGCCCCTCTAGAAAATCAGAATTTTGTCTTCCACAAATTTCGGCCCCCACAAAATTCGGCTCCCACAAAATTCGGCTAAGCATGAAAAAAAATCTGCCCTTCCACAAAATTCGCCCAAGCAAAGAAGGAGCAAAATCTGTAAAATCTGCCACCTAGGGCACAAATCGCAGCCCACAAAGTGGAGCAAAAATCCCCAAAAACGCAAAAAATCTGGCCCTTAGACAAATCGCCCAACAATGGCAATGGAGAAATTGCCCAAAAATCGCCAAAAAACTGCCTTCCACCAATTTCGCCCAAGTCTGGAAATCTGCCCTTGCTTCAAATTCGCCCAAGCATGAGGAGCAAATGAATTGATGAAAATGAAATGGGAGGGGACTCCCTTTATAGCAGCTTTCACCTTCCTCCCAGGCTGGCCGACTTGGTCCTATAGAGGAAAAAAAAACCAAAATTAAAGCTAAGTTAGTGGCCCACTTTAAATACTTTGCCAAAATTTTAATTTTCTAAAATGAAAACTGCACTTTTAATTTACTAATTAACCACAAATTGCAAAACGAAATTGAATGGTGCCTTGGGGATGCTAAAAATTTCTATTTAATGAGGGTTTGCTAATTAATACATCCTTGAAGTAGAATTTTGGCTAACCAAAAGCCATTTCTTAATATTAATTTACCAATTTCATTAAATACCAAAAGCTTTCAAGGCAAATTTAATCTATTAAAGCCAATTTTTGCAATTTTCCTCTAAATCGATTTTGCTAAATAATTAAAATTTTATGACAAAAAATAAAATTGCCTCTAGAGTAAAAATCGATTTTGCAATTTAACTTCATCTTACAAAATTAAATTCTATTTCACCAAAAAAAAATAAGATTTTCCAAGAACCTAAGTCTAACGAAAAATTTCCTTATTTGAAAATCATTCAAATTTACAATTAAATCCAAATTTTCAAAAGAAATCGTCTGAGTACAAAATTCACAATCTTATCCTGCCAAGTTGAAATCAATTTTGAACTTATTCGGCCTAAGGATAGAACTGATAGCTCTGGAAAATCAAGTTGAAACCGGGTGAAAAATACATCTAACCTTCTCCACTGGCCCTAAAGGCGATTAAAAAGGGGGTCCCCAAGATTTTGGGGCGATGTGTGAAAACCTCACAACAGAACCTCCAAGAGAATTTCCAATATTTCATTGGAAGATTCTTTTTCCATTATAAAAGCTTCAAAAAAGTGCCTAAATGTGCACTTTCTCCCATTTTCTTTCCTAAATCTCCTTCCTTAAATTTATGTTATACTACTGAATATTAATTTGATCTAGAACTTAGTTTCTAACAATTTGTACTAATGAGGTTCTTTCCCATCACTAAAAACTCCAGCAAAAGGCCTAAACTTTCCATTGTTCCAGTATCTTTTCTAAGGTACTATTTTTCTTCATTTTTAAACAAGTGAAATATTAAACTTCATGGTCTAATACCAAATTTTTTACACATAGCACTAAATATAATATTAATTTGATCTAGAACTTAGTTTGTAAAAATTTTTACTAATGAGGTTCTTTCCCATCACTAAAAACTCTGGCAAAAGGCATAAATTTTCCATTGTTCCAATATCTTCCCAAGGTACTATTTTTCCTCATTTTTGAAAAAGTGAAATATTAATCTTCATGGTCTAACACCAAAATTCTAACACATAGCACTAAATATAAATGCGTTAAATAGAACAATATATTTATTAACTACATTCACTTCTGCAATTATTATATTGCTTCAACCCACCTATCATGTCCCTCATCTTAGCATCCTTATCCCTATGCTATTTTCTTACTGAGTTAACGATTTAGGATTTTACTGGTCCATCTAGGCATCCCCATTTCACAATTTCCAATCCTCCCAAAATCCCAAAAGGGATATATTGAACATAATTAGATCCACCAAATACAACCTGCTTCTGAATAGCACAACATCTCTACTCCACTTCTCCATCTTCTGGATTGTTCAACTGAAAGTTGCCCTGAATAACAATCAATGTTCAAGTGGTTCTCCAAATCATGAAATTCATCACTTGGCAAATATATTCTTTACCTTGTCCACAAACCTTCAACTTGCTGCATTTAAACTTGCTTTACCTCTCCATTATGCAATTAACCTTGTCAATTTCCAATTTACAGAGTTTCTTAGACTTCTTTAATTTCAAAGGACAACGGCTTTCTAAGAAGTTCAATTTTTGAGTTTACTTATGAAGGCCAGTATACTGACAAATTAAATACTCGCCAATTGGCAAGCCATCAGCCATCTGATGCAGTTTTCATTGAGCCATATTCAGCTTTTGCAGTACAGTCTTCCTCAAGCAGCATCTGCCCCATCATAAGCAAAGTGAATTCATCTTCTTCCTCTTCTTCTTGGCTTTAGAACTGCACAGTGACCCAGTTTATAGCTATTGCTATAACAGCTTCGAAGAAAAAAGGCTTGCAGAGATACAGAGCACCATATGCTACCATTGATCTCATATGTATACTGCCGACAAAATATAAACATGAAAACTGTTGAACAACGTTTGGTTAGAGCTTCAGTGCGACTTCATCTTAATTATATTCTACAGATTATAATTTTTTGCCTTATTCTAATTATAGCAAACATTTTTCCATGTAGAGTGAAAAGATATATAATTATATTGACAATTTGAGGTAGTAGAATTTAAAGTTTTATAAGTCAATAAGTAGGAAATATTTTCCACAGCAACTCGAGTTGCAATATTGCTATCAGGATTCAACTATGTAGTTTTCAAGTCAAACTCATTGACCCATGTTTCATGACTAATGGTCCACAAGAACCCATCTCTCATGAGAATGAAAGCAACACTTAGCACTCATTGCATCTAGGTGATGCTCACAAAAGTGAAGCATCGAGCCTTCCCAAGAGGTCACCCATCCCAACATCGCTCCAACTCAAGCATGCTTAATCGTGGATTTTCTTCTAAGGTTAAACTCACTTAGCTTGCTACCCCATTTGCAAAACATTCAACAAGTGTTGTGGCATATGAACCCTTCACATACCATACAATTAATTAAAAAAATAGATTTGCTGAATAGAAGCACTATTTATCCTGTATTTTGAGCATTCTTCTTAATTGATCTGCAAGATACACATTTGCTTCAAAACACTAATGAGATCATAAGATCTGTTTAAAGTTTAAAGTTTAAACATCTTCTCCACGACTTAAAGTATTTATAAATTATGACTTCTCACAAAAATCAACAAGCAATAACCATGCCTCTGGTGTTGGACAAATATAGATTTATTTTCAACAAAAAAATGTGACTTTAAACTTTGATAATTTCAAATTATGCAGCCCAAAGTCTTTGGAACAAAGAAATTCTCAATCAAGACTGTGATCAAAATCTTTAAAAAAAGCCATTTTGCATCACAGCTCAGAACTCATGGCAAAAATAAAGAATAAATTTAATTGCAATACGATTGCCCATTATATAGCCCATACACCCTCTTTAATAAATATTTCTTATATAATCCCCTTAAACATGGAGAAAACTCAGTAGTTAAGTGATCTCAAGCTGGAATAGTACTGGGATGAGTGACCTCCTGAGAAGTCCTGGTGCTACACCTCTATGCGCATAACCTAGATGCAATGAGTGCTAGTGTTCCATTCATTCTCATTAGAGATGGTTCGTGTGAACCACTACTCATGATACATGGGTCAATACCTCAAAAAATTACACAGTTGAATCCTAAAAACAATATCACAATTTGACTTGCTGCGGAAAATATCTCCTAGTTATCTCCTTAAACATGTCATTAAAAATAATGAAGCAGAAAAACAATATGTTAGAAGACATTTTATTTCCTCTTGCATGCCAAAAAAAAAAAGCTACCAAAGTGTAATTTCTTTTATCAATATTTTGAAGCAATCAAAGATGCCTGAGCAAAACAAAAGCTTTTATCAATGTGTTAAGTTGCACAAGGCAGCAGGAGTTTCACACTGGAAACTTTCAGTAGGGATTTTAACATAAACATATCAATTTTCACAACACAACCTAAATCATCAATATCCTTGATACGGAACAATGAAGCTTGATTGCTAAGGTTCATTATCCTCTAACACTTAAAAAGCTGCAAATGAGTTCTCTCCGAAAGAGAATCCAGGGAAACAATTACTTTGTATAAGCATATTCCAGCACCTTCAAATAAGCAATAACAGACTGATATTATAAAAGAAAGTTAAGGTGAGCATAATAAGCTTTCGTATGCAAAGATTCATTAAGTTATTGCCGCAACCCCTATAATCATATCATGCTTTGCATGTGTTTCTCCTCTTTAACCCAAATAAGCTTAAATCATCTCCTCAGCAATCTTCATTGTCTCTTAAAAGGAGATTTATCCATCCACCAAGAGAAGAGATGTAGTGCAAGGTAGGAGAATCCCCAAGGGAGATGTCCTAGCCCCTAGCAAATAACCACACAGCAGAAACACAAACAACAATGCAAGATTTGAAGCCAACTCACAATAGTTTATTCATAGATACAACTGATTACATGCAATGTGACAGGCTGTAAGGCCTTCCCGGTGATGGCCAAATACAAAGCAAGTAATAGTTCTTCAAGATCCCTCAAGATCCAATCCAAACACTAGCTAGTCTAGATCCACACTTTGGTAGAAACCTCCAAGGAAGATCTCAACTTGTGCTCGCAAGCCCACCAAGCAATCTCCTTGTTTTCCAAGCCCCAGCTACTAGCTCTTCTCAAAATTCGTTGCTCTACCACCTCCTCTTCTCCACAATGGATGAATAATGACTAAAGACTTCCCCACAACCCCTACATTTACCAATCTAAGCCACAAGTCAGCCCAAAACACAAATTAAATACAAATAAATTAATTAAATGCCACAAGTTGGCCTACAATAGCAATTAAATCCCCAAAATCGATACCTAAGTTAAATCGCGATATCTCCTAGCTCTGATTGAATTAGAACTCGCTCTTTGAACCGTAGGTAGTACTCTAGGCCCTCTTCAATCCCTGAAATTTGCATCCTCTAACTCATTGTACAAAATTAGTTACACAGCTTGCAATAGGCACCTAAAAACACATCTCCAGAAGCAAGGTAAAACAACTTCAACTTCAACTCAATCCATCCAATCTCTATGCAATCATGAGGAAAGGTTCTCCAATGTGTTTCCAACACATCCCTAACCATGAAAAGCATAACTCCACCAAAATCCAAGCTCCATGCTCCTACATCAGACTCCCGAGGTAAATAAAAAAGTGTGTCCCACACTTTGATGCCCAAAGAAAGATCAACAACCATCTTCATCTTCACTAAAGGTTTCCACTTCATCAGGGAGAAAAAAAACCAACATGCAAATCATCTAGATTTGCATCACTATGTCAAACACTAGAATATCAACTGTCCAATCAGCATGCTCACTCCCAGGAACAAATTGAACATAATGCTTCATCAACAAACCCTCATTCACATCAGCAACTAGTGAATCCACACCAACAACAACAAACTCCATATCAGTAGCAACATGTAGATCTCCATCAACACACGCCAAACTCACAACACCAGCAATCTCATTACTCACAACAAGATACTCTGCAATACATAACTCACCACCAACAACAATTGGATCATCGACGACCGAGCGCTCTACGACTTCCATGTCAAACTCAGCCAACTGATCATGAAAACCAACCTTTGTCCCAGCATCAACAAGGATAGGAATATCTTCAGTAACAACCTCCAACTGCTCTGCAAGTTCTATATCAGACTCCACAATCTAATCAACAAAACCAACTTTTTCCACCTCGACCTTGCTATGCCATCTTCTCTCATGAACAAGTCTCTTAACCGGCCAAACAACTCTCTTCCGAATCGGTAGACTCCAGCTCCACAAACATCTACAGAATGCCTTCCTCATCCTGTCCTTATCTTGATCATCCGAACTAGTTCCAAACCAAGCAACCACCTCCTTCGCTCGATCAGCCAAACTAGCTTCAACCCGAGCAAACATCTCAGAAAACCTCCTCTCCACGACATCACGGAGATTTGCAATCATCTCAGGGTCCAATCCTCTTGGAGCCATCTCCCAAGATATTCGTAAACCCTCTGCAACAAATCCTTCCCACGCTCCTTGTGATAAAACCAAATTGTTTGCAAGTCAGATCGCAACCTGCCACCTCGCATGAACAATCAAGAACCACATCACAAGTCCAAGACCACGGATCAGACTCCCTAGGTAAATAAAAAAGTGTGTCCCACACTTTGATGCCCAAAGAAAGACCAATAACCATCTTCATCTTCACCAAAGGTTTCCACTTCATCAGGGACAAGAAAACCAACATGCAAATCATCCAGATCTGCATCACTATGTCAAACACTAGAATATCAACTATCCAATCAGCATGCTCACTTCCAAGAACAAACTGAACATAATGCTTCATCAACAAACCCTCATTAACATCAGCAAATAGTGAATCCACACCAACAACAACAAACTCCATATCAGTAGCAACATGTAGATCTCCATAAACACATGCCAAACTCACAATACCAGCAATCTCATTACTCACAACAAGATACTTTGCAATACATAACTCACCACCAACAGCAACTGGATCATCCACGACCAAGCGCTCTGCAATTTCCATGTCAGACTTAGCCAACTAATCATGAAAACCAACCTTTGTCCCAACATCAACAAGGATAGGAATATCTTCAGTAACAACCTCCAACTGCTCTGCAAGTTTTGTATCAGACTCCACAATCTAATCAACAAAACCAACTTTTTCCACCTCGACCTTGCTATGCCATCTTCTCTCATGAACAAGTCTCTTAACCGGCCAAACAACTCTCTTCCAAATCGGTAGACTCCAGCTCCACAAACATCTACAGAATGCCTTCCTCATCCTATCCATATCTTGATCATCCGAACTAGTTCCAAACCAAGCAACCACCTCCTTAGCTCGATCAACCAAACTAGCTTTAACCCGAGCAAACATCTCAGAAAACCTCCTCTCCACGACATCACGGAGATTCGCAATCATCTTAGGGTCCAATCCTCTTGGAGCCATCTCCGAAGATATTTGTAAACCCTCTACAACAAATCCTTCCCACGCTCCTTGTGATAAAACCAAATTGTTTGCAAGTCAGATCGCAACCTGCCACCTCGCATGAACAATCAGGAACCACATCACAAGTCCAGGACCACGGATCTGTAATCCACAAACTCTCTACGATCATGCCTCAACAAGATCAATCTTCCATCTTTGCATCCGTCGATCCATTTGTAAGCCCTCTACAATTGTAAGTCAGAACCGCAATTTGCCACCTCACAACCAAGAGATCTAGGACTCTAGAAAGAAAATCCACCACCAAATCAAGATCTACTTCTCCACCCAAGTCCTAGTGCAAAATGCCACAACTTTGGCAGTCTGTCTACACACTTAGAAACCTTTGCTCTAATACCACTTGATGCAGTACAAGGCAGAAGAACTCCCAAAGGAGATGTCCTAGCCCCCAGCAAATAACTACACAGTGGAAACACAAACAACAATGCAAGATTTGAAGCCAAGTCACAATAGTTGATTCACAGATATAACTGATTACATGCAATGTGCCGGGCTGTAAGGCCTTCTCGATTACAGCCAAATACAAAGCAAGTAATAGTTCTACAAGATCCCTCAAGATCCAATCCAAACACTAGCTAGTCCAGATCCACACTCTGGTAGAAACTCCCAAGGAAGATCTCAACTTGTGCTCACAAGCCCACCAAGCAATCTTCTTGTTTTCCAAGCCATAGCTACTAGCTCTTCTCAAAATTTGCTCCTCTACCACCTCTTCTCCACAATGGATGAATAATGACTAAAGACTTCCCCACAACCCCTACTTATACCAATCTAAGCCACAAGTCGGCCCAAAACACAAATTAAATACAAATAAATAAATTAAATCCCACAAGTCAGCCTGCAACAGCAATTAAATGCCCAAAATCGATATCCGAGTAAAATCACGATATCTCCTAGCTCTGATTCAATTAGAACTTGCGCTTCGAACCGTAGGTACTACTCCAAGCCCTCTTCAATCCCTGAAATTCGCATCCTCTAACTCATTGTACAAAATAGTTACACAACTACAACAGGCACCTAAAAACACATCTCCAGAAGCAAGGTAAAACAACTCAAACTTCAACTCAATCCATCCAATCTCTATGCAATCATGAGGAAAGGTTCTCCAATGTGTCTCCAACACATACCTAACCATGAAAAGCATAACTCCACCAAAATCCAAGTTCAATGCTCTTGCATCAAGAAGGAGCTTAATCACGGATAAATTCTAAACTTCAACGCCATTTGCTTTACTAATGTGTCCATTCCTGGTTGGAATAAATTCCCTTCATTTTTTAATTCTATATTTGCAAGAGCTTAAAATTTGTATACATGTGGATCATAAGGGATTAAGCAACCTTCTTGTTTATTTTTCCTGATGCGCAACCGATCTTAAAACACGGCACCCTTGGGAAAAAGTTCTGAAAAACAGAAACTTTCAAAAGTTGCTATTTCTTCAACCCATATGCCATCAGTCTTTTGGAAGCGTCAAATAAATTTCCTTTTAAGGCATCAAATAACTTTCCTTTTAAGAGACAATGCTTGTTAGAAAGCACGGCAACGTCTAGGGTAGCATCATTCAAAATCTTCCCTGCAACGACCTAAGAACCAAAGTATCTGAAACCCACTATAAAGTATCAAACACAACTTGTCAATATGGGGACAACACAAATGACAAGCCTTGATAAAAACAAATGTTCCTGTGAATTCTTTGACCTATAATTGTGCAACCATGGTATCATTGGCAATTTCAAAGAGCGTTTGTGCATCAGAAACAGTACAAGGAGCAAAAGAACTATGATGTCAAGAATCTGGGGTACAAGAGATTAGACGGAATGCTACTGTCATTAATATCACCTCTTCAATTTTGACTCTTCCAAGCAATGTGTGTCTATCGATATATATTATAAAACCATGGATATTATATATTATAAAACCATGGATATTAATCATAATTGCACAGGTATGCGTACGCAGAACCCTGGGACGTGTACTGGGTACTGGGACACGTTTCCTGTACCAGGTACTCCCTGGGGTATGTACCCTGCAGGGAAAAACTCCACGTTAGCACTTGTTAATATTTTTGGAGGTAAAACAGTAAAATTTTAACCATGCTGTGGATTTTTGTTTAACAGCTTGCTGTTTATGAAGCATAATTTAATATGTAATCAATTTGAAACTATGATACAATATTGTCAATTGATTAACACTGAATAGTAAACTGCTAAACTTTATCACTATTCAGGTTAAAACTTTAATATTTATCATTTGCAATATGTTGTTAAATGATTTATGATCTTCTTATTCATATTTAATGTCTTCTTTCTCTATTATGCATTGAGATTCAAAACACATAGGATTTCTGATTTTCCGATTTAAATATAGCATATATATTATTTCAAACATATTGCAATATTGAAGCTGAAACAGTGAAAACTTACACATATCACTGTTCTTGAAAACTCTAAATGTCATGACTCATATTTTCAGGTTTCATATAAAATATTAAAATTATAATTAAAAAAATTGACGTACCCATACCTCCATCCCCTGTTTTGGAAAATTGTCATTCCCGTACCCTAAGTACCCACGTACCCCATCCCCATGCAACTATGATATTAATCAAAAAACTATGCTTGCACAAATATAACCTCACTTTAAAAACACCACTTACATAGACATGGATGAGTTAAAGATCTCTGTAATGAATGGTGTCAAAGCAAAATATTTGTTAAAATTTTGCACATTGGATATTAAATTGTCTTGATGGAGTCCACAGTTAAGTGTGTTCCAATGGAGATCTAGATAGTTGAATTTTGTGAATATCATCTACTACAATAAATACTAAATGAACCATTAGTGATCATGGGAAAAGATTATCACACTTCATAATACATAATTGAACCCTCATAATTCTCATTAAGATAACCTCTTCTTTACTTGAGCAAACAAAACTATTCAAAAAGCTACAGAAATGCCAATCCAGAAGCAATGAAGAAGTTGTAATTGAGAACATTAAATGCAATATGGTTTTAGCGTTGCCTAGGCAAAGCTACAGGAAAAAACGCGTAGGCTACGTACAGCGAGGGAACTTTTTTTTCATCAGCTTATTAACAGTTCTCTTCATCAAATATTATGTCATCCATCAAGTTTTAATAAAACGGGAGCAAACCAAACCTGTCGATTGCGAAGACGGGACGCGCTGGTTTTTAACATGGCTGAGGTTGTTTGTGCAATGGGGATGTATAGGTTGTGTGACCGCAAACCCTCCTCTATTTATTTTTTCTCCGAAACAATGGAGGCTTACAATCAGCTGTACATTCTAACCAAGCGTGCTTTAGTGCAGAGGTGTATTTTCCCCAGTGTCTTCCCTAGGGCTAACGGTAAACCCCTAGGGCCCATTTGGTGAGCGGAATAGGAATACGTAATCTGGAATACGTATTCTGGAATAGAACATATTCCTATTCTCCGTTTGGTTCAGCGAATATTTGATGGAAATTCACGGATCCGAAAATTTATGTTTTCTAAAATAAATAAAAGTGGAATAGGAATACGTATTCCAATACCACCTATTTTGGTGGAATTGCAAAACCCCATTTTTGGGCCAAAAATGGAATACGTATTCCATTTTTGCTTCGTATTCCAATCCCATTTTGGTGCATCCAAACAAGGAATTCACAATTTTTGGAATACGTATTCCAGAATACGTATTCATATTCCGCTCACCAAACGGGCCCCTAATTAGTATGCCTGTTTATTTTGTCTACACAATAAGAATACTAATTAATCAAGTGACACGATATGTGCTTAAAAGGTTATGAATTGAGGTTGTGATTTCTTTTTAATCAATTATTAGCCCCTGCCTATTCATGCAATGCTAAAGAGACATTAATTTGACCAATAAAATAAAAGTATTTTTGACACTTCAACTTCTATTTTAAAGTTCATTTTTAAAGTACATTTATAAAATAAACAAAATACTATTTGTCTAACATTTGATTGGTAGAGAGCAATTTAGCCAAGGAGGAAAATATTTTTTTGAAAGAGAAATTGGGTTGAAATACATTGAATGGTAAGGCGGTGGATTTGTTGTTCACACGCATATGAAAAGGCGGTGGCATTAAATGCAAATTAATGATCTTTATCTAGAACACTTCCCAAAAATTTGCATTTGTTTTTCCTACATGCAGAAGGCTTGTCGAACGCTGTGTGCAGAAGGCTTGTGGAACATCATACTGGACTTGGAAGTAGACTTGAAGCGGAGACTTCGCCTATGGGTATTTTAATATTGATTTTAATTGTATTTAATAAATCTTCCTTTTGCAGATAGAGATCATTATATTTAATCGATTACAAAACCTTGTCTCTGTGCTCTAGCCGCGAAGGCATCCTCACCGCCTACTACGAATACACCATGTCGGTGTGCCATTGATTTTAGAATCAAATGGGTAATTAACATTATCTCTTTCGGTCCAAAATGTAGATGTCAAGTGCTTCACTATGTCTCTAACTGCAAACTAATGCACTATATACTTTTATATTTTTATGTTGTATTTTCTTTTCTAAGTTGTTTTTTATAGCATTTTGCCATTGACGCAGTGCAAAGAATTTTCTATTTAGTTTTTTACTGGACCAGTCTGTAAGCGAGGAAGAAGTTGAGCTTGGCTTCAATTTGAGTACAGAGGAGGCAAGTGTCCTTTCTATGGTCTTTTTCCATACCATGTAGCTTTAGGCAGACCACACTGGGCTTTAGCAAATCTGCAACAACATTTGGCCAATCTGCACCAGACTTTGGCTCATTAACTACTATGTTTCAAATGTTACAAACCCTTATAACATATTTTGATCCTTTGCAAATTAAAATGTTTACCACCATAGCATATCTATGTTTCAATAAAGTGTATCATTAGCCTGAAAGGTAAGAGGTTGCTTCTACACATAATGAAGTAATCCTAATTTTATTTTATATTTTTTCAAATTCAAAGTTTTTCAGTCCAAGATTATAGTCTGTTGAACAAAATCTTAACTAATTTGTTTTATCAAAAGAGACGATTCCATCAGCGACATATCTGAATGGCTTTGTAAGGGATTTATGTAAGGATTTTTGTTTAATAGCGTACTCTTGTCTGTTATTTTGAATAGTTATAGAGAATATGTTAAATATTTAATGTTGCTAAAAGAAACCATACAACCAAAAATACTATGGAAAATTGACAAATAGGATGAAATAAACAAATAATATTACATAGCCCATAGATTTCCTAGCCACAACAAAACATACTAGCTCAAATTTCTCGCAGCAACCATTCAATTGTTTAGTAGGGGGTAGTTGAAATCCTGTAAAATAAATCTTTGTTAGTGACTCAATTATGAATCTTGGAATCACTAAAATCTTCACATTTTCATGACCTGGAATTGAATAGGCCAAGCAAAGTCAAGTCATAACCCATCATCGGAACTGTCAATAGAAACATTCATTATGTGACAAAAATAGGGGAGACTAGGGTTTTCAAGAATTATCCAATTATGGTTTCTAACAAGAAAGCTTCCAAAAAGGAATAGAATGAAGTACCTACGAAGTTTGTCACCAAATAAAGCCTGTTAGTTGTCCATCTGAATTAAATGAGCATTCATCTTCCTTTTCATCTGGAGAATTCTCTTGGGAAAAATCGCCATGTCCATTTCTACACAACAAACATATAGTATGCCCATTTCTCAGTGCATGTAGAAGCCAATGAAATCCTTGTTGTCCAATTGAAAGAGCAAAAGATTCAGGTAGTGATGTACATCTGCTCTCTGATATAAAATAAAATTCAAATTAAATTTCTGTAAGGGAGTCTTTGGTTCACTTTTTAGCTTGCCCTTAATTATTTTAAAATTAAATGGAAAGTTTCAAGTGACAAGCTTGATTCTTAACTGATTCATATAAATCTCAACACAAAAAAATAGTATTTGGTGGAGCTAAGGCAATGTAGAGGAGCAACCGTGCAAAATTTATTATTATGTTGTAGGCATTTGCTATCTGGAAAGCCCCCACCTATTTATTGTATATACCATCTCCATGTATGCTACCTATTCGGTGTTTTAAAACTAGTAATAAGAAATTATGATTTTTCTTTAAGAAGCTTAGCTTTTCAATTATGTAATTTGCAACAGTTAATTTTTCTTTCCTTCGCAAAAGATGTCTTAAAAGAAAGTGTTTGTTGATCTTGATTCAACTGTACATTAGCACTTCTTGTAGTCAACTCGAGTGAAGAATTCCCCTTCCACAGATGCTCTTCTCAAACATCCCACTTTCTTGGGGCTCTCTTCATCAAACTAATTCTAACATTCAATGCCTCCAATCAATTTTCATCAATCCTCAAAAATACAAATTCCTCTGATGCTTCAACAATTTACAGAATACTTATTCTTCTTATTTCAATTGCTAATACTTTTTGTTTCTTCTTTTGATGAGCTAAATAGAAATTTTGCACAAAATATTCAAACTAGCATATAACATGATGGTTAATGTTGCAAGTCAAAAATTCAAAAAATTTGGCTTAACTCCTTTCAAAGACTTGAACAAAGTGCAAAAATAGATGAGTTTGGCCATGACAAATAATAGTTGCAATCATTTTTGTACACTAGAAAATTTTCTAGCTAGGCTTGGAGCAATCCCAAGAAAATGCATTTTTATTATTATTTGAAAATCATTGTTGTACAATAGAGCTAATTGATAGTAATCTTGGTGCAATGCCAAATAATTCATATTATTCTATTGTGTTGCAACTTCATACTAGATTGTCTGATATTGTGCTGCAACTTCATACTAGATTGTCTATTGTACAACTTAATTATTTATTTTTTCTAAATGACTTATTCTGAGACAATGTATATTGGCCACACTTTACTAAAAATAGATTTACAATTTTAATCAATGTAAAATCAATCATTCCTCTAATGTCATTTAATTTTTTTCTTTTTCTTCAAAATAATTGTACTCAGAAACTTCTCGTTGCCTCCTATCAATTTTGTTGGTTGAAACTGAACACTAACCTCCTCCTCTCTCCATTCACAACAAAACAACTACTAACAATAAACATATGGTAGAAACTATGACGCTTTGCGTCTCTTGTTATTAGTTTGTGTCGCTATAGTTTTTGTTGCTATTTTAGCATTAATTTGCTCTTTGGAAATTGTTCACTATTCCTTGAAAATATGATATTTGAAAATTTATGTATTAAAGTGATATTAAAAAATTAAATTTTTTATTTTATTGGCTTAATTTTTTTGGCAGTCTTTTTCTTTACTCCATCAAAATATTATGAAAAATATATGAGAACAGCTCGGTGATTTTGGCATTTGCATGTTTGGTTTTTTACATGTCCTTTGAATGTCCTTATTACATGGTAAAAAGTTCAAGATGGTAGCTGACATATGAAGTGGGGCTTCTATTGTTTTTTTACATTATTATAACTCTTATAATGAAACAATCCATTACTCCATGACAATTATACTCAAAATCTCACAAGGCCACCACTAAAATAATTATTTTGGTCTCCACCTTACTCTAGAAATCATGATGAATCCACTATGCAACAATGGTGGCAACACTCCAATGGAAGCAAATCTGAGCTCAAGTAGCGACAACTTTGACACTAGTAACTCAAGTTATAGCATGCTGCAAGGATAAGTTGTTAGGAAGGTATAAGGTGGAAGGACCTAACTTAAACCTACTAACAACCCCTTGCTCAAAGTTACACACAGAAGCTTTACGCAGACAATCAACATGGAACATGCAAACCATATGCAGCAATTTGATAGTGTAATTATTTCACTTCACATGTAAGAAAACATCAATATGCCTAGCTACGAGGCCTTCTAGGTTGTGGCCATATACAAGGAAAATTACAAAAATTAGAGTCCAAGCTTGCATCTTCTATCTTCTTCTTTTTAAGATTATCCTTGAATTGCCTTTCCTACATCTAGCAAAAATTCTTATATAACCAAGCAAGCCACAAGTTGGCTAATCTTGGAAGAGTAAACCAAAACCCAAGCAAAGGACAACATAAGATTGTGTGCTCTTAGGGATAGGTCCACACATGAGTTAGGAGTCGACTCTCAATTGTGCAAGACATCACATCAGCAATGGAAACTGCACCAACAAAACTGATACGCCTCACAAGATGAAAACTATAGGAAATAGAGGTCATAAGAAATGTCATAGAACTCAAAGAACATGAAACCTAAAAGTACGCATACTTAGGACAAGGATCTTGAATAGGTCCTTGACATGATATCATTACACATAATCAAGAACCAGAAGCACTAATGATTACTTCACGAATAGTAGACTGGTATAGAAACAAGAAGTATTTTTTGTTGATGCAAGATTGCTCCTGCATCAAACACTTAGTGTTAATAAAGAACGAATGTCCACATCAGGCATTCCTGATATTCTGACCTGAATCATAAAGATCCAACTTAGCTTGCGTGATCCATGAACTGTCTTCAAGTTGTTTGTCTTTCCACTAAGCTAGGCATTCCATGTAGTCTTTTCCTCTGGTACTTTTGCTTATAATACTATTCAAAATCCTCTCAATAATGTCACTCTTCTTCCTAGGATAGTCTAGGTTATCTTTCAATTCACCATCAGATTCAAAGTACTCAAAGATATCTACAATATTTAATATAAGTGAAATATCCATATCTTCTGGCAATTCAACTTCAAAAGCATTTCCACTATCAAACTTCCTTAGAATTTTACAAGGACCAAACTTCTTCATTTTTACCTTGTTGTAGGTACCAACTGGAAATTTATTCTACTTCAAATGAATCATAACCTCATCTCCAACTTCAAAAGGTTTATGCATCTTCCTCTTATCTACTCTTTTTTATATTCCATATTATTGTCCTCCAAATTTCCTTTTCACCTCCTCATGCAAAATCATCATGAAATCTACAAATTTCTTAGCTTCAACACTTCTTTTTGTCTTTGTGTTCAAATCTTTTAACTCAATAGTTCCCTTAGGATTCATTCCAATAACAATCTCAAAAGGTGTCTTTTTAGTGCTCCTATTCATAAAATTATTATATGTGAAATATGTTTGTGCCAAAACCAAATCCCAATTAGCAAGCTTATCTCCAACCAAACATCTCAACAAGTTATCCAAGCTTATGTTCATAGCCTCAATTTGTCCATTTGTTTGTGGATGAAATTTAGAACTAAACTTCAACTCCGTACTCAACTTCTTCCAAAGTGTCCTCCAAAAATAACTAGTAAACTTTGTATCTTTGTCTGAAACATTAGTTTTAGGAAAATCATTTAATCTTATCACTTTCTTAAATAATAATTCAACCACATGTACCACATCATATGTCTTCTTACAAGGTATGAAATTATCTATATTTAAAAATTTGTCAACCACTACCAAACTAGAATCATTACCTCTTTGAATTCTAGGCAAACCAAGAACAAAATCCATATTGATATTTTCCCAAGGCTTATTCAATCTAGGAAATGGTGAATACAATCCCAAATTTTAACTAGTTCCTTTTGTTGTTTGATGAATTTTTCAACCTCTAGCCATCCTTTGTACACCTTTATAAATTTGCAGCCAAAAGTACCTATTTGAAATCTAATTTATTATCTTATCAATTCCAAAATGTCCACCAAGTCCACCACTATGTTTCTTCATCATGATGTTATCTCTCATAGATCCTCTAGGTATGCATGACTAAATTCTCGTAAACAACATATCCTCTTGAATGAAGTAATCAATCATTTTATCTCTCACCATCTGAGCTTTACAAGCTTTCAAATATTCTACAAAATTAGGATCGCTTTCATACAAATACTTCAAATCGTCAAAACCAAGTACCTCAACTCTCATCTCTGTCAGCTAATTCCTTCATTGACTCTAAGCATTAGCAACTTTATTAGACTGTCCACTCTTGTGCTTTAATTAAAAAAAGAAAAGTTCTAAAAAACTCAACCCGCTTCGTGTGTCTCTAGTTTAACTTATTCTGACTTCCCACATACTGCAAATCTTTGTGGACAATGTACAACACAAAATCTTTAGGCATCAAATAATGTCTTCATTTCTTCAAATATTGAATAATAGCATAGAATTTCATGATCATAAAGTGAATATTTTCTCTTAGTATCATTCAACTTCTCACTAAAGAAAGCTACAAGTCTTCCTTCTTGACTCAAAACAACTCTAATAACAACTCTCTATTTTAATGTCTCAAAACTCTTTTGTGCTCCATGTGTCCACTTGAAATCATTTTTATCTCCTATCATAATCTCATTCATAGCATTACAGATAGAACTGAAATTTGTGATAAACTTCCTATAAAAAACTTGTCAATCCATGAAATGATCATACTTCTCCAACATTCTCAAGTGTAGGCCAATCAAGAATAACTTTCACCTTTTCAGGATTCGTCTTCAAACCATCAACTGAGATAACAAAACCAAGATACACAATCTCTTCCTTCATAAATGAACATTTCTGTAAGTTAATCAACAACTTCTCATCCCTTAATTTTCTGCAATACTTGATTGTTATGCTCAATGTGTTCTTCTTTAGTTTTACTAAATATCAGAATGTCATCAAGATAAACAATCACAAATTTTCACAAGAATTTCTTTAGATATTCATTCATCGTCCTCATAAAAGTACTAGGTGCATTAGTTAAACCAAAAGGCATAACCAACCACTCATACAAACCTTTATTAGTCTTAAATTAGTTTTCCATTCATCTCCTCTAATTCTAATCTGATGATAACTTCTTTTCAAATCAATCTTGGTAAAATACTTCACTCCACTCAAACAATCCATTATGTCATGCATCCTAGGCAAAAGAAATATGTACTTCATTGTTATATTGTTTATAGCTCTAAAATCAATTAACATTTTCCATTTTCCATTATTTTAGGTGCTAACACAACAAGTAATGTGCAAGGGCTTAGACTTTCTCTAATCAAACCTTTCTCAAGCAACTCTTTCACTTGTATATTCAATTCAACATTTTCATCAGGTGTAAGCCTATGTGGTGCTTTATTAGGAAAACTAGCTCCAGGTATCAAATCCATACAGTGACTTATACTTCTTACAAGAGGAAAACCATCAAGTACATTATCAGAAATGATGTCTTGAAACTTCACCAACAAAGGTTCAATCTCAAGTGCATATTCTAGTTCATCTTGTTTCTTGGTCTTTTTAGGAATCAAAGAAAAACAAACATTATATTCTTTCACATCTTTAGCAAACTATTTTCCCTCAACCAAACATACTCTAACTGTAGTACAATGATTCTCATCCAGCTTTCTAACAAGGGAAACAATACTTAGTTTGTAATGCCTACCCCTAGTTAACTTTTCATGCCGTATTGTTGAATTCTTTTAGGCCAATTTTATGATTATGTTTTATGATTAGCAGTACTTGGTTACTAGATTTGATTAGATGTTATTTCAGACCCAATTTATATATGTGATGAGTTACTTAAATATTTCATGTGTTCATGTTGTTATTTCGATAATGATGCTAGTATACAGTGAGTTCAGTTATCATATGATGATAGTTGGATTATTTATATGCAATTTTATGGATACTTAGCCCATACTTGCATGTGTATGGTGTACTTGTATGTTTTACTTTATGTTTGGCATTTCCGATATGGTTGAGGGAGGGAGTCATAGTCACCTACTAGTCAAGATCTACATGATGCACCAATCCCTGTCATTGCCTATTTAGTTTAGACTATATGTGTATGTACATGCTCGACTTTTATATAGATTATAGGTACAAGGCATCGACTTCTTGAATCGCCAAGATGAGTGTGCCCTATCACAATATCTCAATGGTAAAAGAGGGGATATAATTCTTGAGTCCAAATCTTAAACCTAAGCCAATAGTCCTAGAAAGTAGGACAAGTATTTGAGTTTTATCCTTCCAAATTTATCAGGTGATGTGAATTTGTGATTTTGACCCTTGAGTTTGATCTAGTATTTTGTACTTTATTATGGGTTTTTGTTTTTAATCTTGTGGGTCTGTTATGATTTTTAGTTATAATTAAATCAAATTAAAAGATAATTTAATGATTTAATTTAATGGAAATTTATAAAGAAAATTCAATATTTAATTATATTTAATTAATTGAGAAATTAATTTAATAAAAGAATTAAATTTAAAAGATTTAATTAAATTTCTAATTTTGGCATATTTATATTTATTTGATTTAATAATAATTTATTTAGGGGTTTCATTTTAATAATAAACTCTAAATAATATTATTAATTGAATTAATAAATTTATTATTAAAAACGTCTCGTAATTTAATAAAAGAGAGAAATGAATTGATTTAATAAAGTTATCTTAATTAAATTGCAAAAAGCTTGTGCATAAAATTAAAATAATAAAAATAATTAAGGAAAAGGTTTTGTGTGATTGCAAAACTGAAACCCTAATTGGAAAAGGCTCTTTATTAGGAAATTAGAGTTTATTTCTCCATACATAGATTTGAAGGAGCCAATTTCTAAGAAGAGGGTTTTCGAAAGAAGAGAAAAGTGCTTGCAAGCTCCATGCATTCATTATTTAACATTAGATCCATGTGGGATCTCGTGAGTTTTGTGCAGTAGTTTCCTCTATGAAATCATTTTGTCTTCTTCGTGATTGATAGATCTATTTCATAATTCATTTGGGTTGAAACCCTTGTTTGAGAAAAGCCATTTTTTTTATTGAATTGTCTGCAATTTAATCTGGAACCCTTGTTGTGCATCTATTGTTTTTAGTTTCAAAAAGTCTGTAAACAAATTTGAGATTGGAAACCTTGTTTGATGAATTTGGGGATTCGTATTAGGATTTGTTAAAATTGGGATGAGGGTTTAAAAGAGAGAACCATTTTTTTTTTTAATAAGTTTTGGCTATTTAATCTGAATTGCTATACCAAGTTTATATTATAAAATTATCAAAAAATATATATATTTATATAGTTATCCTAGTAATTTATAATTACTATGGAAAAAATAAAAATGGCAAGCAAAGTAGATTGCGAAAAAGTGAAATATTTGATATATGTGAATATAGACACACATCAAAAAGGCCAAAATTGGCAACTTAATAAACTAGGGCTCCTGACGTCCTGTATAGATCCTTCATTATGGGCAACCAGAAACCCTAGCAAAACATTTGATAAGGATGGAAGAATACCCGATCTAAGTCAATCCCTTGACAAGGATGTTGCAAAATTTAACTATGTTGTTAAAACAATGAATTCATTCTCAATTTTAGATGAGACTCATGATCTAGATCTACACGATAAGCAACAAAAAAATCTCAGATCGGGGCCTTTTGTAGTAGCAAATTAAGCTAACAAAGCGGGAAGGACTAGGCATTAGATTTTTTTAATACCAAAGAATAACTTCAACTGTCGAGTTGATCTACACCCATATCAGGTTGCTTCGCATCTTTGTTCCCAAGATCAAAGTAAAATTAGTAACCCTAGGGTCAAATCCCATATGATGGTTAATGATCTCCACAATTCCCAGGGCCCATATAGCTCTTGCCCTGTTATCCTTTCCACATTAAGCTTGGATAAACAAATCCACTTTTATAATCTCACCAAATATGAAAACCTTAACAAAAACTCCTTATACGCTCAACAAATAGATTTTTTAACTGATCCCTATGTGGTTCCAGTATTTCCTGATAAGAGTCAACGTGGGAATATTGAAAACATCAGTATCATTCCTTCCTCTTCCACCCCAAAATCTTATATCCCCCCACATCAAAGGACGTTGGCCCTAAATTCCCCACCTCCTGTTGTTATCCTTCCTCTCCCACATATCAGCCCTAATCCAATCAAAAATGAAGAAAAGGTCCTTATAATGAGTTATCAGGATAGCAAAAATTTATGGCAGCAATGCATAGAGGTTGGTGTTTTTGCATTCTAGAATAGGCCAAGATAAAAAATGTACAATCTCATGAATTAGCTTGAGGACTTTTGCAAAAACCAGGCAAGTATCTCTCATCATTCTGATAGACTATTATACATCCATTGTAGTGATGAGTGTGTTAAAAAAGACTTCCTTTATGTTTTTTATTGGTTCTTTCAAGGTTTTACGATTAAAATCTTCGAGTGATTTCTAGATTGCAAGGAAGATAAATTAAATTTGTTAATTCCAACTTGGACCTTAATAAATTCCATCCCCCCAGAATTAAATCAGATAGAAATCATTAAGAAAATAGGCCTTTCAACTAGAGACTTGATTAGATTAGATGCATCTTTCAAATTCTATAATAACATCAAACTCTTGATTAAATGCAAGGTTAATAACATGGATTTCAAACCCATCAAAGTAATAAAAAATAGATCTCTATATCAACTAAACTTTCATAGATGTGAAGGAAAAATTTCAGAAATTATCATATTAGATGATGAGAGGAAAATTTCCCTCAAAAAGTTGCATTCCACTTCAAATCTCATTGCTACCTTCCCCATGTTGAACATAAGAAATCAAAGAATCCATCAAAGGGAATCAACACCAGGGCAAAGTAATTTGAAGGTCTCCCATAATATAGTAGGGAAAGAAGATCTAGTATTAGAAGCTAGAGCATAAGGTAAGTCAACCAAGTCAAGTACAAAGGACAATAGCAGTCTATTGAACTCTTTCAAGGAAAATCAGAAGAAACTAGTAAAGCCAGCACAAGAGGACAAAAAGGGGAAACCTCAAACTATGGATATGGATAATTCCTCAAGATTAGTTAAGAGTAAAGATGCTATGGAACTATTAGACGTGAAGAAATCTAAAGGTATCGATCCCAGTCTAGAAATTCAACCCAAGCAGAATGACCAGAGTTGCAAAGACCTTAATAGAGCAATAAATGAAACCAACCAAGATATGGAAAACATAAGGAAGTAGAGTATAGTAATCCGTAGCAAAAAACTCATTAAAAAAGAAAAGAAAGCAAAGAAGGGCAAGTATCTAAAAGCATTAAATGGAGAAAGAACAATATCAAAAATTGAGCCAAGGACCCAGGATAAAAAGACTTCGGATAACACGCTTAGCAGTATAGAAAAGATTGAAAACATCCAACTATTCTCTACTAAAGTTCCAAATTATGAAAAGATAAAACATATAGAAGATAAAATGAAGACCCTGCAACAACAGTTAAAAGAATCTATGAGGGAAACCAAAATCCCTAACACTAAGGCAATAAATTTGTTCCCTAAATTTTGGCAGACACCTCCCACAAGCAAAGTATCTCTAGATCATATCCCCAATGAGTACAAGGAAAAGGAAAATGAACATAATAAGATAAAAGGAACCTTAATACAAGATTTTTAGGTTTTTTTGAATAAGGATTTGGAAAGGGATAAAGATTGAGAACTGGTAATATTAAATGAGCATGAGAAGTAAAACTTAGAACTTTTATCTGATGAATTGATCCAAGTATTTGACTATGAGAATTTGGATAAGAGCAACAATTCATAGAAAGAGGATCTTATGCAACGAGTATTAAAATTAGGCGGAGACAATTATACTTTCGAAGACCTTAAAAGAGACTTGCTATCATTTGAAGACGGTGATAAGATTAGCAAACCCTTCCAGAAAGCAGAATATAAAGCAATCACAATACAAAATGATAACCCTGACGGAGCTACTTACAACAAGAACTCTCTCGTAAAGGATCAGCCTATTTTGGCAAAACAAATTATGCAATAACTAGTTAATGAAGATAAAGATGAATTAGAAGGCAAACAATCTGAAATTGCTTTAAGAATGCATGGAAACATAGATTAGTTGGGCATTCTGATGAACCAAGAAGGGATTATCTCACACAATTATGGTAAAGTTAAAGCTAAAAGAGGAAGAAAATCTCTTAAGGAACTTAGAGAAGCTGATGGGAAGGAAAAAGAGCAGCAAGAGATCAGTTATTTACTCAATGTAGGGAAGGGGAAGAACCTTCCCAAGGCATCATAAAGATCACGACTTGGAATGTTAGGGGTCTAAATGCCCCTAGTAAGAAATGCTTATTAAAACAAAACCTAAAACTATTTGAACCTGAAATTATTATATTACAAGAAACAAAGTTAAATAAAGAAGAAGGATCTAAGCTAGAAGAGAAATTGGGTAGCTGGAACAACCATCTACATGAATCTAAAGGAGCCTCAAGAGGTTTAGGTATGATCTGGAACCCTAGGAAAGTCTCTCTGAATATTTTAAGCTCAAATAATTCGTGGTTGAGCAACATAGTCAATAGCATTAAAAATAACTTATAGTTTATCCTAGTTAACATCTATGGTCCAACTTCTAACATTGATAAAAAAAGTCTATGGGACGAAATTAGTATATTCATTAATAATCATAGCAATGAACTCATTCTCCTTGGAGGTGATTTTAATACTATTTTAAATATAGATGAGAAATTTGGAGGTATCCAACAAACCTCCCAAGCAACAAAGGAATTTAATAGTTGGTTAGATCTAAACAACTCGATAGATATTCTGCTTAACAATGGGAAGTACACATGGAACAATAAAAGGAAACATTTTACATATATAGTTGAGAGATTGGATAGGTTTTTTTATCAAACGAGTACTAAGTGAACTAAACTTTGAGATCCAAGCTTCAGTTCTTCCAATAGCAGGATCATATCACTATCTTGTTTGCATTGAATTTAGTGAACCTATCAAACCAGTTAGAAATCCATTTAAGTGTGAAAAAATGTGGTTTTTGGACAAAAACCTCATGGAACTTATTAAATAATGGTGGATGCAAGGTAATTTTAAAGGATTTAAAATGTATATCTTCGTCTCTAAATTGAAAATGATTAAAGAAAAGATATTTAAGTGGAACAATAAACATTTCAATAACATATTTAAAGAAAAAATAGAAATGGAAGGAAGATTAAAAGAATTAAACATAGAGGTAATTAAAAAGGGGATGAATAATGACAGCTACAATCTAGAAAAATAATTACTTGCCAAGCAAGAATCTATCCTAGCCAAAGAAGAAGTCTTTTGGAGACAAAAGTCAAGAGAAAAATGGCTAGAAGAAGGGGATTGAAACACAAAGAAAAATTCATAATAGTACCCTATAGAATAGAGCACAAAACAAAATTACAAAAATCAAAGACTCTTTGGGCACTTTAATAATATACTAAATAATCATGACTTCTCAAATATGGTAGCACAAACAAAAATGCTTGAAGCCATTCCTAGAGTGGTCTCCCCAAAAGATAATAAAGCATTAAATAGCCCTATAACCTTGGAAGAAGTTAGACAGGTGGTTTTTGACTTGAACTAGAACAAATCTCTAGGTCCAGATGGCTTCCAAGCCTTCTTCTACCAAAAATGTTGGGACGTCATTAGTTTGGACACATGGAAAGCCATTGAAGCATAAAGGAATGATGGATCAATTTTATCTAAAATTAATAACACCTTTCTCACTTTGACTCCTAAAAAAGAGGACCCTAAAAATCTAGGGGATTTGAGACCTATAGCTCTTTGTAATACCATCTATAAAATTTTATCTAAAATTCTAGCAAATCGTCTTAAACCAATTCTCCCTAAAATAACATCAGGAGAACAAACCAACTTTGTTTTAGGAAGACCTATCATAGATGGCTTACTCATAATTCAAAAAACTCTTCATTCAACTAACAAGAACAAATTGGCTAGCATGTTCATGAAATTGGACATCCAAAAAGCTTATGACATGTTTGATTGGAGGTTTTCATGCAAAGTCTTAGAAGTCTTTGGATTATCGCTCCAATGGATTAACTTCATCTACCGATGCATTTCCACAACCAAGATCTTTGTTCTTATTAATGGAACCCCCAAAGGTTTCTTTGATACTTAAAGAGGTATAAGACAAGGAGACTCGCTATCTCCTCCATTATATATCATTATGGTAGAAGTGTTTTGTAGGGCTTTAACCAAAGCACATTTAGAAGGGAAAATAAATTGTATTACAGTTGCTAAAAACGTTCCTGATCCTACCTAGAAAAATTCAACAAATGAGGCCCTAAACATCAAATCCATTATCCAATAGCATACAAAAGCTTTTGGTCAAAAAGTGAATGCTATAAAATCTAAATTTTTTTCATCAACACCAAGCCTAAAAAGGAAACATAGATTTGTAACATCATGGATTACAAAAAAGGTTCATTTCCACGCAAATACCTAGGAATAGAGCTAGAAAAGATAGTAGATTGAACAAGGAATGCACAATATTTACAGTAAATTGAATTCTTAGATAGGAGGTTGGAAAGATAAATGGCTCACCAAAGTAGGTGAAGTCACTAAGATTAGAGCAGTTTTGTCTGCCCTTCCGAACTATCCTCTGTCTTGCCTTCCTTTAGCTAAACATACTAATAAGCAATTTGAGGCCAAATTTAGAAATTTTCTTTGGAACAACTCAACTGATTCTAATAAGCTAGCCCTCATCAAGTGGGACAACATTTGTAAACCAAAGGATTTAGGAGGTTTAGGCATAAAAAAATTATGCTAGTAGAATGAAGCACTTGGGGCTAAACTTGCTTGGCACCTTTTCGATGAAAGAGAACAAAAATAGGCCAAAATATTGTATAATAAATACCTTAATGCAGCAGACCCATACTCTATTTTTAGAATGAGGTCCCTCCCTAAAGGATCCGAGAGCTAGAAATTCATAGCTAAAAGCTAAGCTCTCATTTGTATATATCTCACATGGGATGTTGGTAAGGAGGATGAGGCTCTATTTTGGGAAGACTCATGGAATGGGCATCCCCCAGTAGATAGTATGGGAATCCCATGAATCCTTAAAGAGTATTTAGTTAAATCTTGGGGTTGCAAGATTATTGATTATAAAACCAAAATAAGTATTGATGGAGTCTCAAGATGGGAATGGAAATTCATAGAAAATTTGGATATAGATCCAATCGCAAAAAAGGTATTCAGGAAACTAATCCAAAATAGGAAAATCAAGCAATTAGATAGAAATAACAATCTCACCTGGGCTACATCAAAAGGTGGGAGCTATAGTGTCAAGAATGAATATAGAGCTATCATTCATTCCCATGAATGGGAAGAAGTAGATATTCCCCTTAATCTCTGTTGGGATGCATCCTGTCTGCCTAAGTATGGTTTCTTTTTATGGCCAACAGTTTAGAATAGGATTCTAACAACCAATAGATTAAGAAATATAGGTGTTGAGGGCCCATCAAGATGTGTGCTTTGTCATCAAGAGTGTGAAGATGCTAACCACATCCTATATATATGCTCATATACACAACTTTGTTGGGATTGGTTTAGATAGAGGTTATGTTAGAGAACCCCCATGCTAAAATCCCTTACTGAATTCCTTAAGGGATGGCCTATAGAAAGTTGTAAAGGTGTATATAGTAAAATTTGGAATATCAGTCCATCTATTCTGATGTGGGAGATATGGAAAGAAAAGAACAAAAGAATTTTTCGTAACCAGGATATATCGTCAGACAAGATACTTAAAAAGATTGAAGCATGCACTGTTGAGACCTTAAATTCTCATCTTAGGAAATCCTAGATAGAGGAGGATTCATTTTCGAGTTGGGATGGATCAATAAAAAAGAACTACAAAAATCTTATCAACCCCCCGTTTTTTTATACTAAGAAGAACAAAGAAGCAACGAAAAACTATAGATGGACCCCCCACCATTGGGGTGGACCAAGTAAAAGTTTGACGGGGCTTCAAGAGGCAACCCCAACATAGCTAGTATTGGATGCATCATCAACAATGCATCCAGTATGTGGATCGCTAGAAGAGCTAAATCCATAGAACCCACAACTAACAATCTCACTGAACTAGAAGCCCTACAAGAAGGACTTTGTCTAGATTTAGGTTTCTGAAGATCATTATTGAAGGCAACTCTCAGATCATCCTTAATGCCATTAGGAAATGTGTTATGCCAAATTGGGTCCTAAATTCTAAACTGGAAGAAGTTCTAAACATCTTGGATCATGTCATAGATATTCAAATTTCCCATATTTACGGGGAAGGTAACAAGAAGGCAAATCAACTTGCTAATAGGGGTGTTGATGGTGAAGACCTTTTAATTTTTAGTAATCTTTAACCCTAAGAGGAACCTAGAGTATATTAGGATAGTCCTTTCTTGATCTCAAGCAACCCATTCAGAAACATATTCAGTTCTAGACATAACTGATTAGGTCCACTTATTTAGGCTAGTAGGACATCTCTGGTTACTAGGATTCGAATTCACTTCAACTCTTATTCTAGTACTACCCCCATACCCCAGGCTAATGAGTTTTAAAACTCCTATTGTATATACCTCTATACATATAAACATGTATTTTATGTTTAATCAGTAATCATAGGGGGAGTCAGAGTATCAACAGTAAGGCACCTAAAATAGATAATTTAAAAAAATATAATTTAATACACATTTTAGTAGGTTTGCCTTTATGTTATGTCACATCTCATCATTTTCACATAGATGGTAGTCTTGTGATTTATTACATAAACACTTAATTGAATACCAGCCGACCTAAGCAAGACCAATCATTTCTTGGTAGTATCTTTTTTTGCCTACTCCTTTATTGCCCTTCTTAATTTGCTTCCTTGTTTCTCATCATGAGATGGAACTAGGTCCCTTTTAGATGCATCATTAGTTGGCATCATCAGATGACGATACCACCCTTTAGTTTTTTTCTAGATCCTTCATTGGTTAGCTATTTTAGCCCTTTGTTTCCTAGATTTTCCATTGGTATCAGTCTAAGCCATTTTCCAACCCCAAGATGGATACAAATATCAGCCTTTTTTATGCTTCAGAGGTGCATACTATGGCATTTTGGGGAAATGTAAAACCTGAGAGATGGAGCCAGGTGCTGAAACCTGTAGATGATATGACCAAGATTGTGGTGAGTCACACAATTGGAGAGGGTTCCTTCAACTACAATTACACCTAGTGAACCAACAGTGACATTATTGGGTCTTTCATTGGGTGTTTGGCCAAAGCCAAGGTAGACTAGTGGGCTATGATTAGACTCTACTACAACATCTTTGACCTAGTTTGGCATGTGGGTTTGGAAGAAGTCATAAAGAGCATTGATGAGAAGCTCAGGATTCCACTCCTTGAAATGTATATGGCACACCGTCCTGGCAGCTTTGATTTGGCTATTGTGATTATGTGTCCCTCCTTAGTCATTTGTGAGAATGTGGCCTTTTATAAGGAATGGCCAAAGATGAAGGCCATAATCCAATCCTCCTCCGATGGAGAGGAATCATTGAAGACAACATCAAGGATTGGCTTAAAGACTATCTAAGCATCTTTAAGGCATATGTCCATCTGAGTGTGGAGTTAGACAATCTGGAAGCATTGAATTTATACACCCCTAACATGAAGAAATCTAGCAAGGACAAGAGTGCCTTTGAATTCCCGCCTAATTTCCAATCAGAGAATCCCAAGATTGTTGCAGAGATTGTTATGCTATACCCAAAATAGGTGTCAATTTGGGGGACTTTCTTTCAATGGTAATGTTGGGTAGCTTTGGTGTATGTTCTTCAGTTAGTTGGTGAGGGGTTTCCCCTATCTTGTCCCCCCTCCCCTATTTTCAGCTTCTCATGCTAGTCATGCCATTTTTCCTGTGTCTCCTCCTTTTAGCTTTGTAGGCTTTTTTTCAGTCTTCCAGGTCATATGGGGCTTATGTAACTATCTTTTGTTTCTTAGCAATCTTGTTCGGTCTAGGATGGTATATTGTGTATCTTGTTTACAGTCTCAGCTGTCTTATAGTTTATGTCAGATAGTTCATATAGGAACTATGTATTGCATCCTAGTCCTTATTTCAGAAGGTGGTCTATAAGCATGGTCTACTTTTTATTGTCTTCCAAGACACCAGTATGTAAATCTTACCACGCACACACACACACACACACACACACACACACACACACACCTCATAACTTTCTTTTGTTATGTCTCTATGATGCATTTTATCTTGTCTAGATAGTGATGCCTTCTAAGAACAGATTAATACACTTTCGACATTTCTAGCTGTGCTTTGTTTCTTTCTATTTTGTGATAACAAAGGTAGTGGTTCAACTCCATGTTATAACCTAAATTAGAAATAATTTAAGCAGATGTGATTTACCTACCTCACTATGGTTAGGACTAACTGAATACTATTTCATATCGTATTTCAAAGAAATCTCTAATAAGAATAAAATCAAAAAAGGGTTTTTTAAGTAGACATTAAAGTAGCTAGTTAAGTCAATTTCCAAGTTTGCATAAAAGTACTAATTGACAATATTAGATTAATTTAGATAAATCGGGACCTCTAGGAATATACTTGACTAAGCTCTTGTTTTATGTGTTGCTATAAGTAAAGAAGGTTGGGGTCAAGTAATATAATCTGATCGGACTATAAGTTATGTCTAAGTAGAGAAATTAAGGAATTCTAGACAAGAAATTAGGTGATCTTTTATTCATAGGATTTTATCTAACATTACCAATGCCCTTTTGTAAGCTTTACTTATGTTCAGCGGGATCAAAGGCATCAACACCTTATGAAAACCCAAATAAGAAGCACCTTTTAAAGTATCCAAAGTTCTGACTGAAGATGTCATGTAATCTTTAGACAAGATCTAGCAAAGATCGATATAGGGACTTCTAGATATTTCAATTTGTAAAAATGACTATAATTTTTATCTATGTACTTAATCAAATTTGTTGATTGGAAACTGGGGTATGCCCCTTTCAACAATGTACTAAATAGGACCTTGGTCTCAGGCAAGATTGGAGGTTTTCTTCTCCGTTCTTTCCTACTGGTGCCCGTTTGAATGGAGATACTCATGTTTATTTTATTATTATTTATTATAATCAAGGCTTTAGCCATTTACCAATCAAAAAAATAAACAAATTTATAATTACTATGATAACTATAGAGATATATATAATAATAATAAAATATAACTATTGAAAATCAACATTTCATATGGGGGGGTGCATGTTTTTTTTTTTTTTTTTAAATAAAAATGTTTTGGGTGGGTGAGGGCCACCACCCCCCACCCCCCTTCCTCCTTCCTTCTCCTTTTTGCCTACGACAGTATGGCTGCACACGACAGCCTTGTTGTCGATGCAACAAGTACTGCTGATGCAGACCTGCTACTAGGCCAACAGGGCTACTGTGGCATCCTATCTAGCCCATGGGCTTTAAAATCATAAGGTAAAGTTTTATTTTATTTTAAATTTAATTTTTTTAATAGTTTTAAAATATGTTAATTTTTATATATGTTGTTTATATAAATTTTTATATATAATAATAATAATAATAATAATAATGGTTATTTTTAATAAATCAACATTATTTTTATTAGTAAGTTAATAATTATTACAATAATAATTTAATTATTATTAGATTTTTAATAATATGTAAATAAACATATATTAAATTATAATCTTAAATTATTATTTTTTAAGAGAAATTTTAATAAGATTGTGATTTGGATTAAATGGATTTATACTCATGAATCCTGAAAACTATATTAAGTGTGATACTTTCAAAATGAATTCTAGAAATCCATTTGTGAAATCAAATTTGTGTGTTTTCAAACCCAATAAAATTATGAAAGCTACATTTGTTTTGTATTTTATGTGATGTGTGGTTTACTAGTGTTGGGTTCGGATTTGACTTAGTGCGTTGACCAAACAGGATGTTTTATGAGAGGCTTGGGGGTTTTTGATCTATACAATGATGTTATGTATATGATCTTTTCTACCTAACCATTGTGATATAGTCACATGTCTTCTATGCTGAGTTTGATATGTTGTTTGTTAATGCTTTCCAATTGCTTGTATAAAAATGAGGTGAATGGTATGATTTCCTGATATAACCTTTGAGTTTTTGATCAATTGTCTTTTGGATGCTTTCCAGTTGCTTGTATAAGACTGAGGTAATTATTTTGATCTATTTTTAGGTGCTTTCTAGTTGCTTGTAAAGGATTGAGGTGAATACTATGTTTTATCTATAGCTGCCTTCCAGTTTCTTGTAAAGGACTGAGGTGAAAATTTTGATTTGATGAGTTGTATGTTTTATGAGCCTAGGGTAGGTAATCTATATGTACATTAGGAAGTGGCTTTCAATGGAGGTCAGAGTCCTAAGTGGCTACCTGGGTAATCCACTGTAATTTGTTTTAATAAGCGATAACATTTCATTGAATGGGTTTAAAATGAACTAATAAGAGTCATTATTTTATGCCCATGCCTTGAGTGCTAGTACATGTTAGGATGCAAGTAGAGAGGATGTTTGGTTGTGACCTTGCTATGTTAATATGCCTTATCTATACAAAAGGATACTGGTGCCACATAGAGACACTAGGGGGCCAAAGTCTAGAGAGGCTATTAGGGTAACCTTAGAGTTGGCTCATGCAATCACACTCGCCCACTTACATAGTATATTTCCTATGTGTCTTTTTTGCCTCTGGGATTAGATGTTACTTGTGTCTTGGTACCTTTGAGATAGATTGCTATCTGGATTTCCTTGACCTAGATGTTGGTTATGACTTGTGGTTTGTTATTTGTTTAGGACTTGAGACTATCCCCTCAGCATGGTGGGAGTTGGCCATTTAGGTTCCACAAGGTCAGGTGGTAGTGCATTTTTCTTATACCATTGAGATCTGACAGTTGGATGTCATTGCTGGATGTACCAATGTAGTTATTCCTTTCTATCTGATCTTGTATTTCTATTGGATGGTTATTCTTTGTTGTATTGTACTTGATTGTTAGAGATCCTATGAGATGATGTATTGTATTCATAATGTATATTCTTTAAGCTTTTCATACCCTATGACTTGTGCAGTAGATATTTATGCAATTCGGTTATGCCAAGTGGCATCCTATGAAATTTGTATAATATTTAAGTGGATTGGAACTTGTAAGTTAATCTTTGATGTGGATTTGTTATGTATCAAATTTAATATTAATATACTTTTATATGTGATTCAACGTCATGGAACCCTTAAGAGATGTAATCTATTTTGGATGGTTGTATGTATGTGAGCTAATACTTCCTCTATGTTATTTGTTGATGTTATTATCCTTAAAAAAAATGTTTCACAAACCTAGTGAAATTTTAGGTTAATTTCTTTTGGGTTCCCTGGTGAGGCGTTACATGTTTCTTCCCATCACTAGTACATTTTAGCAAATATGTGACTACGTGACTAGAACTTTTAGTCACACCACTAAACAATTTAGTCACTTGACTAAAACTAATCACATTCCACTATCTTTTTACAATTTACAGGTATATGTGACTAAATAGGTGACTAATTTGGTCACCAGGTAAAATCACAAGATCAATCAAATAGAAATGACTAAATAAACTACCAAATAAATGACTAAATAAGTGATTGGACAATTAGTCACTTAAGCACAAGTGACTTATTAGAATACCAAGTAAATGACTAAAAAAGTGACTGGATAATTAGTCATACACTCTTATATGCACAAAAGACATAAGATTGTATAACTATCTAGATTGATAAAAGACAAATATAATCCATACAAGATATTTAAAAGATATCTTTGCAACCTTGGAAGTGATCTAGTTATAATAGATTATAGTGACTCATTCATAAGTGCATAATCTTAATTTTAGAGACATCCATAATCTTACAAAGATACAACTGCAGAAGCTCTCTTCCATAAAATTATAAAATAAAATCACAAAATAGCATAAGAATTCAAGCTTGAATCATTCAAAAATTGTCTCGATTGAGATACATTATAAAGGCCACCAGATTTGGAATAATTGCTTCTTGAACCTAACTTATGATCAAAACTTATTCTTTTTTTCTAATAGATGATAACTAGAACTATTTTAGTTATATTTATTTAATTTAAAAGAAAGGAAAAATAAATATAATGTCACTATCTATATAATGTGCATCACCTAAATTATATCATTTATTATAATATTTTCTAACTAACTAAAAATTAAAATCAATTAATTTAAAAAAAAAATTAATTAATCAAAAGTTATAATATAATGAGTCTCAATAATTTGATTAATTAAAAATAATCATACAAACTAACTATGGTCATTGAACGAAAATCATCAAGAGCACATTTTGCACAATTTGTAATGGAAAAAATGATATTTTCACTTCCCGCACAGAAGGACAAAATGGGTTTCCTGACTAAGATTAATGTTGCTCAAAAGAGCTCTCCCCTTTCTTCAATTGATCACCCCTAAGAAGAAAATATATCGTCACTCATGAATTAGAACCGATAAATGGCCTTGCGCATGCAAAGGGGGTGGAATTATGCATAAGCGAGCAAGAAATATAGCTTTGGATTTTTATGATACAAGATTTTTTGTTTCATTTTTTGGAGGAAAGAAGGATAGCTTCAATTTTCATAAAAATAGAATTATATGCATGCATTTGAATCATCTCCATTACTTCTTGAATTCAATCTTCAAGCAAGCGAGTATTTTTCCCTTTTCTTTCTCAACCACTGGTCTTTTTTTTTTTACCATACTCATTATCATGTTTAGCATGAGATTATATCTTTTACCTCTCTTATTTATCATTGTATCATGATGGGAAAATGGAGTTGTTCAAAAGTGGATTCAATTTCAAAGTAGACTAGGATTCAAACTAATATGGTTAAGTGCAACATGTAAAGGGGATCACATTCAATGTAAGAAGGTCAGCAGGCAATCCTTGCTCATTAAATTTCTAGTTTCTGTAGACTTTAGATGAGCAATAGTATCGAGCAGGCATGAAGCCTTGTTTAATAATACATGCTATATTTATCAACTCTAATGGAAACAACTTCTTCTGATATAATATATCATGTGTCTCCTATAACTCAATATTAGATACATATTATATTTCGTTAAAAATAGCAATGCACAATTACATAATTAATTACTAGTTAAAGTTGAGATGATAGATAACTATGGATGGTGAAGAACTGGGAACAATAAGTTTTTTTTACACTTGAACATTATCTAGCTATGTGCATTTACTTTCATTAGGATGCCAATTGAACAGTCACAAAAAAACTATGAACTTTAATTTTATGCTAACAATTACTTTGTGAGTTTCAAGGTGTGAGTATCAACTACCTTCACATTATTTAGTATAATATTTGTTTCTATCTATCAAAGTCATCATGATTTATTTTCTCTACATTAATAATTTAGTAACTTTCATTTAGCCGTTTCAATTCTTTCCTGAAATGTATAAGATTTGAATTCAGTATTATTTAGATGTCTATTTTATAAACTTCATCATTAAATCAGGTATCTTCTATTAATGAAATATCCTGTATTATAGGAGTACATTAGACCACATTTCTTTAGGAGTATTTGATCAATTAAATCAACAATCATTCATTCTTCATCTTGTAAGCAAATATGACCTTCTACATGCTTTGCTCACAACCACCGTAGTTGCAATTTCTAAGGAAATAGAGCTAAGGTAAAATGAATTTCATCTCATTTACTGTTTAAACTTTGAATTTAACAACATATGCTAATTCTTTCTTATTTTCAAGGGATTATAAGTTGGGGAGGTCAAAATGCTCAAATGATACTATTGCAATCTTATACTTTCATGTGGCTCATACTATATTTAGGCAATACAATTTTAATGGGTTTTTGGTAATTCTATTTGTTGTTTTGCAAAATTCTATATCCTTAACACAATAGTTGTAGTTTTTCAATCAATATTGATCCAAACTAACATGCACAATAGTTTTTCTATCAATAACAATCCAAACTAACAAGTAGAGTGGGACAACAAAATGCTTCATCTGCTATGTCTTAAGCTCTATACATCCTCAATTTTGGTGCTCGTGATTTTGAATAGAACTATTACATTAGTCCTCTTCTTGTCAAGAAGTTCATTGTTTCACAATTCATAAACACTCTTGTTCTGCCAATGGTCTCAAGATCTATTCAGACAAGTCTTCCTTCTTCTTCCAAATTTCCATTTAATCTTCCCACATTTTCTGAATGTTCACTTTCCATACTTCTTATCCATCAGCATCGCATAATCACATATCTCTGATCACAAAATGGGGCATCATCCTTTCATACTTATGCATGTTTAAGCATAATACAAATTCATTATCTTTGATCAACAAATAGGTTTCTATATTTTTATTGTCCACATTATTGTTTTACCAAAACTAACCATCTTCTACAATCCATTCATTACATATTACTAGTTTTCTTTCTATCATAATTCCAATTTTGTTAACATCATTTATATGAATGTGTATCAACCCTTTAAGATTGTCCTACTACCCATGCTCTGTACTATTAGCATATCTACTTTATGGATTAGACCAAGGATTATACACAATTATGCACCTGAAATACAACAACATTGAGCAAGCATAAACAAATGCAAACTAATGCAACATTCCAATGAAGACCAATACATTCCATTGGCCCATCATGACTAGATAGAATAAGGAAGAATCAATTACAAAGGGGCAAAATGGAAAGAAATCCATTTACTATGAGAAGTAGTGACAAGCTAGAAGGTGAACATAATATGGAGATAAGAACTTGCAATTAAGAGAACATGTCAATGTCATCCACCCCCTTTCCCCTAGTTGTAGGGCATACATTCGGGTTAACAATATTATTGTGTCTTGAAAATTTTTGGTGTGTGGGTAGAGTTTCCTTAGTAGCAAAAGCCGTACCATTTCTATAGGCATCCAACATTTGAGTGGCATGAATCCATATAGCAAGAAATACCACTATACTAAAGAACTATATATAACCCCAAAATCCATGCTTAATTTGGGGAAACAGTCCATAGATTCCTATGAAGACTGTACTTCTCAGTCAAAGCCTAAACTACTAGCTTCTTATACTCCATGAATGACAATGGGACACTCCTTGAGACATGGAAGAAGATTTACCATAAGGGGACATGGGAGGAAGGAAAGACACAAATAAAGTGCTCAAGGGAATGATTATTCATTCTAAATAAAGCATTTCTAAATTTACGTGTCTTTGATATTCATATTAATCAACCATGGTGTAGATGGATGCTTGATGCATAGTTTGTTTCTTGGGAAGCCTTTTCAACCATAGATGCTGCCCTACCTTTCTAATGGGCTAATTATAAATTTCATTGATATTTTCTATTATATTTTAGGTAGTCAAGTACTGAACAAGGGGCACTTTTATGTATAAGTAATGAATATTGCCTACACCCAATGGCCATGTTGCTCTCACTTAAGGATCTTATTGGCCTTTGTATTAGCCAGATGGAAATGATATGCTCTTTGACATCTGGGACTTGGATTTCTATGAATTTTCTTTAACAACAGTCACCACATCCTCAATTGCTTAAGTATGTTCCTCTCTCACTCATAAGTTTCCTTAGTTATTGAATGGATAGGTGAATCCATATCAAATTATTCTAGCCAATAACCTCTGATAATCCCTCAATACCCATTCTATCTCTGTGGCTATCCCTCTGATTCTTTGATGCCTTTATCTAATAAACTTAAGTTAGGATTTCAATGAGTTATTCTCAGCTTCTTCTTTGTGAGTTCTATTAGGCCTCAGCCAATGGGGCCTACCTACCCTACAATTCTATGGGCTATGCTTCCCATTTGTAAATTGTTTGGTTGAAGCATAAGGGTAGTCTAACTACTAATACCAGTTGTTGCAACTCTTCATTTGCATCATCACTTAATTGTTGTCACTCAACATCCTCCATATTCATAGCAACCTACCTAAAATAGTTGCCCTTTTCTGCCCTTTTCTTGCATAAAGTATCTTCTAACAACAATAGTAATTGACTCCATTTCTTTCGAAATCCCCAAATACTAGCCATCATCCCTCTTCCTTTTCTTTGGGATACCTCCATGCATCAACTAAACCTAACTCCTATCTACCTTTGAGATCTCTTTCTAGAGTGACCTCCATTATTACATTTTATTCATCCCTCACATCATCATTATCAACTATATCATATGCTAGATCAATGTTTGGGAAGAAGTTATAAAAATGAGCAATGTCTAATAGTCATGAATCTATAATCTGTAATGGTTCATGCCTTTCATCATCCTCCATCTCGACTAAATCGAAAATAGTTTTGATGCTTTTAACTAGATTTTTATGGCACTTCTTAACAAGTTCCTTGGTGAAATGTGGAAGCTATAACAATATAGAATCATAGTCCCAAAAACCTTGTGTAGCCATTTAGCTTAGTTCTAGTTCTCACTGATCTATTGCTAGGTTCCCAACTATGGCATGCCTTGAGAAGTGAGATTGCAAAAATGCATTTGTATTTATATGTGGATTAATATATTTTGGTTTTTTGATAGAATTTTTTTGATGATTTATCAAATTTCTTATTGTTTCTTCTTCACTTGGTCATTTGGGAAGCTACAAAAACTTGGAGGTAGAAGAAAGAATTTCAAGATGTCATTTTAGCTTTGTTCTTGTTGTCAAGGATGAGTTGAAGAGTTCAATGGTGGTATAGCTAATATTAATAAGATGCTATCATCCCTAGGCTTAAAGAAGAAAGATGCACATCAACATATTTTCTTGATGCCAAATCCCTCAATCTATTATCTACAAACTTAGAAAGGTGATTTGACAAATGTCCATGGCTGACATGATGAAGATTATAGTAATTTGGAATCTATGTGAATCTTTTATAGAAGAATGTCCAAGTAAGATAGTCTACAACATCATGCTTACTTTCAATAGTGCCCCACAAACTTCAACGTTGATATCATCATGGAGAAAGTGATCAAGAGTACTCTCCATAGGAAATGAATCATTTAATAATTTTTTATAATATTCTTTATGAGGTGCATGATATAAAATTTCACATTTTCTAGCATTATCAAGTAGAGGTCTACTAAGATGCCCTAGTCTATGTGAGCTTTTTCTTGTCTATCATAATATTGTGTACCCATGACAACAACCAAATTCCCTAACAAAGACTACCCCCAACTCATTGGATTACTTGCAACACACACCTAAATTGCCCTTGCATTGAACTAATGGGCTACAAGTTCCTGTTCTACAAAAGTGAAACATTCATGTTAGTACTCAATTCCATTAGACAATACATGGCTCAAAGTAGGTTCTTTCACTTTGGAAATGAGAAATTTGAAATCTTCTTCAATAAATTGAAGAAATAGGGATATGTACCCACCATTTGCATTTGAATAAGTTAATAAATCAAGAGCAATAAGCTAGGAATTTTTTTCTTGTTTGCACAAATACTAGAGATAGTTTTCCTCCCTTTGTATGTTGAAATATTTTGATATGTAAGCTGGCTTGTTCATTTCCTACATTTGAGCTTCAATTTGGCTATAAAAACACCTTGAATATGAATCTCTAATGGTACAAGATGGATATTGATAGGAAAATTAAAAATATCATGTGTAGTAGCTCCAATCCACTCACCAAGATCCTTAGCATTTGCAGGTGAAGTAGAAAGAGAAACAATGTGAATATGTTTTTCAATTTGACTTGAAATATACCTCATTCTAGAAAGAATTATTTCCAATTTGGGACCATCCTCTCCACCAATTAAATTATGTTCAACCACAATAAATAAGATAACTTGTTGCACCTACCTATGTTTTTTTTTCCATTTGTGAGGTAGAGCATCCCATTTCTTAGGTGTTTTCAGAGGAAGATGTGTCTAACGTTGTTATCAAGAATATCCTCTGTATCTGAATCAAAATTTATATATGATTTAAATTAGACCTAGTTTAAAAATAGTATAACAAGCTCCATTTATCCATTCCTCCTTGACCTAATGTACTTGATCAAATTTAAATTCACCATGCTAATAAGAACTACATGTACCAGTAATCTGATACCAATGCATCTAGCACTTCAAAAAGATTAGACTTACTAGCACCTTAGAGGCTATACACATATTAAGTATGAACATCTAGAGGGAGTTTTGATTTTAAAAAAGCTCAATACTCCCTTTCAAATGATTGTGTGTGCACTGAATCCTAAGTGGTACAATACTAGGCATGGGAGAGTTACACTAATATCATATCTACAATAGGGCAATGTGGTCATAATCTCTTAAGTTGTTGTGCTATGAAGTAGTAGTTGTGGTACAAAGAAGTAGTTATGCTTATGTATATTTTTCAATTATATAGAATATATGTTATTAATGAACAGGGGTTTACATGATGGAGAACTGTGTAAAGCCCTCACTAGGTATGTCACCTCGTGATGATGGTTAAGGACTTGTCAATGAGAGGAGTGTTGCCTTATGCCAATTGATAGGTTTCTAATAACTTAATTAACATATTGTATGCATCCATGTTCATGATTCCAATGGAAATCAAAAAATCATTACAATTTGGCATATTATTTGGTAATATTCTTGCATAAAATTCTTACACCTTATCATTTTAATTTTACATTTTGAGTTTTAGCACTGTTGCCAACTATGATCTCTGATGTCTGCAACCTATTACTATAGAGGCTATTGAAATTAAATCTAAATATTTTGTGTTTATATTTGAAGGTATATCACCAAATCTTTATTTTTCTCTATCTTAATTATAACCTTTTATTACATGTCTAGTTTTCATTTCTAGATTTTGGAAGGAAAACATTATCAATTGTACTTTTGTTGGTTTGGTGTTGTGAATTGTTCTCAAGATGATATTAACAAAAGTTTTGACATGGTAGTTGTACAAAAAATAGAATGAGGATATTTTTCAAAATCCAAGGTACAATCATCTAGCACATAAAATGGGATCTGAGCATCTTGGAAAAGTGTCTTCATTAAAGGTATGCTGTCAATTTGGTTTTTGAATTGTCTTCAAAATTATTTCAAATAGATTGAAAGTTTTATATTATAGACACATTATTTTGTGAATATTATTGTTTAACAATTATTTGTGATTTTTTTCTTGAAATTTCTGATACTACAACTGAAGTAGATGGGGCATGGACAACTCCTTGGGATTCTACTTCTACAGGTATTCCAGTTTTCCCTTCCTCAGTAGTCTCTACTTCCATTTCAAATGTATTAGGTTCTACTATAGAATCTTGTTGATTTGTTAATTCTATTTGAGGACAAACTATCCTTAATTCTATTTGAGGACAAACTATCCTTGTGCTTATTTTCTATGATTTATGCACACCAAACAATTAATTATGTGAGAATAGTAAAATCTCAATGCACAGTAAATAATTATAATAAAATACATATAAAAAATAATCAATTTTCTTTATCTATTTATCATCTAGTGTAGATTTCCCTTAATGCAGCTGATTTTCTTTGTCATCACTACCTTTTACCTGAGATAGACTACTTGTGCTTCCACTTGATTCTTGTGCACGAGCCTATCGAGGGGGTATGTCAAACAATAACAACAATACTTGAAATAATTGGTGTAGTAGTAACTGGTAGAAGTACTCTTTATTTCCTACTCTATTTTTGTCACATTTCAATTCTTGTTTCGTTTATTTTCATGCCTAAGATAGGCTATGTTGATCACAACACTAAAGTAAATCATTGCTAAGCATATATTACCAATTTTCCTAAGCAAATGCAAATAGAACAACACAAAAAATAAACTATGTTCTTAATAAGTGAAACAAGATTGATGTTGATGAAGAGTAAATAGGAGAATTTCATGCTAGTTAGGTGCCAAAGAATCACTAACAAAAGGATTCCTAAAGTCAGTACCATTGCCAAAACAACTCGATATATTAAAGATCACTCTTCCCTTGAGTTATAAAAGAGAGTGATAATGAATTGCTAAAAAATTGTCTTTCCTTGAGCTATAAATGACAATCATGATGAAAGATTTCATTTACTAAACTCATTTTTCTAATCCCTATACAATTGGATCCATCTTTTCTAATGGTCAAGGTTCTTTTAATTGACTTCTGACTATTTTTCTAGCAAACCTATTCAAGATTCATGTACTTCCTCAACCTTGAATTCAATAAGCCCAGAATCTTGGATATAAATTTGACTAGCTAGAGAGTAATTATAGACATTTATTAAATATTATCTTTTGTTTTAGGTGCATCTACCTTGCAACCCACTTCTTCAATAAACTTCTCAAATGCCAAAGTAAAATGGTTTTTAGTATGTGAATGCTTGCATTGGGTACACAAAACTCATCCACACTTGGAATGAGAGTACATGTGTGAATTGTAGCCAATCACAAAAAACTCCCATTCAAAATAGCAAAACATGCAAGGAATACTTGGTGCAGTTTCCCTTAGTTTCAAACAAAGCACATTAAATAGTGTCTTAATATATTAAAAACCTAAAACATCAATGAGAAAATATGAGAAAAAAATGCTTTTATGTTTCAAGTTTCAAAATTAATGTTCCATTTTAAATATAACAATAACCCAAATTAGTTACATACTAAGTTCATTAGGGTGTTCAACATATATACCAAATTTTTGAGGGCATGCAATTTATCTACCCTATTGACCTTCACTTTATATATCCTTAAACCTAACAATGTGTTCCTACTCCAAAGAGCACCCTCCCACTTATCCACGCACTCCTTTCAATCACATGCTTAAATTATTTCATCTACCTTAAATCATGTGCAACATTCCCTACCCTCCATCCATCATTTTATCTTGTTTTGGTCTACAATTCATTTGATCTATGACTCTAGCTCTCTCTTGTCCTGATCATGGATCATGGAAAATGACATAAAATGTTGAAAGTTTTGGATTGCCTATAGAAATTTGGGGAGACCAACATATACATTATGAAATGCATACCAAACTTTGATCCAAAAAGAATGTCACCAGCAGATGGCCCTTAATGGATTGAATACAATTTACCATTAGAATTTTGAAGTGAAGAAAGTTTGAATAGGATCGAGAATACTCTAGGTCAAATTTTGAATTATGATATGGGGAAGATGATTCTACAAAATATGCTAGAATCTAAATCATTTCCATTCTCAATTTTCCTAGTCTTACAAAGTTACGTTTGAATGATGGTATTAGGACTCAACCAAGTAAGATCGAGGAAATAAATTCTTTTGCTTGAGGTATCGTAGAAGAAAGCATAATGTAGTCAATTGTCAGATTCCAAAAAATAAATATTGGAGAAGGAAAATTCATAAAGATCAACAAGTAGTGAATGCATCGGATGAAGGGAAGAATCCAAATACTAGTAATGAAGTTGAAGAGTAATAGGGGGAGACTCTATTTTTGGAATATCACCTTAAAAGATGCAGAAGATAATGATAAGATGATGATTACAAATTATTTTGTAGTAGTTGGTAAAATGAACTAGATTTCATGCATAAAATCATCCCTTCCCTTATTGAAGGAGGAAGATATCAATGGAGAATTGGACATCATAGAAACCAAATCAATCAACCAATTCCTGGTCAAATCTTCAGAGCTTCCCAAATTTAAAGATAGGAAGGTAGTGTGAATCAACCAATTCCTAGTATGGAAAGAGTGTCAGTCCCTAACTTTAGGATTACTCCTGTGAAGGGGGTTTTTCCCAGGATAAATTCCTTGTTCTAAGTAGCTATGAGTTTTCCCTTTTGGAGTATTTTCTAGTTTTGATAGTTTTCAAGAATGGATGGTTTATTTCATTTAAATGGTGTCCTTTAGAGAGGATAAGATATAGATCAAAACACAGATTATAATGAAATCAAAGTAAGAAAGAAGCATAATGTATATTATACCATTAGGATAGAAGATGAAATTTATGCTACTACTACTAGTGTGAAATATTCAGAGATAAAGTTATATTTCTATGGATTTAGCTGATACTCAATTCGATGTGATTACGGTCCATTGAGAAAATTTTGGGTGGTATGTGGTTGATATTTCAAGCATTAGTATGCTTTGGAGCATTATTGGTCCAACTAAATTGATGAATATGGAGTTTAAAATTGCTACTTCTCTAGAATGAGTGTCAAATAACTTAGATTTTACTAACTATTCCTAGTTCCTAATTAGGTGCAAGATGATGGGGATATTATTCAAGATAGGGATTGTAATAGAGTGATAAGATAAAAATTTATCCTCTATTAATTGGTCTCAAAATCTATTACAGATGACACCATATCATAGAGAGTTGGAATACATAAGGAGGTGGCTAAAAAGGGAAGAACATAGATTAAAAAGGGAAAGAGACAAGTTCACCTATGACCTCATGGAAGACTTAGAGTCACATTCAGATGAAGAACTAGATCAAGAAAAAGGTAAAGCTTCTCAGTTGGAAGGATCAAAGAAAGAAAAGGTGGTGAAAGTGAAAAATAAAGATGAAAACTTCTAACCCTAATTCTATGAATGACTCTTGACATCAAAATGATGAAAATCTCCATCTATGCCTAATCTAGATCACTCAGTGATTTTATTTTCTTACTTTGTCTATGTTTCAACTCTACTTCTTCATCAACATAAAGAAATCTCTACATCACATGCAATATCTCTTGATACTCAATAATTTTCAATCTTTAATTGACTCTAATTGTTCATATTCCCAAACTGCTTCATCTTGAATGCTCTTCTTCATCCTCCAGACTTCTTTGTTGGTCTTGGAATGAATTTTAGGCTTACTTGCTTCATTTCCCTATGGATTTCAAGAGTGTCCTAATGACCCCTTATTCTTACTATTCTTGTCCATTCAAAACATGGAGTGACAAACTCAACCTAACCTAAAGGGAGAAAAAGAAAATTAGGAGGGTTCTTGTCTACAACAAGGCATGTGTGCAAGGCACAATGTTGTGTAATGCAAAAAAATTGTTGGTGTCAACCCATCATTTTGTCATCAAAGAAGAGAAGAATCATTCAAGAAAAAACTTCAAAGAAATTCTTGTTCATTTTAAAAACCAAACCCAACAAATATTGAATAAAGAAGTTCAAAGTATTGTTGCAGTGCAGTGGTACCACAACTTGGTAATTATGATGAAGAATGCAAACAAATTTCATTTGGTTGTATGGGCTTATTCAATACTACACAATTGTGGTCCACATTATTTGTAGTTAAATAGAGCTATAATTTTAGGTGAATGACTACATAACATTTTAATCAAACAATCCATAATTGAGTTGTATAGACAAACATGTCAAGTGACAAATGACAATAACTAAGTTGAACAATGAAGAGAACATTCGTTGTGAAGATGAATAGAAATTAGCAAATGAAAAAAATTATGGTATGGGTGAGGAAAACTCTAAGTAAAGGGTTGTTGATAATTGTGTTAAACATAAAAATTAAAGGATTAGATAATTGAAGATGAAGCCTATTTCAATGGAGGATTGCTAGGATGCAAGTAGAGGTTATTAAAAAAATAGCTTGTATCAATTTCAAATAAATTCATGAATCATGAATTTGGCTTTTTGATAGAAGAGACATGTATATAGTAAAAGAAGCCTATAAATAGAGGACTAAAACCCCCTGCAAGCCCCACAATCCATAAGGTGATAATGTATATTTATATAAAATACATAGAGCACATTACTAGAAAATCAATGAGATAATGTCTAAAAATAGTAGGTTTCTCAAATCATATATAGAAAGTTTTTAATATCAAAATATAAAATAGACTAAGACAACCAAACTTATTAAGCAGTTGAAAATTAGAGCTAATAGAGGCCAGTGGGCAAAGAGAAACATTTAAGGCATAGTAGCATCCTTTCCTTGCACAAGTTTTATAGGAAAACAAATATCTAATCAACACTCTTGTAAACTAAAATACATTCATCAACAAAAAAGTTCTTGAACTCTTCATCCAAAGAAAAGATTCAAAACCCACAAAGTATGAAAGAATACTAAATTTTCCACATGCTAGAAATACCCATTTTCATGTAGGAGTGGCTTTTACATGGGTTTCAAAAATTTGCAAGGCTTGGTAGCATTTCTTTTGCAACTAAGTCTCTTCTGGTGGTTGTATATTTGTTTGTAGTTGTGGCCTAGGGTGTCAAAACCTTCTTAACAACCAATCATAGAAGTATATACCATGAGTACATAGTCATGTTAAGGGTACTCAATTTTTATTATTATGGGATCTCCCTATGGGGTAGGTTGCTTAGTTCTCCCAATCTCATGTTCTATCTAGTTGTATTGCACACAAGAAACCCCCAAGGATTCCAACGGATTTTTATTGAGGAAACACATTTACATCATTACGTGATATCGATGAAGAGTTGTGCTTCAAAATTATGTGTTCTTTTGTTATGAGTGATATAACTCTATTCTCTACCCAACAATAGGTATGCAACTTTTGGAGGCTAATCCGTGTGTGGTTTCCATCCTAATTTTATGGTGCATATATTAAGTTTGATCCCCAAAGTTAGTGGCATAAGATAGTACAATAATGTATGTGACTACCCCAAAGTAGGTAAATGGGCTTGGAGGTTATGTTAGTGTACAGTACAAAGTTCTAACAAGAGTACACTCTATGAAAATAATATAAAGGAATGAAAATTCTCAAAAGAAAATAAAGCAATATAATACAACTAGCTATGTGAAGGGAACAAAATTTGCAAAGTACAAGGGCTAATGAAGATTGGAAGGATTGAATGAAAACTCAATCAAATATCTCTACAAGGGCCTAAAAGGGAGGAACCATCGGTGCCATCGTCAAGCAATTGAAAGGACATATGCATAATTTGGAAAAGCTCATTGGGGAATGCCTAAGGCTAGGGTAGTAGGCATGATCGTGCACAGAGGAAGCAAAGAACTTCCTCTAGACTCTCTTTTAACACCTGATGCTAGTGTAAATCTAATAGAAGTGAATGTCCATCCCAAAATCCATTTTGTAAGTGCTCATAAATCTAGTGAACCAATTTTATTAGCAACATTGACATGATAAAAAGCATCTTTCAATGAACCATTCCCTGTTCATGTAGGAAATGACTTCCCCTACCTGTATGGTTTGGTAGCCAAAAAATAAAATTTTGAAAGACAAAATATAGTTAAAATTAAAAAGCTAAATCCAAAAAGTAGAAAGTAAGTGAGTTGATATGTAGGATGGTCAAGATTACACTTAATGAAAAAGAAAGAGCTACTTGTTCGAAAGAAACAACTAAATTTTGGATTACTTGCATGTTGAGGAGGTCCTTGTAGGCCATGAGTTGCTTCTTAATAGTAGAGATCATATTGGTCATTTGGAGAGCTAAATTAGCACAAACAAATTGGACTTTGATTTATAGGGGAAGGAAGGTTCAAGAGAGGGGAGCCTTACAATAGGGCTTCCAAATGTGGTTAGCAATAAAATGGTGAAAGTTATTGGTGATCTCATAGCGAGAAATAGAAAATTTAAGAATTACTTTTCAGGACCCAGGAAAATGGAAGATGGTAGGAAACATGGTCATGACAGAGGGCTATAATAATGTAACATGTAAGTAAAACCAATAGAACTGATGGTTGGACTTAACCTAAACATAGAATGGGGAGGAGGAGGGTGGTTATAGGGATTTAAGCCATTTCTTAATTGGAAGTTTTGCATGGAGAAGTTTCCATGTAGCGAGGGATGATTCTGAATAAGCTTTTGACTGCCCTATTAACAACTCATGCAGTCAAGGGTGATTCTAAATAAGCTTTTGATTGCCGTATTAATAGCTAGAGGATTTCTGTTGAATTGGACCAACTAATACTAGCAGATAGATAAAGTAGCAAAGTTAAGCCCACTACTAAATAAATAACTCAAACCTAGACAAGTTATTGGAAACTAGTTGCCTAGCCTTCCACATGCTAATCAATGGAGTTGATGTGTTTTGTGGACCTCTAAAAGAGGAGCTAGCAAGATCTTTTCATGCCAATGAAGTGTGTCCATGTTAGATCAAATAGGAGAAGACCAAAATATTGTCATATCTTATTCAAAAAGATTGATTACATTTAAATGCATGGAGGATAGTTAAACAAATTGAATGAAAAATGCTTCAGGAAAATGAAAAGGTAAATAAATGGGAACTATTATCAAATTTTCACATGGACAAAACAAGTCCCTGGAAAAAAAAATTCTATTGCAATCTCTTGAAATAAAGTATGAGAATCGACGACATAAATAATGTGGAGGACAAAATTGTTTGGTAAAGAACTGTGAGCTTTGAAATAGAATTTTATATTAACCCAATGTATTAGAGTGGCACAATGGAAGCATGGTGGGCCCATAACCCACAAGTCCCAGGATCAAAATTTGGCTCTAATACTTGACTATTATCAACAGAGGTTTTCATAATTCTATTATGCTTTTTAAGGTTTTCTTTATCCTATTTTTGTTAGCAGAACCCATTTCGATGCCCAAGCTGTGTTTTTCCATGTGGTCTTGGTTATTTGCTTACAATTATTTGCTCTACTTAAAGCAACCTTATTCTCAACAACATTTTAGGCAATAGCTAACATAATTAAGTTTGATCTTTTCTCCTATAGATAAAGAATATGCCTGCCAAGAGAAAACTATGGTAGTGGCTACAAAGTGACAGTTAGGTTAATTAATTTACTAGCTTGTATATTTCATCACTTTTTCAGTGACCTTACTAATCTGATTTAGAAGATATAATGAAGTTTGAATTTCAAGTTTTCTGTAAAATCATGAGATGTGAATGTATTGTAGAAATAAGTTGTATAGTTGACATATGAACAACACTATTAGAAAAACACCTAAAACATGCTTCATACCTTTGACTATAACAACAAAAAGGTTCACTTTTAAATAGAAAGGTATTTTTTTGGAAACTTGATTTTTGATCTTTATTTATATCAATTGGAGTGAAACAGGGGTTCAAGGGAAAAATAAGTTTACTTGCAGTCTCTTGAAAGTAAGTGCTAAAAAATCAATTTTGTAAAGCAAAATCGATCAACAAAGGGCTATAAAATTATGACTAGTAGAAATTAGTTTGTAGATTTGAAGACAAATGCAAGAAGATCTTGGAATAACCTGCAAATTAAAATATTAAAACTAGAGCATAGATTTGAATAATATTGATGATAGACTTGCTAAATTTGGAATTTGGCACTATTAAAAAAAAAGTTGGGGCATTCTGAGAATCAAACTCGAGACCTCTCACACCCAAAGCAAGAGTCATGCCAGTAGACCAAATGCCCTCATGCTTTTTCTAAATTTTGAACATTCAAATTCACAACTTCCTTAGTTTATGACTCTCAGTACACACATTTCCACAACAATGTTTTTTCTGCAAATAGAAGTGTATGCATGGATATTATTATGAATATTAGGCAATTTCACCTTTCATATCTCCATAATAAAGCCCATGCATGGGCTTACTATTCACAAGGAAAACATTGCTAATGTAGCACCCAATTGTTGTAGCAAATGCTTGATTTTGTTGGAATATGGTGAGAAGAATTTTTCATGGTCTCATAAAGAAGAGTGATAAACTTTGTGTGCTGAATTTTTTAATGTAGTTAAAGATTTTTCTTTACTAAACGTTGTTCTAGATTCCCTCATAATGTATTGAATGTACTGGCCAATGTAGTACCAACTTATTAGGTATTGTAGCAAGTGATTGATTTTGTTGGAACATGGTAAGAAGCTTTTCTCATGGCCTTGTAATGGAATTACCAAGGAAAAGCGTGACAAATATTGTGTGCCATCACTTTTCTTTCTACTTTTCCTCATAATTCATTGACTGTATGTTTGATGACATATCTTGATTTTTCTTAGCAAACATATGTACCCTTTTATATCATTAAAAGAAGTTTAATTACTTACCACTTCCTTACTACCCCTTGTAGTGTTTGAAGTGACATCTTTTATATTCCATATGGCTGCACCTAATTCATTGATCAATATTTTTGACTTTCATTATGGTGTCATAGTTCAAGGTTGGTTGTTAGAAAAATTACATTAATTATTATCCACATTTTCAACCCATGAAAGATGCACATACTATTTTTCTCAACTTTTAAATTATAGAAGCATCATAAGAGTTTAACTTTGTTGGTGTTTAGGTACAAAGAATGTAATAAGTGCATTCCTTCAATGCAAAGTAAAGAAGCTTATTTACACTAGCTCTCTGATTGTTGTCTTTGATGGCATTCACAACATATATATGGTGATAAATCTTTATGTTATCCAGACAAGGTGATTTCCTTGCAAAATATTTATCTCTGTTCTTTGTTCTTTTTTTAATCATTTTTTAGGATTTTAAGCTGATTAGTGATTGTGTGGGCAGTTAATGATTTTTAATTATTTACCTACTAGGTATAAGAATGTGGAGAATGCATTTGTAGTTACCTGCAACCTACCTAATCTTCTTGATGCCAATATTATGTCTGATAGTGGGCCAACACTACTAGATTTTGAGGTAATCCTATCTCGTAAACATGGTAGTCTCTTTGTATTAATTTAGCTCCCTAAATTTGTAACAATTATATTTTTTAATCTTTTGTACAGATTTGAACAAATTTTTTGTTACGAAAATTTAAAATTGCATTGGTTCCTTTCATTCATGGCTTGCTTGAATTATTATTTACTAGCTTGGATCCAAGTTTTATTTTCTTTAACTTTTAAGTTTTATTAAGAGTGGCATGTGATCTTCGTCACATTAATCCATCCCCATGTCTTTAGTATACATCCTAAATATTTAATCTCATGGTATGAGTACCATGACAACTTTTCCATTCTCTAAATCCCCTGCTTTTTTCCCTTATCAAATTAAGTATTTCTACTCATAGAAGAAATAATTTCTAATAGTAAAGGTTTTTATGCTGGTTAGATATGTGAAAGAATCCCAAAATCCTTTAATCAACATACCATGACAACAAGGGAGTAACTGGGTGCTTCATTAACATATTCCTCCCATCCCCTATTTCTATACTAGAATAAAGAAGCATCAGTAGTAAATATTGGGTTTTCTTTCTCTTCACTAGTCTCAATGGATACTTTCTGAGTTGTTCCCATCCCACTTCTAATTCTTGGAATGATGTTAGTTGTTGTTGTTCCAAATAGATGGAGAGGACTATAACTATTACCTATGATGGGTCATACAAAATCTTCCAACTCTTTGTGATTTTTTATTATTATTGATGTGAGAATAGTGAGAAGAAATATGTCTATTTCTTGAGTTCTTTTGATCTTTTATAGTAGCTTACACTAATTATATACAAAAATTAGGTATAAATCACTAAATAAATAGTTGGAATGAACTCAAAAGATAAGAACCAAGACAATATAGAAAATAACACACTATATGATCATTTTTTTAAAGGTTGCTAGCTCAATGGAAGAGCACCTGCTTTACAAGCAAATGGATGGTGGGTCAATTCCATCGAGCTCTATTATGACTAAATACACTATTAAATATGCTACTAAATATTTGATCAATTATACTACTAGATATGCTACTAAATATACTGCTAAACAAGTGATTAAATATACTAAATATGTGACCAAATATACAATTAAATATGCTACTAAATATACTACTAAACAAACTATCAAATATACAGCTAAATATTTGATTAAATATACTACTAAGTATGTAACTAGCCACATGATTAAATATACTACTAAATCAATTACTAAATATACAACTAAATATATCACCATATATACTACTAAATATACCACTAAATCAATTATCAAAATCAATGATTAAATACATGACTAAAATTGCTTAGTAGTAAATTTAGTAGTGTTATAAATGACCGGATATTAACTACTATTAGTCATGCGACTAAGTTTAGTCACATATATACAAATTTTAGTGGGTTTTTAGTCACATATTGTTATTTTTGTACTATTCATCAACCCAAATTGTATACTGATTCAATCTACCATCATGGAAAGCTTGTCTATCATATTGCCAAGGTTTACCCAAAAGAATATGATAAAAATATATAGAGGCATAATATCACAGAAGACCTCATCATGATAATTCCCAATTTTGAATTTAACAAGGCATTTCTCACTGACAAGTAATTTGTGCTCCTTCTAGATCCAAGCAACATAGTAAGGATGTCTTAATCTCTACAACTACAATTTATTAACCAGCTCCTCTGATGCCAAATTATCAAAACTTCTACTATCAATGATTACTTTGCAACATTTTCCAATGATCTTACATCTAGTCTTGAATAAAATCCTTCTTAAAGACTAGTTCTTCATCAACTTCTTCATTCCACAAGATCCTTCTGAAAATTAGGTTCTCATCATTTTCAAGTCCATTCAGGGTCTTTCAGTAACTTCTTCACAAGCCTATGTGTTTTTTTCACTACCTCTAATATTCTTTCTAAAGTTAGTACACTCAAAAGCTCTATGTCCTTCATCCCCACACTTAAAAGAAGTGCCCTTAAGACAATATCTCTCCTCTATCCTTCCATCATTATTATTCCTATAGTAACTAGTGTAGCTACCTCTAGTGTAATTATCTCTTTTTCTAGTAGGTTATTCTTTCCATTTTGATTTCCCTTTATCTTGCATTGTATTATCAAATCTGCTATTTTCTCCATATGTTCTACCTATACTTCTTTAAAATATGCCACCTCTTCCTCTTTGTATTTAATCATGCTTAGACAATATTTCTTCATCCTTCAAAGCATACTGGTATGCTTCTTCTACATTGCCCATCTTAAGATGATCTCATCTTAAATTGATATCCTCAAACCATTTAGGTATCTTGCAACTTTCTCAACTTCATCATCCACATGTCCATATCTAATATCCAGTTTGTGGAATCTTTGTATAGTCTTTCACACTTATGTCCTTTTGCCTTAAATTTTACATCTTTCTCAACAAATTGACCTGATAATCTGTAGGGAGAAACTTCTTCTTCATCTTTCCAATCATTTTCTCCCATGTCTTGATCTTTTCTTCTCCTCTCTTTTGTCTCTTAGTTTGCAAATGATCTCACCAAATTGAAGCATGACCCTTCAACTTGATGACTGTTATCTTGACCTTCTTATCATCAAGAGTAATCTCATGCTCAAAGTATTTATTTATCTTAAAGATCCAATCTAATAAATCAAATATTCCATCATAATAAGCAAATTCCACAACATGTCTAGAGTTAGCCCTAGACAAAATTCTCAAAATTCTTCCATCGCCTTGTTCCACCTAAGGTTTTGGAACTAGGATTAAGTGTTGTTTCCCCATCATCACTAACATCTTCAAGATGTACACCTCTTCTCTAGGTTGTCTCAAAAGCTTCAAGTCTTGCTACAATCTACCTCAGTATGTCCATTATGGCATTATTTGCATTCCCTCTATAATGAACCATCTTGACAATAGTTTTTGCAAGATCACAACCTTTTGCAAGTTATAGGTTAGACTTCAAATCTGTCACCCTAAAATTAACCCAATAAGGCTCTCCATGATCTAAAACTTACAAGGAAGAAAACATTTCTTTGATACCAATTGATGGAAAGATAAATTGTAAGGAAGGAATAAGGTGGAATAGACCTAACTTATGTTGGAAATATAAGGTAGGCAAGGTTACTGAGAGGGGAGGGTTGAATCAGGAACCAATAAAACTTTATCTTATTTATTCTGATCTAATTGCATGCCGAAAAGAATGAAAACATTTAAAACATTCATAATAGTTTGACACAAGATATGGTGACCCAAAAAAATTTCAATTAAAAAGTAAAACTAGAGTGGGGATGATACCCACAAGCTTTAGTATTGTAGTGTAAATTTAACATGTTAAGGCTTACAATTGACCACTACTAGTGATCTGCCCTGTTAGGAGCAATAAGGACTTTGAGGTCCACCTTGTTAAAGGATCTACAAACATATAGTGAAGTACGCACTTAGTTAAGAGATTTATAAAAAGACTATTAAGTCTACCCTGTTAAAGGATTTGACTAACACACCTATTAGGGTGAACCAATGGTTGATCTTTGATCTACAACTCTGATTTGCTAGTTGAGATTCCTTACATTGTAATGATTACCTGACTATGATAGATAAATCTCTGTTATCCCTTATATTTCTTGGAGCCTCCTTTAATTTTCACTTCTACTCATCATATACTCTTCACATACACACTTGTATATGATACAATGCATTAGATATATATGAATCTAAATCATAACTTATTGAAGTCGACTACAATACTAGTTTCATCATAATTCACATAGTCAATCTAACTGTTGTAACTTGGGTTCTGAAGACAAACTCAGTGATGTTCTGATACATGACAAACACTATCAGTGCTCGACAATCTTTGGCACTCAGTTGAACTTGAATCTTGGTCCATACTAACTACTTCCAAGTAGCTTGAACTTGATCAACACTATGTGATTTGGTGAATATTGAGAAACTCGGTAGCAATTAGATCACTAGGTCAACAATACATGACTCAGTCAACACTAGATCCACTTCGTTAACTATGTGACTTCAGTGGACATAGTTGGACTTGGTTAACACTACAAAGCTCGATTAACACTATGTTCTTATTCACTTCTACTAACTAGCTCAGTAGCCTCTATTATGCTCAATTTGCACTAAGCTTTGTCTCTGAAGCTCTGTAAACACTATGTATCTTGACAAACACTGCAAACTGACTTAGATGCTCGGTAGACACTGTATTCTGACTACTTAGCTAGGGAAAAACTAAAGCACCTAGTTAACACTACAAACTAAATGATAAGTTCAATAGCAACTATAGAGCTTGATAGCAATGTGACCAATTGACTAAGTGTGGAGTCACTAATAAACAAATTGACCTTTATATCAACAATCTCCCCCTTTGGCATTAGTGAAAAAATACACTTATCAAAACAAAAATCTAATCAAAACTATAAGTCAAAACTTCCTTTTCCATCAATCTGTGTCTTCAACTCAATTTTGACTTCCATCTGTTGCAGTTCGGTAACATTTTTTTTTTTTTTTTTTTTTTCAAAATTTCTTTTGTAAAGGGATATGCTGCTTATCCATACTACACTAGACTACTCCGCCATACATATCTCTCTCCTATATACATAAAAATGGAGTATAGTATACTTCGCCTCCTTTACATATTACTTCTCCCCCATTCTTATTCATATAATATACACTTCTCCACCTTTTTGACATAAATGCTAAAGGTGTATAATATCTATATGTTAATACCAAAATGTGACAAGAATTCAGAATGTGCCTTTAGAATAAATACCATTGTCTTGTCCGAATTTTCTTGTAGTACCTTGCTTGTGTGCAATGCAATCTAAACTTCTGCTGATAATTCCATCATGTGATCAACTATGGAGAAGTTGTTATCATGTATGAGTGCCTTTGCATGTGCAATGTGTTTCTACAATGCATCCATGTTTGGAAGAATCATGAGTTGGATTTCTGCAAGTCTGGCTCTAATCCTAGCTTCTTCCTTCAATAATTCTGCCTGTAGATTTATCAGATATCTGATCTTTGAATAATGTTCAGAACTATGGCTTGGGTCAAGTGACAACTGGTGTACACTTTCCTTCATGTCTTCATCTATCTTGGAAAATTTATTCTTAGTTTCCTTTGTAAAGATAGACATGTCACTTAACTTGACAAATAGTGATATAACATTATTAAAATATGTTTCCAGTATACCAAGAATAGTAGCTAACTCTACTTGATCTATTGCAATTCTTTGTGCAACTTGTTCTAACACTCTATTCTCAAATTTTATTTTAGCTCTTTGAAGTAGCTTCTCCTATCCATTTAAGTCTTCATTGAATTTGTGGACAATTTATACTAACTGATCAAGAATAGGTTGAGTACTATCAACTTCAATACTCAAAGCATTAACAAATATGCCCTTTATGTCTTCAAAAACTTGATTTTCTTTCTTCTTCTCTTCTCTGAGCTTTTTTTGTTTAGCTATCTTTTCCAATAGTTCACCCATGGTATTCATTTGATCAAGGGTGAGGGTAGAGATATCCCAATTTGGAATAACTATATCCTCATCCATGTAATAGCTTCTACTTCTTTGCCCTTTTCCTTCAGAATGGTGGAAACAATTTGCTTTCCCTTTTCTAGGACTTCAATACTCAGTTGAGACTGGTTGTCAAATTTCATTTAACTAGCTATGGATATACATGGAATGGAAACAATTGTGGAAATTGATGGACTAGCAACAAATGTTAAAATGGCATGAACAATAGAAATACCTTGTTGTTGCTTGGTCAAGCTTGATGATGAAGGACCTTGTTGCTTGGTAGATGAATTGTTGGGAACTTTAGTCATTGTAACATTCAAATGAACATATTCAGAGCTTGGTTGGTGTTAGGAACCTGTGTGTTCCTTCTGTTTATTTTGTTAGAGTAGTGTTGTTGGACGCATATGCTTTGTAAGTCGTCCCGTGAGTATATTTTACTATCCCACATGCATAGGTAGTATTACTTTTCTAGATCGTACTCAGTATATAAGAATAGGTTGAGGCCCTTGATGGGCACGGACGAATTTATTGTATTGAGCTTGCTCAAAGGAGGTTACCCCCTCGAAGTGGCCTGCGATCAGTAGATTCATTCTGAGTTCTGCTATCACTTTGTATTCTGTTATTTCGAGCATTCTCACGATATTGCTATAAGGAGGTTCATCACATCTGGTATCAGAGCACTCTCTTGGGCTCGCTGGGTGGAAATTACATCAAATTTTTTTTTCTGTCGTGGCCTTCAGGTTCCTCTCACTTCTAATATCTCTTGTTATTGCAATAACTCTTTTCAGTTGTTCTGTCTGTGAGTGAATTTTTCTAAGTCGACTGTTCAAAAAAAAAAAAAAAAAAAAAAAAAAAAAAAGAGTAAAAATTTTTCTGTTTTTAAGTCGTAGCTTCCTTGTTTGCTTTCTGTTTCTGCTCATACTTCCGCAGAACGTCTGCAATATCATTTTGCATACTTCCTTCCTTGGCGACCCAACCCCAAATTTTACATATCAAAGCCCTAAATCCCTCATTTATCTAATTTTAGGGTTTGCCCTATCTTTTTCACCTCTCATCCAATCGCCACCAAACTGAGCCACAAGATTCAATTCCTCATTTTGCTCCCTTATCCCTCTTGGACTGTTCGCCTCATTTCGCCTCCCTACCCTTGAAACCCTCATTTTTCTGTTTCCCTTGTCCCCAGATAGTCTCCCACCACCCGTCGAACACCCATTTCCTATCTGAGTTTTACCCAAATTCAAGTTTGCCGTAACTAAAAAAGTTTTTGTTTCTCATCTTCTACCCATTCCAAAAAAAAAAAAAAAAAAAAAAAAAAAAAAACCTTGCTTTATGGTTGTTACGCGTACAGGAGCAAAAATCATGGAAGAAGAAATGGCATCCCTCAAAACCAAACTTCAAGATCTGGATGACAAAATTCTGGGTCTTAACTTTCAGCAGTCAGCCATGAGCCGAAACCATTCAGGAGATACTGGGTCCTCTTCTGGCAATTTTCGTGGACCAAAGCTTGATTTTCCACGCTTCGATGGTTCTGATCCGACTGGATGGATCTGTAGGGCAGAGCAGTATTTCAGCTTGCATAATACTTTGGATAACCACAAAGTCCCCCTTGCATCTTTTCATTTGGAACATGAAGCTCTTCAATGGTTCCATTGGTACATCAAGGCTAATGTAGGCCCAACATGGAGAGACTTGTGCACCCTCATTTTGGAGCGCTTTGGCCCTAGTTCCTTTGATGATTTCACAGGAGCACTCACTAAACTGCGTCAAACAGGCACTGTAAGAGAATACCAGACAGAGTTTGAAAAATTAGCTAATCACACAGAGGGCTTGTCTGATGAATTCTTCCGTAGTTGTTTTGTCAGTGGTCTGAAGGATGCACTTCGCTCAGAAGTCAAAATGTTTCGACCTACTACAATGATGGAAGCCCTTGGGTTGGCTAAGTTAGCGGAAGACAAGATTAGTGCTCTACAACGCTCCAGATCTAATTTTGTTCCATTCAGAAATACAGGTTCTCACAACCCTCCAGTCATACCAGCTCCCAGAACTACTCTGATCAAGCACTTGTCTGAAACAGAGATGCGAGTCAGGCGAGACAAAGGGCTTTGTTATAATTGTGATGAGAAATGGTCTCGGGGCCATAGATGTGTTCAGCAAAAGCTCTATCTCTTGGATGTGGATTCTCCACCGGAACTGGAAGAATATGTAGATGCTCAGGAAACAGTGGATGATGAGGTTGAGCCTCACCAGCCTGAACCTCCTTCACCAGAAGCTCCACCAGAGATATCTGTCCATGCTTTGGCAGGAGTCACTACTCCACAAACCATGCGGGTCCAGGGTTTCTTCAAGAAGATCCCTCTTACTATACTCATTGATTCTGGTAGCACTCATAACTTCATTGATCCACGAATAGCCAAACAGGCTGATTGCTTTATCCATCCCTGCTCTAGCTTTGAAGTCATGATTGCCAATGGGGGCACTTTACCTTGTAAAGGGACATGTCGCAATGTGCGTCTCTCTATTGGCGATTATAACATGCGCTCTGACATGTTTGCCTTACCCTTAGGTGGCTGTGATGTGGTTTTGGGTGCCCAATGGTTACGCACTCTTGGCCCCATTCTCTGGGATTTTGCTGAACTTTGGATGCAGTTTTCAGCCGAGGGGCACCAACACACTTTGAAAGGCTTACAACCAGGGTCTCTCAGCATCATCAGTTCACACCGTATGGAAAAACTTCTTAAGAAGAATTCACATGGTGTCATCGCTCAGCTCCATTCCATTCAGATGCAGCCATCAGCAGTCTCTAGCACTCCTGCCGATCTCCAACACATTTTGGACAAGTATTCTGGTGTATTTGCTGAACCTGTGGGATTACCTCCTTCTCGTCCAGAGGACCACCGTATTCAGCTCCTTCCTGGCAGTGTTCCGCCCAACATCAGGCCCTACCGCTACCCATTTCATTAGAAGACCGAAATCGAGATACTTGTCCGTGACTTACTGAAGCAAGGTATTATTCGCCCTAGTACCAGTTCCTCTTCTTCTCCAGTTCTGCTTGTTCGCAAAAAAGATGGGTCATGGCGACTCTGCATTGATTTCCGAGCACTTAATCATCTCACTATAAAGGACAAGTTTCCCATTCCAGTTGTTGATGAACTTCTTGATGAACTTCATGGGGCTCATTTTTTCTCCAAGTTAGATCTTCGTTCTGGGTATCATCAAATTCGGGTTAATGAGGAGGATATACCTAAAACTGCCTTCCGCACACATGATGGTCACTATGAATTTTTAGTCATGCCCTTTGGCCTCACGAATGCTCCTTCAACATTTCAGGCAGTGATGAATAACATATTTCGACCATACCTCCGGAAATTCATTCTGGTCTTCTTTGATGATATCCTCATATATAGCAAAACTTGGGCTGAGCATCTCCATCATCTGGAGCTTGTCTTGCAACTTCTCTCTGATCATCAACTCTGTGCAAAACTATCTAAATGTGTGTTTGGCCAGGAGGAAGTGGAGTATCTCGGGCATATTGTTGCACACCATGGAGTGCGGGTGGATCCTACAAAAATAGATGCCATGAAAACTTGGCCGCATCCTAAAACTCTCAAGAGCCTTCGGGGTTTTTTGGGGTTGACTGGCTACTACCGCAAGTTTGTCAAAGATTACGGGAAAATTGTAGCACCATTGACAGCTCTGTTAAAAAAGGATGCCTTCTCCTAGACCCCTGTTGCTGAGACTGCATTTGAACAACTGAAACAGGCTATGTGCAGTACACCTGTTCTCGCAATGCCAGATTTTTCCAAACCCTTCACTATTGAGAGTGATGCTTGCGGCAATGGATTGGGTGCTGTTCTCCTGCAAGATGACCATCCTATTGCGTTCACTAGCAAAGCCCTCTCTGGTAAGAATCTAGCCCTCTCTACTTATGAAAAAGAAATGATGGCTATTTTGCATGCTGTACAGAAGTGGCGGCCATACCTCTTAGGGAGTCATTTTTGCATCAGAACCGATCACCAAAGTCTGAAATACTTCCTGGAACAACGAGTCTCCTCTCCTACACAACAGAAATGGGTCAGCAAACTCATGGGGTATGATTATGAGATCACCTACAAGAAGGGTAAGGAGAATATTGTGGCAGATGCTCTTTCTCGCACATTTGATAATCAAGCTTCCCTTTCCGCTATTTCTATGCCCATTCCCAATTGGTTAGCGTCTGTTCAGCAGGGCTATGACAGTGACTCTTCTTTATCTCAAATCATTCACCAGCTAGCCAATAATCCTTCTGCTATACCACATTACTCTTGGGATGGTGCTTCTCTTCGATACAAGGGTCGGCTAGTGCTTCCTCAGAACCCAGCTCTACATCAGGCTATTTTTTATGAACTCCATGCTTCTCCTTCAGCAGGGCACTCAGGCTTCCTCAAAACTTATGAGCGAGCAAGGAGAAACTTCTTTTGGAAAGGGATGAAACAGACGATTCAACAGATGGTGGCTGAATGTGATACTTGCCAACGCCACAAGGGTGAAACGACCCTCCTTCCTGGCTTGCTCGAACCATTGCCCATCCCTACACGGATTTGGACTGATATTTCTATGGATTTCATTGAAGGGCTTCCTAAATCCGGTGGCAAGACAGTGATCTTGGTTGTGGTTGATCGTCTCTCGAAATATAGTCATTTTTGTGCCCTCAGCCACCCCTATACTGCCTCCTCTGTTGCACAAATCTTCATGGACTAGATATTTCGTCTTCATGGACTCCCTTCTTCCATTGTCTCTGATCGTGATGCAACTTTTACCAGTCATTTTTGGACTGAACTGTTTCAGAAAACTGGCACCAAACTGAAGATGAGTTCGGGCTATCACCCACAAACTGATGGTCAAACTGAAATTGTCAATAAATGCTTGGAAACTTATCTTCGTTGCTTCACTTCCGAACAGCAACATCAGTGGGCCAAGTGGCTCCCTTCAGCTGAATGGTGGTACAATACCTCTTACCACACTGCCTCTAAAATGACTCCATATGAAGCAGTCTATGGTCAGGCACCTCCAGTGCTCCTTCCCTACACTCCCAACAGCTCACCAGTCCAGGCAGTTGACATAGTTCTCCGCAGCAGGGATCAAATTCTTCGTACCTTACAGGATAATCTTCACATGGCCTGTAATCGGATGAAACAGCAAGCAGATCAACACCGTTCTGAGCGCTCATTTCAAGTTGGGGATATGGTTTTTCTTCGTCTACAGCCATACAAAAAATCGTCCCTAAAGCTGAAAGGGCGTCATAAGCTGGCCCCAAAATTTTATGGGCCTTATAAGGTTCTGCAGAAGATTGGTTCAGTTGCTTATAAACTGGAACTTCCTCCTTCTTCCCGCATTCATCCAGTCTTTCATGTTTCTTGTCTAAAGAAAGTTCTGGGTACCACTGTCAGAGCACAAACTACTCTCCCTGAAATGGATACGGAAGGATCCATTATCCTGGAGCCGGTGGCAATCATTGACCAGCGCACTCGCCAGCTTCGCTCTCGCTCCATCTCTGAGGTCTTGATTCAGTGGCATGGCATGCAACCAGAGGATGCTACCTGGGAACCCCTTCTTCAGATTCAACAACAATTTCCACACCTTAAGCTTTGAGGACAAAGCTTTTTTCTAAGGGAGAGGGGATGTTAGGAACCTGTGTGTTCCTTCTGTTTATTTTGTTAGAGTAGTGTTGTTGGACGCATATGCTTTGTAAGTCGTCCCGTGAGTATATTTTATTATCCCACATGCATAGGTAGTATTACTTTTCTAGATCGTACTCAGTATATAAGAATAGGTTGAGGCCCTTGATGGGCACGGACGAATTTATTGTATTGAGCTTGCTCAAAGGAGGTTACCCCCTCGAAGTGGCCTGCGATCAGTAGATTCATTCTGAGTTCTGCTATCACTTTGTATTCTGTTATTTCGAGCATTCTCACGATATTGCTATAAGGAGGTTCATCACAGTTGGGTGCTTGTTATAGCAGTGGTATATATATACAACTAGCTCAGTAGAAGCTATCTCTAAGCTAGATTGCACTAAGGCTATGCTTAGAGAGTGAGGGAATGAGGCCATGACTACTACTGTAATTTTCTCTACATTAGTTTCCTCAATACCTTGTATCTCTGGAAGGCTTCCTCCAGTAGCTTCCTATTCTTCCTCCTCATCATCCAGATTGACATCATCTACTTCATCATCTTTTATTTTTATATCCTCTTCCTCATCTTCATCATCCTTGTCATCAATATGAACAAAAAAGTCACTAGGTTGATGCAACTTATATATGTTCTTCCATGCAGTTGTAGTTTCCTCCACTACATATTCAGTGTCTTTAAGCAGTATCATACAAGTGTTCAAGTTGAGAGCAAACTTATTTTCATTATGCTTCAAGAAATCCTTTACCTCCTTTTTATTGAGATTTGACATGAGTTGCTTCAAGGTCTATCCTTGGTAGTCTTCTATACATTTTCTCATCTTGTCTTTATTATCTACATGAGCTGTTTAGGAATTTTTGTGCAAGCTCACTTGGAGAGTACTTCCATTTGCCCAATTTGGTCATAATGTTATCCTTAATCTTCATTTTCTATTCTACATTCCTTGTTTCATCTTTGAGGAATTTGAAACATGCCATGTCAGTTCCTTCTTATATCTTCTTCAATATTTCCTAAAGTGTAGGCACAAATCTCTTGAAGATAATTTTCTTGGTTTAATCTTCACCTAACTTCAATTTCTTTATTGACTTGGTCACCCTTTTTTCAAATACAACAAAGGATAACTTGGTAGGTCTAGTTATGATAACCTTTCCTTGCTTCCTTAGAGGCTCTTCTTCCTTAGATTTGGCTTCTTCTTCTTTATCCTTTGCATCATCATCTTCTATATCACCACCTTTTCCCTCAGTAAGCATTAGAGGAGAACTTGCTTTCTCTGTGCCTTTTAGTAGCTTCTCTACTCTTTTCCTTCCTTTATTCACTACTTAAGGTAGCTTGATCTCAATCTCTATTCTTGCCTTAACCTCATCACATGTTTCAAATTATGTATCTTGAGGATCTACAGGCTCATTCAATAGAGCCTCTATGATATCCTTGGTGTCATGAATGTTAATCTCATACTCTAGAGGCTTAACCCATGCCACTATGGGTCTGACTGCCTGAATATATACTTTGTCACAATCCACCATGAAATAGATATCATCCTTGTAATCTTCTACAAGATTCTTAGGGATCCTAAATCTATTATTCATCTTCTCTTTGAATATTTCAAAATAGATATCCATGATGCTATCAAAATTTTCACCCATCTCTGCTATATACTCATTAATCTGATATAAAATAGGAACACCTTTTCTCTATACTAATGTACCTTTGGAAGGGAAGAATTTTTGAACAAAGAAGAATAAACATGTCAAAAGAGATTTTTACTTACATGGATTATTCTTTGATCCTTTGGTGCTTTCCATGTTTTTGGTGAATTGGTTCAACAATAACTTGACAAGGTCAAAGGATAGGTTATTCTTCATAACCTTGTATGCAAGATCAACAGCTTCACATGATACGATGTTTAATCTGCTAGAATTATAAATCTTGTGTGCAATAACATGAATTCTGAACTTTAGCTCCATGTTTGTTACACCACTTATCTTCATTCCTCTTCCATCCCACTTGGCAAGAGTTCACTTTTCCAATTTGACTTGACCTAGGGTTTTGGTTGTCTTAGATTTGTTAAGCATTCAAAGCCCAGTGATTCTATAAATCATTTTCTTCATTATTTGGATGGTTTGGTCCAACCATAACTTCCCATTGTGTACACGACTAAGAATATATCTCACCCACTTGACCTAGAAGTCTCTTGACATATGAGAGATATGCATGAAGCCCTTAGTTTCCAAATTTTGATGTTCAGATTTTAATTCACCATCCACACACAATTCCTTGAATGCCTCATTCATCTCTAGGGTTCCAAGTTCTTGAATAGAATAGTGATAAAAGGAACAAATGTCATGCACGAGTAATACCTTAGGTAGAATTTGAGATTATGCACCAACTAAGTTGAGCATCTCTACTATTGCTGGACTCGACTTGCAATTTGGTGCCTTGCAGTCGACTACATGAACCATCATTTCAAAACCTTTCTTCAATTTGCTACTTGAAGATGCCATGCTCGGTAGGCTTTATGAAAACATCAAGAATTCTTCAACAAAAAATACTCAAATTGCTCAAGGGCTCTGAATCCACTCTGCACAAATAGCTCTGGAAATTTGTGGTGAAAAAATTCCTTCAATTTCTACCTTTTAACAAATTTCCTCCTTTAAATTGCCATTAATACTTTGTACTTCATACTCACTCGATGATACGTCCTCTACTCAGTTTAGTCTTTAATTCTTGGAAGACATCTACAAATCAGTAGAGTCACCATCACTTGGTAGGAACTACCAATTTTGTGTGTCTGCAACAATATGCAACCTAACCTTGCTTGGTAAGTTCTCCTACTTTAAATCATGCTCGATAATCCTTGTGTAGGTTGAATGCTGATGTGGTTCTTTCTTCCTGCTAGCTAGAATAGATGTTAGATTACTTCTTCTGAATCATAGTTCTAGTGATCTCCATAAGGAACTAAGTTGAAATGTTTGAACCACCCAACTCATTAAATTGGGTGTCAATCAATTCATGATCTTTGTTTGCATTCTCTAGAGATTTTGGTACCCATTGCTACCTTATTTTCTTTATGATATTTTCATCTTTGGCTTTCTTTTCATCTTCAATTCTACCTATGTTCATACAGTTCTTGGCAAGATCTCCAAGTTCTGTACAAATAAAACATCTTTTTGTAGTATCTCTTTTTCTCATATGATGTTTCACACAGTTTTCTCCAATGTGCCCAAATTCAACATAGTAGTGACATCTAAAACATGTATTGTAATCCCATCCAAATATTGCTTTCACAATTTGTTCTACTGGGTTCCACAACTTGGTTTTGCACTCTGAAGATTTGTGTCCTTGTTTCTTGCAATTGTGACATTTACCTTCAAACTTAGGTTTCTCTTTACATTCACTTGCTCTATGTGTTGGAAATATAGGAGGAGTAACTAAGAGGGGAGGGGTAAATAAGTTACCACAAAAATAAATCCTAAATCCCTTAGATGTCAATACAAATAAAAATTGAACTTTGTTGTAACTCAGTAATCACACAAGAAAAATGTTGTAACTCAGTAAACACTAAAATAACTCAACAAATGCATAACATGGAAAACTTAAGATATTATTTGTGATTTATCTTAATTTAACTTAGTTGCAAACACATAAAATAAATAACATGAACACAATTGACACCAAGATTTAATGTAGAAACACAATTTGGAAAAACCCACCAATTGCAACTAGTTACTAATTTTCACTCTTCTAAAGTGAGCCCTATTAGGAGCCAACCTTATTAAAGGTTACAAAATAAACTATTAGGTGTGACCTTGTTAGAGGATTTAATCACCCTATTAGGAGTGTCCTTGTTAGAGGTCTTTAGACAATTCAATAGGAATGCCACCTTGTTAGAGGATTTACAAATAGTTGTTAAGCCAACTCTGTTAAGAGATTTAGATTACTGCTACAATGATTAGAGAGTAACAATGAGATGACTTGATTTCTAATACAATTGAATTTCTGATTACAGATCTCAATTCTAGCTTGAATACTTGATCCTTCCTGATCAAATTGTGAGGTTCACCTTGGCCCATCATAGCATATCATAGCAGTTTATTTTCATTTTAGATACTTTATCATAGCATATCATAGTACTTTATTTACATTTTAGATACTTTATATTTTGCATTGCAGATACTTTATATTTGATACCTTGTTATATGTTAGACTATTTTGGATTGTTACTTAGACTATTTGATACTATGGGACACTTTATTTTATGGTAATCATTTATGATGTTAGAACTTATTTAAGATGCTTGATGATTAGTTACATTCATGTACTTGGTTTATTATTTTATTAATGACTAAGAAATTATGTTTGAATATAAATGTTAGATGGATTGTATATATGTATGAAAATCATGAAATGTGCAAAAGAGTCATGTCATGTTTAGTTTGATAATGATTGTATTATATATGCACAATGGTTAGAAATAAAAAAATGTTATTCAATTGAGAAATGCTTTATGTTTTCATTCAATTATGAATATAGGATTGATTGAGGATTTATATATGCATATGTTTTATTTATCTTGGACTACTGATATGTGGGTTGAGTGTGCAAGAAATATCCATGGTAAAATAGAGAACCAAGACTATACCTTTGTACTAGTTGAGATTGCCAAGGTTAGATCTAATGAAGAGATCTTAACCTCGTTGTTAAGTATTTTACATTGTGAACATAATGTGAATGATGTTTTAGATTAGATTTCTTTTTGTGAAAATTTATTTGCCACTCATAATGTTAAATGTATATTTATAGTGTCACTTGACACTTGTGTTGTTATGTGTTTAGTGGCAAGTCAGGTTGAGTCATTGGCAAAAGATACCCAACCTTATTCCTAACTAGTTAGAAATGTTTAAGTTTCCATCCCCTTGCATAAAATACCTTATGAAGGTTTTAATTAAATTAAATTTCGGATTCCAAGTTTAGGGTGACTTTAGGGGGCTTTGTTTGAGTCTTAGTGTGCTCTTTTAGTGAAATTAAGTTACCTACATGTTAGTACTATATGTTAGGGCTTTAATTTTCACTTTACTAGAGTTAAAATCTCTTTTCTAACACTTTTAAAATCCCATATCTTAAGTATTGTGAAAATGGAAGAGGACTTACCCAAATTCCCACCTTATCTCTAGTGAGTTGATAATTCCTACCAAATAGGGAACTTAGGTTGAGTTAAAGTGTTTGTTCTCTTTCATGATGGAGGAAAATTAGGAATGTTCTTCTTTTAGAGGGAAATTGGAAAATAGGTGGGATATTCACCCACTCTCTAGTTTTAGAGATTTTTGGTTTTGGAAATTGGATAAAAAAAGGATAGAGGGCTCTTCTCAAATCGGGTCATTTTACCATAGCTTGGAGAAAGGTCAGAGCTTTTGCCATGTTTTTGAAATTATGTGTTGTATTCTTTTTTTTTCTTAGATACAAAATGTGTAAATTTTGCTACAAATGCATATGTGTGTTCATTGTCCCTGTGGTAGTGCTGGGTGTGGATGAATTTCTATTGCCTTATTTTCATTTGATTTTGAGAGTGTGATGTTATGGGTGTGGAAGGACATCACCCACCTTGGGAGGGAAGAAGTGGTCTTCAAGGTGAAGGGGTTAGTTGGGCCTATCCCTTGAGTGTAGAGTCTCATCCCTAGAAGGAAGAGGGATAAATATGTAGTATGGGCTGCATGTGCCAGTACTTTGTTATGCACTTTGGAGGTGATAAGGGGAGAAATTTGAGAGAGTTGGTATTTATTTTGTATGCCTTGTGAAGGCTGATTTGATTTTATGTATTTGGCTTCTCCTCAGGGTTTTAGGCACACCTTCACCCATTCTATTGGTTCCTCCAGTAACCTACTATGTAAGCTCAAAAAGGGTGTTAAATATTGTATCATGTATGGTTGATGTATATGTGTGTGTTTGATTGTTACCTGGTTGGTCTTGGTTCTCCAAGCTTGGTGGGTGATCTCTTAGAGACCTAGGCTAGGAGGTGAGCTCTCCATGGTTTACAGGGTTGTTTTGTATAGGTTTTTTAAATGAATATGTGTTGAAGAAAAGCTTGGAAGATTTTCACTTTTTGTTGAAGATTTGAAGATGATTCATTTATGCATATTTGTAAAAGTTATGTAATGTAAAATATCAGCAATAGATCTTCATGTGATTTGTAAATTGATGTAAGGATCCAATTATGATTATAATATTTGAAGGAAATTTTCAATACTGTAAATATATATTTTGTTTTAAATATTTCTTAGATTATTTCCAAGAATTAAAATTGAATGTTATTTTTATATGTGTGTGTGTGTGTGTCTTGTTCAAGATAATTTGGGCATGACACAAATGAATCTTTGCATCTCAACAAGGATATTTTGGTTATCCTTCTAGTTTGCTTCCTCTAAGCATCATCAAATCTTCAATTATGTTACACTTATGCTACTATTTCTAATCCTCAACTTGACCTTATAATTATATCTTACAGATTGCCAAGTTGGCTTGAATGCAAGTTAGAATAATTAATATTCATCTTCTCAATCAGGTAGAACCAACAAACAATTCAATTGAACTCAATAAGTCAAAACAAGAAAATTCTTCGTTAGCCTAGCCGACCTTGCTCGGTAAACACTAACTCAAAGTATTTTTCCTATGTTAACCCAGTGAACTTGATTAACACTACATATTCACAAAGTTCCATTGGTAATTGAGTGAGCTCAATTAGCACTGGTTCCATCCAACATTTCCTTCATTAACCGAGTGAGCTTAGTTAACATTCAACTTCTACAAACTTCCCTTTGTCACTTGAGTGAACTTGGTAGACACTATCTTCTGAACTAGGAAAACTCTAGAATGCCCGACATACACATGAAACTATCTTCAATGCCCAAATGAGCTCGACATACACTTACTGGCAATGATATGACATTTTGTGTAACATAAAAGAGAATACAAAATTAATCAATTATTTTCAACAATCTCCCTCTTTGGCATTGATGTCAACACAACATGTCATAATACAATAAAATTTTAGAGCAAGAATAAAATAATGAGCATATCCTTAGTTTCATTCTGATTCTCATCCATGAGAACTCACTCTATTAATGTGAACTCCCTCTGCCTCTTTGGTATTAGACCAAGTTCTTCCTTGTTAACATCATCAAACAAAATTTCTTTTGATATGATAGCCAAACTCTCCCTCTTTGACATCTCATGCAAAAGATAATATTTAATGAATATTAATGTACCTTATGTATTGATTCATTTGCAATATGCCCTTGTCAATATTGCATCAACTGACTAATCTTCAATATGCTTTGGTTGATGCATCACTAAACTTCATTTAGTGAGCTTCAGATAGGGGAATGACCCCTAATGTTACCTCTTAGATACAAAAATGCATCCTTAGGTAATGGCTTAGTGAATATGTCTACAATTTGTTCTTTGGTATTCACATATTCTAATCTTACCTCTTAATCTTGAGCAATTTCTCTCAAAAAATGATATTTTATAGCAATGTGTTTTGTTTTGGTATGCATCATTGGATTCTTTGATATATTAATTGCACTGGTGTTATCATAGTATATAACCACTGGATCCTTGATCTCTATCTTCATACCTGCCAATATTTGTTTGAACCAAACAATATTAGAACAATTAATTTTTGCTGCCAGATATTTTTCCACTGCTGTGGAATGAGAAATGCAATTATGCTTCTTTCTTTTCCAAGGCACTTCTCTTTTATCAAGAAAGAATGCTTCACCATCAACGCTCTTTCTATCATCAACATTTCCCACTTAATTAGCATCTCTGAATACTTTCAAATCCAAATTGCCTCCTTTTTTGTACTATAATCCATAGTCTTTAGTACCTTTCAAATATCTCATAATTCTTTTGATTGTTATCATGTGATTTCCTTTGGGATTTGCTGAGAATCTTGCCACCATACTAATTGCTAATGCAATACGAGGCCTTGTATGCACTATGTACTGTAATTTTCTTATCATAGATCTATATGTGGTCTAATCTACCTCCTTGGAATCATCATTTTTGGAAAGCTTACACCTAGTAGACATAGGAGTTCCAATTGGTCTTGAATCTTTGATTCCAAACTTCTTTAGTATCTCCTTGATATATTTAGATTGAGTAATTTAGATATCATCTTTCTTCTATTGGATCTATAATCCAACAAAGAATTTTATTTCTCCAAACATAGACATCTCAAATTCTTTACTTGTTTCTTCTGAAAATGCCTTGCACAATTCATCATTTCCTATAAATAAAGTGTCATCCACAAATATTTATGCCAATGCAATCTTCTTGTCTAGTCCTTCTTTGATATACAGATTCTTGTTATCATTTGTTTTTTGAAAACCAATCTTTATCAAGTAGTTATGAAGTCTTTTGTACCAAGCTTTGGGAGCTTACTTGAGACCATACAATGTTTTGCGTAATTTGTAGACCATATCTCTTTTTTTGGGATCTACAAAACCTTCAAGTTGTTCTCAAGAACGCAGATTTTACATCCATTTGATAAACTTTAAATCCTCTGTGATTTGCATTTGCTAGTAAAGTTCTTACACCTTGAAATCTTGTAACAAGAGAAAAAGTTTCACCATAATCAATACCTTCTTCTTAAGAATAACCTTTACATACTAACCTTGCATTTTTTCTGGAAACTTCTCTATCTTCATTTAGCTTATTTCTGAATACCCACTTTGTGCCAATTATATTTTTATCCTTGGGTCTAGAAACAAGAGTCCAAGTTTTGTTCTTCTTAGTCTGTTCTATTTCCTCATTCATTGCTTCAATCCAACTTTCATTATCCAAAATATCTTTAACATTTCTAGGTTAAAATTTAGCAAACAAACATGTAACTTTTAATGTTTCTTGTCATTGTTCTATTTGACTTGTCTCCAATGATCTGATTAGGTGCATGATATCTTATGACATGTCTTGCTAACATAGGTACTTTGGATTTGGAGTTTGTTTCATTGACTTCTTTATAATCTTCTGTATTAAGCTCGAGTTCCACTATCTATGACTCAGGTCCATCAAACTTGGTTTGCTCTAGCAACAACTCGGTAGCTTTTGACTATGACTTGGGTCCTTCAGACTATGACTTGGGTTGCACTGATTGTAACTTGATAGCTTTTATATATTTTGGGGACTTGAGAGGTGAGGCCTCCTAACTTCTAAATAGATTTGGCACAGTATTAGGTTCAAAGTAAATAAATCTTTCCTCAGGTTCTTTGTTACTCTCTTCTTCACTCTTTTCTACAAACTTATCAATTCTCACATGTGCACTTTCTATGACTTTACAAGTAGATAGATTCAAAAATTTGTATGCTTTACTTCTATAGGAGTATCCTAGGAATATGCCTTCATCACCTTTGACTTCAAATTTACCTTTCCTAGATTCTTTCAAGATATAACATTTTCTACCAAATACTTTCAAGTAACTTACATTAGGTTTGTAGCCATATTATAGTTCATAAGGAGTTTGATTTGAGTCTTTCTTCAACTGTACTCTATTCAAGGTATGCATTGCAATTTTGATTGCTTCCTTCTAGTATTTGATTGCAACATTCTTTTCTATCATCAATGTTCTTGCACAATCCATGATGGATCTATTCCTTCTTTTAGCTATACCATTCTGCTGAGGTGTACCAGGGGTTGATACTTGTCTCTTAATTCCTTTTTTAAAAAAAAATTCATTAAACTCATTGGAAATGAATTCACCACCTCTGTCTGATCTTAAACATTTCAACTTCTCTGCAGTTTCTTTTTCTACTCTTGCCAGATACTGCTTAAATTATTGAAAAGCTTCATATTTTAATTTTAGATACATTACAGTCATCATTCTAGAATAATCATCATCGAACAGAATGAAAAACTTATCTCCAGTGTAACTCTCTATTCCAATAGGTCCACATAAGTCTATACGAACAAGCCCTAAGACTTCTTTAGAATGATAGTTCTTTCTTTTGAAACTAGTTTTTTCCATCTTACCAATTTGAGAATTTTTGCATAGACCCATATCAGGTTTCCTTAAGCTAGGAATACCTTTTATTCTTCTATTTTTCCTTATTTTGACCTAATTATCAAAGTTTATATGACATCATCTTGTGTGCCATAACCAACTTTCTTCCACTTGAGCAATAAAACATGAACTTTCACTTAGATCAAGATAGAATAGATTACCTTTTATTTGTTTGCTAGATCCAACAATATTTTCTTTACCATCCAGTAGTTTTGCCTTCCTATTCATAAATTCTACCTTGAATCCAATGTTTTTCAACTTTGCCACACTCAGTAGATTATGCATTAGTCCTTCAACCCAATAAGCATTGTCACATCTAAGTTCTTTGGTCAATGAGATACAACCTTTTCCCTTTATGCAACACGGTTCATTGTTTCCAAATCTCACACTACCACTATCATAATGTTTCATGTGTTCAAATTTTGTTTCATCACTAGTCATATGATGTGAGCAGCCACTATCAATAATACATGTGTCATTTTTGCTAACATGAGAGATCAGTATCATTTTATCTCCTTCATCATCATATTGATCTTTTACAACAATATATACCATTTCATCTTCACTATTATTAGAATCTTTAGCCATAAAACAAGATCTCTTACTATTGTCCTTATAGTCTTTGTAGCTTTTGAATTCCTTCTTGCCTTTGAACTTATTCATTTTCTTTTCATCTATGTCTTCTCTATTTGGGAACCTTGCAACAATGTGATCAACTTCTTCACAAAAAAAATAGATTAGAGGAATCTTACCTTTGTACTTTCCTGTACCTTTGGAATATTTCATTGCAAGTAGGGCTTCAACAACTTCAAGATCATTATTTGAACTTTCTTCCTCTTCTTCAGTTTTTGATTGATTGGCTTTTGATTTCTTACCCTTTTTCTTGAGTGAAAACTTGGCTTCAAATGTAGACTCAATACCTTTGGAACTAGGGACATAGTTATCATATATAGTTATCCAACTCAAAAGCTATCAATCTTCGAACTAGATCATCCAAAGTTATTTTTCTATTTGGATTACATCTCATTTCTTGAATAGTAGACACTCTAATTGCATAGATAGGAAGAATGGTTTTGAGTACCTTGCTTACAACTATTTGTCATCAATGTCTCCTCTAAATGCTTTGATTACACACTTACTTTAATTCATTCAACATATTTTGCAATATTTTCATCTTCTCTCATTTTCATCTAATCAAGTTGTCCTCTGAGAATTTTAGCTTTAACTCTTCTTACATTATCATCTCCTCCATAGATGGCATTTAGTTTGATCCACATATCATAAGCTATATTGTAACTTTTGACTTCATGAAATTCAACATAATTAAGAGCAGAAGCAATGTCAATCAACATGATGTTATGATTTTTCTTTTCAAAAATTTCTTCAACAGATAAGGTTCAAGTAGGAGTCTTCTATTTACTATCAAGATATTTACAACCTAAATCATTAATAGTTTCCAAATGTAACCTCATAGGTCCTTGTCATGCTGCAAAGTTGTCTCGGTTCAACTTGGGAATCTATCTTTTGTAAGACATCCTAATCTTTAGCTTTGATCCTTAAAACCTTCATTGCAAGCACCAAAAGCTCTGATACCAATTGTTGGAAATATAAGAGGAGTAACTAAGAGGTGAGGGGTGAATCAGTTACTATAAAAATAAATCCCAGATCCCTTAGGTGTTAATACAAATGAAAACTAAACTTTGTTGTAACTTGGTAAACACACAAGAAAAATGTTGTAACTCAGTAAACATTGAAATAAATTGGAAAATGTTTAACATGAAAATATTAAGATATTATCTATGATTGATCTTACTTTAACTTAGTTGCAAAAACATAAAAGAAATAGTATGAACACAATTGACACCAAGACTTAAAGTGGAAACTCAATTTGGGAAAAACCACCAATTACAACTAGTTACTGTTTTTCACTCTTCTAAAGTGAGCCCTGTTATGAGCCAACCCTATTAAAGGTTACAAAACACACTATTAGGTGTGACCCTATTAGAATATTTAATCATCCTATTAGGAGTGGCCTTGTTAGAGGTCTTTAGACAATTAAATAGAAATGTCACCTTGTTAGAGGATTTACAAATTGTTGTTAAGCCAACTCTATTGAGAGATTTAGATCACTACTACAATGGTTAGAGAGTAACAATGAGATGACCTGATTTCTAATGCAACTAAATTGTTGATTACAGATCTCAATTCTGGCTTGAATACTTGATCTTTCTTGGTCAAATGAATCTTTGCATCTCAACAATACTCTAAGCATCATCAAATATTTAATTATGTTCCACTTATGCTACTACTTCTAATCCTCAACTTGACCTTATATTTATATATTACACATTGTCAAGTCAGCTTGAATACAACTTAGAATAATTAATATTCACCTTCTCAGTCAGCTAGAACCAATAAATAATTTAATTGAACTTAATATGCCAAAACAAAAAATCCTTCGTTAGTCAACCCTTCTCGGTAGACACTAACTCAAAGTGATTTTCCTATGTTAACAAAGTGAACTCGGTTAACACTACATATTCACAAAGTTGAATTAGTAACCAAGTGAGCTTGGTTAACACTGGTTCCATCCAACATTTTCTTCATTAATTGAGTGAGCTCAGTTAACACTCAACTTCTACAAATTTTCCTTTGTCATCTGAGTGAACTCGATAGACACTATCTTTTGAACTAGGAAAACTTTGGAATGCTCGATAGACATAGGAAACTATCTTCAATGCCTAAGTGAGCTCAACATACTCTAACTAGCAATGATATGAAATTTTGTGTAACATCAAAGATAATACACAATTAATCAATTATTTCCAACACTATGACCATGCTTACTGCAACTGTAACACTTTCCATGTAATTTTGCTTTACTATTACTCCAACATTTCTTTGATGTATGACCTATCTTACCACAATGATTGCAATTAGGTCTTTTATTCTTTTGAGCTCCTTGCTGAGATGATTCACCTTCTTCTATGTATCCTATTCAAGCTTTTCCTTTGTGTCTATACTGACTTTATTCATTCAATTAATTTGTGCTTTCCTAAGATTTCATCATTCTTTCATAGGTTTGATTTTCAATGTTGAGATCATTCTATAGTCTTTCATTCTCTAATCTTGGATTCATAAGCTCTTCATTTGCATTAGTGAATTCATCAATGAAGTCTACTTGTTGAAGGGATAGTAGTTGGATTTCATTGTTCTTTTCTTCTATCACTTCTTTGGCTTTGTCTATCTCTTTTATGACTTTACATAATCTTACTAATTGGATTTCTTGTTCTCTTTTCAGCTTTCTAAATTCTTCTTGAAGATTGGAATTCTTTTCTAATATGTCTTTGACTACTTCATTAGCTTCATCAAAATTTATTTCAGGATATATATCTTCAATTCTTTCTTCAGTATAGAGATTGTCATTAATTTGTACTACAAGATCTTTCCTTCTTTTCAATGATTGAGAGAGTTGCTCCTTTGCTTTCTTTAGTTTCCTAATAGCCAATTCAAGATCTAACTTTTCATTGTCAATAGCCTTATCTAGCCTATATACCTCCATTGCCTTTGATCTTTTCTCAAGTTGTTAAACTTCTGATGTGAGAACCAAATGAACTCTGATACCAATTGTTGGAAATAAAAGGTATCCAAGGTTACTGAGAGGGGAGGGCGAATTAGGAACCAATAAAACTTTATCTTACTTATTTTGATCTAGTTGCATGCATGAAAGAATGAAAGCATTTAAAACATTCATAACACTTTGACACAAGATATGGTGACCCAAAAACCTTTCAATTAGAAATTAAAATTAGGGTGAGGATGAAACCCACAAGCTTTAGTACTACATTATAAAGTTGACCTATTAAAGCTTATATATGACCACTTCTGGCGATCTACCATGTTAGGATCAATAAGGACTATGAGGTCTACCTTCTTAAAAGATTTACAAACATACAGTGAAGTATGCACTCGATTAAAGATTTACCAAAGACTATTAAGTCTACCTTATTAAAGGATTTGACTGATACACCTATTATGATGTACCAATGGCTAATTTCTAATCTGCAACTCTGATTTTCTGGTTGAGATTCCTTGTATTGCAATGACCACCTGACTATGATAGATAAATCTATGTTGCCCCTTATACTTCTTGTTGCTTCCTTTAATTCACACTTCTACTCATCATATACTCTTCACATACACACTTGGATATGATACAATGCATTAGTTATATACCAATCCAAATCATAACTCATTGGAGTCAGCTACAATATAAATTTCATCATAATTCACAAAGTTGGCTCAACTACTATAACTCAGCTTTTGAAGATAAACTCAGTGATATTCTGATACATGAAAAACACTTTCAACACTTGGAAATCTTTGGCACTCAGTTGAACTTGAAGCTCGGTCCATACTAATCACTTTCAAGAAGCTTGAACTCAATTAGCACTGTGTGACTTAGTGAATGCTGAGAAACTTGGTAGCAACTAGATCACTAGGTTGACACTACATGACTTGGTCAACACTAGATCCACTTCATTAACCTTATGACCTCGGTAGACATTGTTGGACTTGGTTAACACTACAAAGCTTGGTTAACACTGTGATCTTCTTTACTTCTATTGACTAGCTCGGTAGCCTCTACTACGTTTGGTTTGCACTAAACTTTGTCTCTAAAGCTTGGTAAACACTATGTAGCTTGAGAAATACTACAAACTAACTCAGGTGCTCAGTAGACAATGTATTCTAACTACTTGTCTTGGGAACAACTGAATCACTTGGTTAACACTATGAACTAAATGATAATCTCAGTAGCAACTGTAGAACTTGATAGCAATGTAACAACTTGACTAAGTGTTGAGTCACTGATAGACAAATTGACCTTTATGTCAACTACTTAAACCTTATAACAACTCTTTCTTACAAGAAAACAATGAAGTTTTACTTAGACAATCAATAGGGAACATGCAAACTGTATGCAACAATTTGATAGTGTAATTATTTCACTTCACATGTAAGAAAACATCAACATGCGTAGCTTTGAGGCCTTCCAGGTTGTGTCTATACCAGGGATTACGAAAATCAAAGTCCAAGCTCTAATCTTCTATCTTTTATTTTAATAAGATTATCCTTGAACTACCTTTCCTACATCTAACCAAACTTCTTATATAGTTAGCTAAGCCACAAGTTGGCTAGTCAAACATTTAATTACATTTTAGGTTTAGTCTTGGGAGAGTAAACCAAAACCTAAGAAAATGACAAAATAAGACCACACACTCTCAAGGATATGTCCACACATGAGTTAGGAGTCGGCTCCTAACTCTGCAAGATGCCACTTTAGCATAGAAAACTATGCCAATAGAAACAAAACTATTGGAATTCTTTAGAATGACTAAGAGGGGGATGAATCAGTTATCCAAGGTCCAAATGTACAAATAATACTTTTTAGTACTTAACAAATACATGTGCATGCATTGATCATATAATATCTCAAATCATAGTATATTATTGTCCTAGGTCAAATGAACTTTGTAGAAATATAAACATAAAATATCACAAAATTATTCACACAATTTGACACAAGGATTTTACATGGAAACCCAATTTGGGAAAAACTACCAACAACATGCTACTAATTTTCACTCTTCAGAAGTGAGCTATGTGAGGAGCCAACCCTATTAAAGGTTACAATGCACACTATTAAATGTAACCTTGATTAAAGGATTTCAATCACCCTATTAGAAGTGAGCCTTGTAAGAGGACTTTATAACATTCCATTAGAATGCCACCCTATCAAACGATTTTATCATGACTATTAGGTCAGCCTTAATCTAGAGGATTTATCTAGACAGACACAGTTGTTAGAAAGTAACAATAGGACTTGATCTGATAACAAAAAAACTCACTTGCAGATTACAGATCTCTTATTCAATCCTCCATACTTCTTGGCATTCAATCCCCTTCATCTCAAACATCTTGTTGACCCATCAAGCCTTCATATCCTTAAGCATTCTTGCTTAGTATGCCAACTATAGATTCATCCCTTCGGCCACTAAATGAAACAACACCACAAGATTCCTTATCTATCTCTAGTTTGCACTATGACAATTTGCTTCTGGCCTTCTATCTCCTTATATAGAGAATTTAGATCTTTTGTCGCTTAACCACAATTGTCCATCCTAGGGTTAGGTTAGATTCATCAAATCTACCCTATTTTCCATTTTGTTCCCTTCTAGAAACTTCTCTTGCAATCCTCTTCAAATTCATCTTCAAACAATTTATCTTGAATTTTGTGCCACCAACTCATCATACTTATCTTCCACACACTTCACACAATTCAATAAATCAACTTTGTTAGATCAAACTCGTCAAATCTTCAATCAAACTCCTTTTACTGCCACTCAGCAATAATATGTTGTTTGCTCAACAATCGTTGTCTTTTGACACTCGGTCAACACTAGGTTGCTCGGTATACACTAAGTCTTTACTAGTTCTTAGCACAAACTAAACTTTCTTCACTTGACACCTACTATATTTCTCTTTGCTCAGCACATACTGAACTTACTCAGCTTGGCTTCAACTAACTTTCTGCTTGACTTGCACTAACTTGCTAAGCTTCCACTATTTGTTCAGTCAGGTTTGGTAGACACATTTCTTTGCTTAGCCTTCTTCTAGTCTTAGCTTAGGTATCCTTTCATTATAGCCTTAAGTAGATAAACAATACACTATATTATCAAAGTCTTACTTGGTCTTAGTGCTCCTTTTATACACCATATAATTCCACCTTTCTATAGGTACTCTTGTTAACCTTTCTTTTCAAATCCTCTTCATCAATCAATCAAATGATAGCATTTAGACCAAATTAACAATTTTCTCACTATCAAGTAGCAAGTTTGACATCAATGACAAAATGATGATTGTTCCATGATAGGTTTCATCAATCTTCCTCATTTCTATACCTTAACAATCTTCTTCATTTAAATGAATACACCTTACAAGATGAGAACTATAGGAAACAAAGATCACAAGGAATGACACAAAATTTGACTAACATGAAATCTTAGAGTATGCACACTTAGGACAATAATCTATAATAGGTTTCTAACATGATATCAACTATGCATAACCTAGAAGTAAAAGCAACAACAACTACTTTGCAATCAACAAACTAGTACATAAGCAAGAAATATTTTTAGTTAATGCAAGATCGCTCAAAAACCCAAAATGCTCTTGCATCATAGTATCCCAACAACCATAGCAAGCCTAAGAAATAAAGTCAACAATGACATCAGCATAAATAACATAGACTATGCTACAAAGCCTACCAAATGTGGCAAAAGTTGTCATAACAATAGCTACAACATCGACAAAACCAATAGTAGCAACAATAATACTTATCTTCATCCATTGATGAAGTTGCTCAAGTCTGATAATGATGTGTGGTGGGAGGTGATACAAGCAATGAAGAATACGAACAACTTAGGTCTTTATAACTTTAAGTAGTTGAAATGCCTAAGAAGGGGAGATATTGGTAGTGTTTATATTTTGTTAGAGTTAAAGGCAACAAGTTGTTATTTTGTAATGAAAGTGATGGATAAAGGGAGTTTAGTGAACCAAAAGAAAATAATGCATTTAGGCTGAGAGAGAGAGATATTTTGAGCTATTAATATCATTCATTCCTACCAAGTTTGTACTCCTATTTTGAGATGAAGCATTTCATACCTACTTATGGAGTATTCCAATGGTGGTGACCATACATTTGGGCAACGCCAAGTTGGCAAGTGTTTTCCCAAATATGTTGTGTGATTGGTATTCTATTTTCATGATTTGAAGCTTTTGCAACACTTATTAAGAGAAATCCTAGAAATATACACAATCTACATTAATTAGCAAGAAATTTTCAAGTGATTCTCATATTTTTATGGACTTCACTAGTTTTTTTTTTATGTATTTTCAAAAACCTTGCATTTAGTAAACCAAAACATGTTGCCACTTTTCATAATTTGAAGGAAGAACCACATTCTAAACTGGAGTATTTTGTAAAGTTTGAAGCAAAATCGTCCACTTAAAAGCTAAACCGATTTAGTTTCAAAAGTTGGAATTATCTCTTCCATTTTAAACTATGAAACAAGCTTCACATTTGCAATATTTATAGACAAGCTTGCATCTATAAGATTATTTTTAAAATATTGAAGGCAATGTTTATTTACTTCTCATATTATCTCTTCTTATTTAAAGTTGAAATGAAATCATACGCTCTTAAGTTAAAATAGGACTTTTTTCATTTCTTTAAAAAAATTAAATGCTAACCTTGGATCGTATATTGATTAGATTTTTTATGTTATCTTCTTATTTTGAAGACAACTTTGCATGTAAAAACAAACTTTTTTGAACAAAAATAGAAGTAGGTACATTTATTTAAAAAGGAAACAAGTGTTCATTACAAAATGTAAAGAAAACTCTACAAATTTTGGACTAAGCCTTACAGTAGCAAGTGGAAACAATATATCCTCTTTTTGTAAATATTCAAGGAATCTTTGGATTTCTTATTTTGAAACAATAATTGTGATGCAAGTTGAACAAGATTTTATTGCATGGGAGGCTTAGTTGCTAGAAATGTAATGGGGGAAGCCTTGTTTCACATTTCAACAGTTGAAATAGATTCGTCGTCACGCAATGATTGTTTATGTGCAAGAGATGTAAGTGTAGTGCAATAAAATAAAACATAGATAAAATAAAATAATTAATATATTTTAAATGGTGCATAGGATATGTAAGTGCAGTGCACTGAAGTAGTAGTTTTAGTTTTGTGGAAACATGTGTATAATTAATCAAATATTTTTCAAAATAGTTTTCAAGATTTTTTTAAATCTAGAGAAGTACTTGCACTATCACTTAACTATTAGTTTTTAATGCAATAAACACTAATATATTTGAAATTAAAGAATTAGGATGGGGTCCCACGGAGGGGGGCTTCCTTAAAAATAGAGCAGCTAGTTGTTGAGATTTTTTAGGAATATTTAAAACTAAATGCTCCCATGAATTTTTTAATTTGTTCAAGCTTTAAAATTTTAGCTCCTAAAATTAAGGAAGCTAGTGGTCCCATGAATATCACTTGAAGAATTTAAATTTATGATATCATTGTTTTATTACTATCATAATTAATTCTTTAAAATAATTAATAAATTAATGACATGGGGCAAAAAAATTTCCTAAGTTGGTGATGCTAAATCCAACCACACCCCATTTTCACCTGCTCATATTAAGAGAGCTAAAAAGTTGGGGCTCCTATTTTGAAGGAAAAGATTCCAATTAAACCTTTACACCCCCCCCCCCAAACCCACACCAAAACAAAATAAACATTGTGGGAGATAAACACCTTTTAAAATCATGAAATTTGGCTTTAGTGAATTCACGTTCAATTTGATTCTGCTTTAATTGTGCAAATACATAGACAACATAGTTAAGAGGGTACTAGGGCGCAAAATTTAGGGAAAAACTCGTATTGAAATAGGATTTATTTTTCTTTTCCCCTATTTTAAAAAATCCTTGCTTCCAAGTTCTCGAAATATTATGTTTTTTTAAAGTTTTTGAAGTAAGCCTTGCAATGTATAAGAAGTCTTAATATTTTAAAAGATTGTTTTAAGGTCATCTCCAACTAAGCCCTTATGAGGGACACCTCAAAACATATTCCATCAAGAGTATCACCATAGCGGTCACAACATATAAAAAACCAATAGTAAAGCTAATACAAGCATCAAGCATGCTACTCAATCCTATTGCTAATAAATTTGGTGCCACATTGGGTCTAAAACCATTTTTTAGGAAAGGAAAGAAAAACTACTAATCAACATGGAAAATTTCTTCAATAAGTTATTTAGAATCACTCTTCTTCTCAAAGAGAGGACAGTCACCCATATCTCTAGTCCTTTGAATATGAAACATGTCAAAGTGATAAAGAGATTTTAATTTTTCAACCCTATAGAACCACTGGCCACATTCTTTTTTTTTTTTTCTTTTTAATCTTTTTTTTTCACTTTTGTATTGAAATAGTATGCAAAATAAAATTTGAGGTGATACACAACATTTATAGTTAGTAGGAGAAGATGGTTGATTCCAGGCATTAGACAATATTTAAGCAAGTGTTTTGTAGATGAAGATGATGCACGACACTTCAAATATGTGCCCTTTTTGCATTGGAAAACCTGAGTAGATAAAACCCTGATGTATCAAAAAGTAGAGGAAGCCTGGTAGAGAGTCGTGAGGGAGTTGGGGCATGTGGAATATGTTGAGTGAGCAACAAGTGTGAAGTCATGGAGGAATGCCCCTCATCATAGAAGAAGCAATGAAGGCTCAAGGTCTGGATCAGGTGGAAACTGAAAAAAGACTGAGGAGGGTGGAGAACACATAGTTTTGACAAAGGTGAATGATTGAACACCAAAGAAGGTGGTGGATAAAGGGACAAAGTGTTTGGTGATGGAGCTTGCAAAAAGAGTAGATTACTAAGGGTAAAAGTTTAAACCCAACCCAATATGCAAAATAGTGGAAGGAAACAAGTTTTGATTTTTGTCAATGGGTCGAGCTAGTAGCTGAGCAATGAAGCTGTACATGAGTGGGTAGAGCTCAAATTTTGATAATTTTCAAGAACATGTAAATTAGGTTCTTTAATGATGTTTTTGGTGGAAACAAAATGTGAATTTTTTTAATATTGTAATTATTTTCTAAAATAGAGGGAGGGGTAGGTAGATAAAAGTCAATGTTTTAGGTGGAAAGGTTTGTAGGATGGAAGGGTTTAAGGTGTAGTTGATAGATGGATCTGAAACAAGAAAATGATGTTATGTATTTTGGTTTATTAATAAAAATACCTATTATCGATAAAGAAAAATTGGTAGAAGTATGAGGGATAACTTCAAATTTTTCTATTGGGTAGTCCTTAGGTTTTCCAAGATTTTTGCATGAAAGGTTCAAACATGTAATTGCTACCTAGGTGGACTCTTAGATTATTACACTAGAAACTACACTTGGGAGTGAAAAACCAGGTACCCCCAAATAACATCCACATTTTTTCTCTTAAACTTTTCAACTCCACAAGAGACATTAACACACCTAAAATCATTTTATCACTACAATTATCAATCAAGTTGTCTTGAAAATCAGTGTTGGGTATCATGATCAAATAAAATCTCAATCATTCATTGAAACTTGACCTCTCATCATTAGGGAAACCTAAATTACAATTCAAGCCTACCCATTCAACCCAAAGCCAACCAGGTGGCTCATCTGAGCTCACAAAAATTCTAATATCCTCTCTACCACTACTATTACTTTCCCATTTGGAGCATCAATACATAATTCCACAAAGCCATTATTGGCCACTAAGTAGGCTCTTTAACTTGACTATGCTCATGTTACCATTTAATAATACTAATCAACATCATTTTCCAACTTAATCTTATTTATGTTCTCTTAGGATGACAGAGTCCATCACTTCCATTACTTCTATTTTTCACAAGGTTTCATTATATATTGGAAGAGAGAATACTTTTTTATTACTACTTTAGCATTATTTTTTAATTTTTTGGAAATTGTGCAATATCCATTAAACATGTCATCTTTGAAAATTTCTGTATTAAAGTGATATTAAAGTTTTTTACTTTTTTTTATTCTATTGATTGTTTGTAATTTTCCTAATAGGTTTTTTTATTTTCTTCATCAAAATATTATGAAAAATATATCTCAAGGGCTTGGTGATTTAGTGATTTGGTGATTTCAAATTGGGTAAATGACATTTTTCAAATGGTACATGTAGCCAACATTTGCATGTTTTCTTTTTATGCATCCTTTGTATGAACTTATTACTCGACAATAGTTCATGATGGTAGCTGACATATGAAATGAAGCTTCACCTATTATACATTATTATTGACATTTATAATAGAATGATTCATTACTTCATGAAAATTATACTCAAAATCTCACAAGACTTCCACTCAAATAGTTATTTTTATCTCCATTTTACTTTATAAATTATGGTGAGAATCTTTAGGCTAAGTGTATGCTTGGAACGTCCATCAAGATTCCTAGCATTTTGGGTTCACAATCCCTACCAATTTTCTACGTTACCTATAGTCAATGTTTCAAACCAATTGTTGTTTAGTGTTTATAGAGTTTATAGTAATATCTTGAGTTTCATTATATATACATTATAATACATGTATACTTCATTATTCTGTGTTGGCATATTGAACTGAGTTTTCTAATTACTTATAACCCTGCATTACAACTTTTATTATTATTTTCCAAGATATCAAATAAACTTCTCTTGGTCAGAGTGTTACATGCTTAATATATAGTCTCATTTTCAATATTGAGGCATGCATATCATTATATTTTTGTACTCTTTGTTCATTACTCTCTATACTTTATTGACCCTTTTACTCCATAGATATTTTTCTAAAAAAAATCCAACATAACATGTTTTGGTTTACCATAGGAATTTCAATTATCATTTTTACTAATATTTCCTCTCTTTTAAAAAAAATGTCAAAAACCAATTTTGTTATTCCCCTCTTTTAAAGTTTTTTTGTCAAAGAAATGATTCATTGCCACCGAGTTAGGATTGAGGGAAGATTTTTTATCCAATCATTTCCTACTTCTAAAAGAAAGTTCAACATTATTAGAAGCAATGTTAAAACTTAAGGAATCAAACTATTTTTGTTTAGAAATATTTCTATTTTAAAATTCAACATAGAGTGATATATCTTAAAATTATGTGTAATTAACAATTAAACTAATAGAACTTCCCTAGGTTTTACCTTTCTTTATGTCTTTTATTTTCTTACTTCTTTTTATCTTAGGCATGTTGAAATTCTTTAGAATAACTAAGAAGGGGTGGGGGGGTGAATCCGTTATCCAAGTTCTAGATATACAAATAAAACTTTTCACAATTTAGTGAACCCATATCCATAAAACATTTTTATCATGCATGCATCCATTAGATCATACAATCACTTAAACTTGTAGGTTACTGTCAAATGAACTTGCAAAAATGTAAGCATGGAACATAACAGATTCAATAACACATTTGACACAATGATTTAACGTGGAACTCAATTTGGGAAAAACAACTAGTAAAATGCTACTCGTTCTCACTCTTTTAAAATGATGCTTGTGAAAGGCCAACCTTGTTAAAGGTTACAATTTACACTGCTAAATGTGCCCTAGTTAAAGGATTTCAATCACGTTGTTAGGAGCGAGCCTTGTTAGAGGACTTTAGATCATTCACTTGGAATGTCACCTAGTTTAAGGATTTACAAATGACTGTTAGGTCAACCTTAATCCAAAGGATTTACCCTAGATTGGTACAATGATTAGAAAGTAACAATAAGGCTTGATCTGATAACAACTTACAACATACTTTGTAGATTATAAATCTTTGTTTTAGTCCTCCATTCTGCTTGGCTTTCACACACTTCAACTCTGATAGCTTGTTCACCCTTCAAGCATCCATACCATTAAGCCTTCTTGCTTTGCTTTCCAATAACAATCTCTTCTCTTAGGTCACTGAATAAAGCAATACCTTAGACTCCTTGTCTTCCTTAGGTTCTCGCACATAACAACCTTTACTTCTGACCAACCATCTCTAGAAATAGAAAATTAAGATCTTTTATCGTTCAACCTCCATCGTCCATTCTAGGGTTATGTTGTATTAGGTAGGATTCAATGAATCTACCCACCATTTCATTTTGTTCCCTTCTAGAAACTACTCCTTCAATCCTCTTTAAATTCACCTCAAAATAATTCATCTTGAATTATGTGCCACCAGCTCATCAAGATTATCTTCTACATTGTTCACCCAATCCAAGAAATCAAACTTGTCATCTTAGATTCATTAAATTCATGATCTTTCTCATGATATTGACACTTGACATTAACTTTCTTCTGATGCTCAACATAAACTAGGTCGCTCAACATCCACTATCAAAACATTTAGCACGAACTAAAGTTTATTGGTGTTCGACATCAACTAAACTTTATCTGGCTTACACTATATCACTTGGCATACACTAAATTTTGACTTTTCTCAGCTCCAAAAAAATTTCTTCTCGGCTTACACTAACTTTTCTTGGCACCTACTAAGCAAATTGTTAAGCTCGATGGATATACTTTGTTTGGCTTGTTCTTTTGAACTTAATTGAAGTGTATCCATCCATTGCAACCTTAAGTAGATTATCAATGCACTATAATATCATTGTCTTAATTGATCCTTGTACTCATTTTCCATATCATAATGCAACCTTTCCTCTAGGTGCTATCGTTACCTCATTTGATCAAATCCTCTTCATCAATCAAACAAATGATAGTACTTAAATCATCTAAGTAATTGTCTTACCAGCAAGTAGCAAGTTTGATATCAGTGACAAAACAATGATTGAAACACATTTTCATACTTGTATCAATCTATTTTCAACAAGGCATATTGTAGGTTTTCTACACTATCTCAATATTTAGATCTAGATGTTTTGTTTAAATTTTTTTGGTTCTTTGGTGTGTACTTGATCTCATTTAGCTATTGCATTTAATTATAGATATACCATGTATTTGGATGTTAGTTTTATATTTGAGGATTTTGGTTTAAAGTTGGGCCTTTACATATTATTTTGTGTAGGGCTTTATTCTTCTAGTTATTGGTATAATAGCAAAGATAGCAATCTATCTTATTTTTGGTCTGGTTATTTGTATACACCATGCACTTGATAGTGAGAGTGTTTGTTCTTGCATGTGTTAGGATTTATTTTTCCTTTCTTCAAAATAGATTCATTTTATTTAAGTTGTAATATTCAATCCAAACACTTATTCTTTCTTCTGCATTTCTAGTTTATTCTCTACATTTTGTATAGGGAAATTTTGATTGTTATTATGTTGTACTTTTTCACTTAAGAATCATGTTTCATTGTCTTTCTTTCTTTTTGAGGTCAAATTGTTCTTTGTGCATGAGCCATGTGTTTTTAACCTAGCATTATATATTTTTGTTTGCTTGAATGTTTTATTTTATTAGTTAATTGATTGAAATTGTACTTCTATATTTATGTATTAGATAGTTTAAGAAAAATATATATGTTTGGGACTAGTTGTAGTTATAGGTCATATAGATTTCGATCTAGGAAGTTTATTTAAAAAATTATTCAGACAAATTTAGAATTACTTCATGTGAATATATTAGATATTTTCAATTAATAACAACTAGAAACACAAGAGTTTGCATCTTGGGTTAGATCAAAGTTTCAATTCTGTTGAAAATGTTAGTAACTTATTATTGTCCCTAACTATGGAAATCAATTCTATTACTAACAATAGATGATTGCTTGATTGTTAACTTGTTTCAATCAAGTTAATAGGTGCCCCAATGACATCATCAAATCTTTCTTTGTATCCCTCATAGTAGTGATATAGATAATGATGATATCCACACTATTCAATTGAACACTTAATCAAAATATTTTTCTCTTTCATGAATTAATTATCAATAAAAAATTTACTCTTCCTCCAATTCTATCACCTTAGTAGGGACTTGAGTTGTGCACAACCCTTGTTATACTAATTTCTATGTATTTATTTATTAATATTTAAATTACAATCAATTATTTATATTTATATTAATATATATAATTAATTTACTAATATTGATATAATTAATAGATGAAGTGCACTTATTGTATATTTCATATCAAACAATATAAAATGAGATTTTTAAAGACTCAAATTATTATATATATAATATAAAGAAATTGGTGTCACTTTTACTTTTGTTGGAAGCAAGATGTAGGAATGCTAGGGCGTAGGGTTTAATGCATGGAAAGTTGGAAGTTTCAGAGAGAGTGGAAGGAAAAATCTGCATCACAGTAGATTCAAGCCCTTTCGAAGGCATGAGGGTTTTACCTATTGGGGCCATAGAAATGGCAAATGGAAAATGGATGGTAGGTAGAGCCAACAAAGGACTCACTAGAGAAAAGTTGGGAAAGTTGATGAAAGGGGGGGGACAAGATGGGACTGGGGGGTTTAGATACTATGGAAATAATGGTCACGTAGTGCATTGATTTACCTCTTATAACTTGTGGGGAAAAGTGGATTTTAGCAAGGTTGCTCAATGCATGCAGAAACCACAAGCAATGGAAAACTAGGAAAAATAGAGGGTTGAGGATCCAGAGTAGGAAAGATGCACAGTGGATAAGGTTATAATAGATAAAAGCTCTTGGAAGGAGAAGATAAGTTTTCTAGAGAGTGCTTTCTTTCTAAATTGATGGGTGGGGGGGCATTGCCTTCAATAGGAAATCTAGAAAAATGGTGTGATGAAAAATGGGGGCAGGTAAAAGATCTTAAAACTTTGGAAAATGGTTTTTGCATGGTAATAGTGGACATTGCTAGGATAGGGATTGGATTTTGAATGGAGGACCATATTCTATGGAAGACTTTGGTTTTTATATGAAACCACAGGTCCCAAATTTTGACCCTACAAAGGAAGTCATTAAACATTTTCTTGTTTGTGTGGGTCTGCAAAATCTCCCACATGAATATTGGAATGATGATTGTTATCAGTCAATAGGAAATAAGTTGGGAGCCTTTGTTAAAGTAGTGGAAATTGTGGACAAGGTAACCTTTCAAATGTTCCCTAGGATCTGTATTATATGGAATGATTATCACCCTTTATCGAAAATGATTGAGCTTTATTTAGATATTGGGGTATGGAGACAACATCTATCAATAAAGGAAGAGTTAATGGTCTGTAAACACTGCCTTAATGAATACCATGATTCTAAAAAGTGTGAGAAAGTAGGGTGCCTGAAAGGAAAGGAAGAGGAAAATCTTTTGAATAGGGCGATAGAGATGTTTGGGGTATGGGAGGTGGAGAAAAAGCTAAGAGAGATAATCTATAAACACAACAACAGATCTAGAAATTGTTTTGATTTTGAAAGCAAGGGAGAATAAATTCAAAGAGAGAGATAGTGTGGGGGGTAGGGATGTTATGATAGACGAGGAGGATGGTCAAGAGGAGAGGCAAACTCTAAGGAAGAAAGATAGTCAGCATGATCATAGGGAGGTTGAAAGAGAGGTCCAAATTTTAGGAGTAGAAAGGGACATGATAGGTTCAAAAATTTTGTTGATAGATGGGGAAAGAGTTTATGATGAAAGCTCTTCACAAGGTAGGATCAATCCTCAAGCATTAATAATGGAGATAGATTAGGGTCAAGGGATTGAGGAATGCATGGGTGAAGAAAGGGGATGAAATGATGGACGATTTCTATCTTTTTTTGAGGAAGAAGACAATAGGGTATTCTTAGAGGAGGAAGGAGTAAGGTGTGATGGAGAAGTTTTCAAAGATATAGAGATTTCCCCTTAAGAAACTTGAAGGGATGTTCTACTAAGGATTCTTGCACAAAAGAAAGTTTGGAGGAGGAAGATCTAGATATGGAGGATGGAAAATTAAGGGAGGAGTATTTCTTAGTTTTGGTTGATGAAATTGCTTTAAAAGAAAATAGAACTCTAGCTAAAACTGAACAAAAGAATCAACAAATTCAAGTTGGGGGAAGTAAAAAAAGAAGGCATTAAACTATAAATGCTTTAATCTAGATAGCTAGAAGTTCAAGAGATCAAAGTAAACTGAAGGTAGGAAGGGGTAGGACCCTTTCCCAAAGAGGATGAAGCTCTTTTCTTGGAATGTCTGGGGCTGCAATGCCCCTAAAAAATTGTATTTGATCAAGAGAGGCCTTGATCAAGCGAGACTGAAAGTTTTCCTTTTGCAAGATTAAAAGGGAATATGTTGTAGGAGTAAAGAGAAAATTTGGAAAATGGTGTAGTGAATTGGTTGTGGCAAAAGGAGTTTCTAGGGGTGTAAGTGTGTTATGGAAGGAGGACTCGATCAATGCTATTGTTATGCAATAGGATAGCAATTGGAAATGGTTAAAGTTAAGGTCTAAACAACTTGAAGTGGAATTTGATGTGATAAATGTTTATGGTCCTGTGTAGACACTAGTACATTTGAGGCCATTTTTCGACCAAATTTTTTGACCATTAACTAAATAAGTTTAAGTTGGTTGGAATATGTTGTTAGGAATAAGGTGTTTCAACCTTGGATAATTCCTATTCTTATTATTTGTTTTGTAAAATGTATTTCTTGCAAATAATGTTGATGTGTCGGCATCTTTAATTGTGTATAAGGAGATCATTACTAAAACGGTTATGATGGATTCCTATGACACGTAAGAGCTATGTTAGGAAGATTCAATGATAGGTGAAGACATGTGGCAACTGATCATTTTGAGTACTGTACACTCTACCCCAATAGTGGGGTTCGAGGCATTGCCCCAAAATTTTTATTAGGGTTCCTATTTTCTCGGAGAATGGTAAAAACCCTAATACGGTTACCTTTGGGAGTAGTCCTAAAAGTGAAGTGCATGATATAAGCATTTTTAGGGTTGCGAAGAGGTGGATGCGAGAAAGTGTATTGTTGGTACTGTGAGTTGCTACTGGAGTCTTCTGTTGTCACTGTTGAACTTGCATTGCAAGTGTATTGTAACCTTGTGTTGAAGATAATACATTATGCAGGTTCTGGAGGGGTGGGGTTGTTTTATCAAAAAGTTTTTCCCCACCGAAAAATCTTTGTGTTATGTGTTTCTTTCTCTATCTATTTTCTTTATGCTTGGTTTGCTATAATATTGTTGTTTACATGATATTGAATTTGTAAGTGTAAAAGATTTTAATAGGATTTGCACCATACTTCTCTTAAGAGATTAGTGTAGGAAGCTATTTTCACACCTGAGTTTCCTTACATATGTTGGTCAAAATTTTGACCAATACGGGGCTTATACATTAGAAAAACAAAAAAACATTTCTCACTTTCACTTTGTCTTTTGTGCGCGCGGGTTTTCTATGTTGCAACAGATCAATTCACATTGCTGGATGCCAGGAGATAGAAAGAAAGCCCGTTGAGATAGGCATTTCACTTGATAAAATGCTCTTCAAAATTTTCAGAACACTAGGCTTGAGCTCTTGAATCCATCTGGTTCATGCCCATTTCGTTTTTCACTTTTTTCCAAGCTCTTGAATCGCTTTGGAGTAACCCATTTTCATTTGCTTAAGCTTTTGAATCCGTTTGCTGCAAACCCATTTCATATCTTCAGGCTTCTAAATCCTTTGGGACCATACCATTATCATAATATTCAAACTTCTAAATCCTTTGTGATTTTGAGCGATATCCATTTCAATTTTAAGCCTTTCGAATTCTGCTGGCACAATTTACTCTAGCTTTGTAGTCAATCTTGGGGAAGCCCATTTTGTTTTCTGAGAATCGATTTGAAAAGTTGATCAACTAAAATCAAAGGATCGAGTATTCATGGTGTGATCAATTAGGGTTTGAATCAGACACTATGATTTGAGGGTTCTATTTTGGGGACATGTGAATTCTTTTGAGACCCAAAACATGATGTTCAGAGGGTTTAATATCAGTTGTGTTGTGTTTTTAGTATACTTTCTAGTCTGGGTTGATGCACTAGGAAGTGTTTCTAGAGTTTCAGTGAAGCATAAGTGCAATGGAATTTATTTGAATTACCAGGGGAAAACTCTAAGGATAACTTATCCCCTTACAACGAATGCAAAATATCAACCTTATGTCTTTAATTCCACGGCAACTGTGCCTAACACTGAAAAAGAAGAAGTTAAAGGGTGGTAGATTTATGTTGGGTTTTAGCATGGGGAGATGCTGGTGGGTGTGAGCAATGATGTGCTTAAAGATGGCTCCAGTTTTCCTGCCAATGTTAGCAATGGCACCGTTTTGTCAAGATTCCCACAGATAGATCTCAAGACTGCTATTGAGACTGCTAGGGATTTGAACCAGATTTAGGTGTAGATTCAAATGAGCGGTGTTGAGTTTTGGGTTGATGAAATGGAAATCCCTATGCCCTCACACTTCAACTTGACTAATGAAGGCTACAAATGCAGTACCCCCAATGTTACTGGTAAGTAATTGTTTTGGTCCTCTCATAGTTCTTTCGTGGTGAATGGGGAAATTATTAAGGCATGGACTTTTATGTGTACTATTGTAGAATACTTTTTCCCTAGCTTTCCATTCTAAAAATCTATAATTAAGGCATATGATATGATCAGATGTTTGATGACATTTGCTTAAGTAGTCGTTAATTGTTGTGTACATTTTATATAAAAACTGAGAAAGCATCTGCTAATTTACCACTCTATTTTTGTGAAACTTTATTTTGATTTTGATCTGGGTATTTGTTATATAATTTATGTAGAAAACAAACCCAATTAGTAGTCTTAAAGGTTCATAGGATGTAATAGCAGTGTTAGTAAGAGTGAGAATTCCAAATATTAAATGCATTATTTTGAAGTGGTATTCTTTTTTGGATTATATTTGACATTGATTCAACAGCTGAGGGGCATCTCTTCTGTAAATTGATCCATGAGTTCTATGATCGATCTTGTCTAGTGGGTCACACGTCACATCCATCAAGTTGAATGTTATATTTTAATAGTTTATCTCAATTTTAACACTTTATCACTTCTCATGGGGATTTGAACATGAGGTTCCTCTTCAGAAGTCCAACAATTTAACCATTTGAGTGCATCTCATCAGAAACCAAAATCTTACTGCACTTTCCTACTATATTATGTTAAGAGGAGATTTGTGGTGTTAATTGGGCACACCATAGTAAACATGATGCTGAAAACAATCAAAATTCTCCATTTTATTCAATCATTAGTTCAACACGTTCACAATTAATACTTGTACTACAAGCAAGAGAGAGATTTTTAAATTTGACTCCTCTTCTTAATTAACAAGATCATATTTCCACAATCCATGATAGTTATGGTTCTTAGCTTCTGGATTAGTTTGTGTAGAGGATTTTACCATCAACATTTTGAATCACACTATGTGATCCATCATTAGGATAGAATCACACTACTTTTACCGTTACACCTCTTGCTCTCTCATCTTGATGATGGATCATGTAGTGTTATTTGAGATGTTGACAGTAAAAATCTCTACACAATCTAATCCAGAAGCTAAGCACCATAATCCTCTAGTTAATACTCGTGTTACAGTGTATCGGTAAATGTTGATTGTCTTTGGCAATGTTGCCTGCGTGAAACAAACCCAATTCTTTGTTGTTTTTATTAATTGCTGTAGCAGGGTCGTGGTTAATAATAATACTTAAAATAAGAGCAAGAAATTAAAAATTGGCTGCTCATTTTTATTGTTGTGGAGGAGAATTTTTGTCCCTAGTCAAGGCTGCTAAGTTAATGATATGTTGATAGTAAATTACTTCAATAGTATCATCATAAGTGGTAGCATTGCTAACAAGAAAGGGTAAGAAATTTTAATCTTGATTTTCGGGCTTTACATTTATGTTGGAAGAGATTTAAAATTCTGACTTAGGTCCTTTTAGAAACTTGAGTTTAAAATTAAAATTGTCTAGTAAGTGATATCATGCAACAAAAAATGAGGAGTTTGGAAGGTTGCCTTTTCCTTTTGCATACTTATGTTGTGACAGGATTTTTGATCTTGATCTGGTAGTTCATAGCAAACAGTGGGTGGAAAAAATAGTCACCACTAAATGTGATTATTTATTTAATAATGTCTAATGATTTCAACTAGCGCTACTTGGGCCCTTTCACACTTTCTACATTTATTTAGAGGCTATATTTTTCCTAATTTAGTCTCTTTAATTAGTTAACTCTAGTAGGATCATAATAAGCACCAACTCTGTAAATAACAACGAGTACAAAAACTGATTGCACTTTTTAGCATGTATGTTTTGGGACATATTTTATCCTAATATGGTCCCATGTAGTAAGCAATTTTTTAACTAATCCTAATTCATTATTAGTCAGTTCTTAGTTTAACAGTATTGCATTGGATTCCCAACAGGCAAATCAGAACAATGAATTTGATGATCAAATTCTCTTTTTGGCATTTATGCTAGAGAAGAAGTTTTCTACTGGAAACACTTAAATGAGCTTTATATTTGAAGCATTATATAAAAAAACATACACAAAACAAGTCATACAATAAAAAGTGATTGTTTGGCACTCACAACCCATATATCCAAGTGAGAAACTAGAAATGATAAACACATCAATCAAAATACCAAGAACACAAAGCCACACCAAGAGGAGGGGGAACAATCATCTCACTGGGGAATCAACCAAGGGGAAGGCTTTAGGAGGGAGGATCAGGGAACCCTCATCCATCTTGAATCTTGGATTTCAGGCTAGATTGACACTCCCTAGCAATGCATGCTAGTCAACATAGTTGCAGAACTTAAATCAAGATTTATGTTGATAACTATGTTACATTCCTTATTTCAATCATATTTTTGGTTAAAAGGAAATTAAAAAGGGGACATTGCAGTTGGTAGGAGAACATTGTTCTTGTTAGCTTGAGGGATGAATGATTGTGGATGCAACCTAGCCAAAGAGTTCAAAGGGCCTTGGGAGAGAAAAGAAGAAACTTGTATCCATTCATAACACCATTCAAAACAATACAGGCCTTGGAAAGAGAAAAGAAGAAAATTGTATTTTTCCATAACACCATTTAAAACAATATAATGGGTAGACAAATGACAAACAGATTGAGGGTTTTCATGGAGTGTCATGAAAGAAAACTCAAGCTCTCATGAATCAAAATGAAAGAATGACAACTACTTCTCCAAGCCATCCAAAATATGAACAACAATAATCCTAGATCTAACCAAACTAGTGGGAGGGTTTCTAGCTCTAATCATTTTGAAAACAATAGTTCACCACTGAGGTCAACTCAAGGATGTGTAGACCCTCCTTTATACCATTAAATGGGCTAGATAGAGAAGAAGAAGAAAATACTGAATGAAATCATGAATTCGAAGAACTCTTTGAGTCATATTCAAGATTTGACCTTGAAATGAGGAGAAACATTCCATTTAGAGAGTTTTGTTAGGCCAGATCAAGAATTAACCATTGAAGGGAATGGGTCAACTTAATAAAATCCTAGATCATAAAGTAAGAAAAATAAGTCTTCCTGATTTTGATGGGCTAGGGAATGTCACTACTCATTCAATGGTCCAAAAATTGGATACCACCCTAAAATGGAAGAAGATGCATACATTTGGAGGGGGTTACTCACAACTGGTGGCACCATGGTTTGCTTATGCAAGGGCATTAAAACATAGCATCATCTGATGACTTTACCTACAAAATCATTGACATATTTGATCAAAAGCATTTGGAGAGTCATTCCAAAAATTAACCCAATTAAGGCAAGAAAAGACCATAGAGGATTGTGTGATAGAATCAAAAAGGCTTTTTTGTCTTGGTTACCAAAATAAGTGAAAAAGAGACTCACATACCTATTGTGGAGGGACTATTGGAATTGATCAAGGGCCTTGTATTTGCCTTTGATCTTACCACTCTCCAAGATGCAATCCTAAGAGCCCTACGACTTGATACTTCTAAAACAAGGGCTAAAGGTTACTCTAAAAATACATCATCAAGAGATAAACCCTTCTCTAAGGAAGACAAGCACCTAAAGACAACCATGAAAGTTTTTGGACAGAAAATTTATGTTACAAGTGCAAGGAGAATAGGGAGAATGGATATGTTTTCAAGTGAGAAGAGCCTAAAAAGAAAGGCCTTTGCTTCAAGGAAAAAAAAAATTGAAGTTGGAACATATATGAGAAAAAAGAAGATAAGTACACAAGCTAGAGATGAAGAAAAAAAAAAAAAAAAGAGAAAATCCAAGCAAAAGAAAAATGTGTGATGAAGAAGATATTGAAAGTGTCCTATCAAAGAAACAAGGATAGTAAACAAATGGTGACAATCATTTGGAAATCCAAATTGACGTGGGTTAATAAGGAGCTTTGGTATGGAGCAAATCTAGTAGTGGCAATGCCCTTAATCCTCAAGATCTAGAAGAAAATTCCAACCAAGTAATCATATGTGGGTGAGAATGGAGATGCATTTGGGAGAACCAATATAGGTCTCTCCTCTAAGCACACTTTTGAGTTGGATGGAATTGTCTTGGCTAGATGTTCTTACCACTTGTGGCCCAAGGGTTCAGGTTGTCTTTGTTGGATGTTTTGCGTCCTTTGGCTTAGTGGTGTACAACCTTTGGCACCCTTGTGTTATCCTCTCCAATCTCCATGATGGTTGGTTTTGGGAAGTGAATAAACAATCAAAGGAATGGAAAGAAATTTGTTAGTGAGAGGTGGTAGACATAAGTTCTCTGGAATAATTTAGGCTATCCCAAGGGATGAAATCATCATGGTGGATGTTCTTGTCACTTGTGGGCTAAGAGGTGAGTTGTCTTGGTCAATTGCGGGCTAAATATTCTTTCTGTGTGACTTGGGTTGCCTTGAATTAAGTAGACCACCCTAAGGGATGGAATCATCATGGAATGTTCCTAGTGCTTGTGGGCCAAGGGACAAGTTGTCTTGGTTAGGCATTGCATGCTTTTCGGCTTAATTAGGGTGAATAATAATTGAGCGCACTTTGTGGATTTCCTCTACAAATCCAAAATATGATTAATTGTGGGAATTGAAATGATTGGTTATTGCATAACTTATCTAGAATAAGATGATTATTGTTAGGTATGTATAGGTTAAGATAATTATGGACATATATGTATACATATCTATATTTGTTGATTAGATCCTAAACCTAAATAGAAATAATTTGTCTTATTAAATATACTTCAAATATAATCTAACATCATTGTTGGACCTAAACTAGGATTTATGTTTATAAATATATTACATTCCTCATTTCAATTAAATTTGTGATTTTAGGGCAATTTTAAAAAGGGGATATTACAATTACTATTTTAGTAGATGCTTTCTAACTTTACCCATTTAGAGGCTTGTTTAGTACAATTCCTTCCTAGGGTATGTGCTCTATCTACTTTGAATTATGGCCTAAGGAACTTCTGCAAGCTATTGCAAAGTCTCTTCAAGATATCATATTTTTTGATTTAAGTGCATCTTTTTGTACGAGACTTTTTGTTCGTAGCTTAAAATTTGAGGAAAAATGTTTAGTAATAGGTATCTAAAATTTAGAAAAAGACAGGAAAATATTTTTTAGAAGTGTCGGCCTTTAATCAAAATGAAGATAATGTCACCAATTCGTTCCTCTGGAAGCATAAGTTTGTGAGGGTCATTTAGTATTGTGAACTTGACTAAGCAATTTAGCAACTTTTCTAAAATATCTACAGATAGGGGTTATGCAAGGAGATGAATCTGAGATATATGTGTCCATAGTAAAAGTCTGTGCACTATCTTTGCTTATAAATGTGGTCAAAATAACAAGTTTCATTCATTATATCTACAAGCCTCTCTTAAAGATAGTGTGATATTATGTCAGGATTTTGCATGTGTATATCAAAGCGTGTTACAACTGAAATTTTTGTAAATTTCAAGGAACGTAGGCATTTCAAAAAGAAAAAAATTAATTATATTAACATCTACATATGACCAAGAATAGGTCAATAAGAAACATGAGACGACAGGATACTATAGCGAGTTCTTGGAAGAGAAGAAAGGTACCACCAAGGGGAAGAACATAGGTAGGGAAGCATAAAACTTCAAAATAAAAAACAACAGGGAACTCCTAAAGCAAGTGAGGTCAAGACCGGGGAACAAAAAACTGAAGATCATTGATTATCACTATCTGGACTAGAAATGGCAAAGTTGTCTATGCCACTATTGATCAGTGTGAAGGGACCAGTACAAGATCTGATAATTTTTTGAGGATTGAAATAGGCACCCTGTAGTGAAAGCTCATAGTGTACATCTGGCCATGAATTGAGAGGTGGCCAAAAGGGAGATGATTTAAGGCAACAAGAGGAAGCAGCGCTTTGCTGTTGAGAAGAAATAGGAGCAATATGCTCTTGAGAAGTCTTATAGTTTATTATAAGTTAATACAAGTTTTTATGACTGTTAACATGAGGGAGTTAATAGTTATGATTTTATTTTTTTTGAGTATTTTAAAAAGTTAAATGTAGCTTTCTAAGAAAAATGTTAAGAAAGAGTAATGAATAAATTAACAATGTTAGCTATTTACCATGCAGTTATAATATGATTTTTTATTGGAATTGTTTTTCCATTGTAGGTGAAAACTTTCGTGGACATCACAAAAATCCTATTTATGTGGTTCATAATAGATTGAACATATCACATGGCACAATAATTAATATAAGCAATTTTATAAGTGACAATCATCAGGATAATTTTTAGTTAAACACTGAAAAAAGTTCAAATTGTTTCATTTAATTTCACTTTTTAATAGATTGAATTAAATACATATTAAACATCTGCATGTGTTTAAGAATGAATTCTTTAGGTGTTTTGATATTTGTAGCTCAGTTTTGAGATATCATAACTATATTTGCCCTCTTCTCTCTGATGATTGGTGATGGAGCTTATCCAAAGTATGATTCAAAAATTGTAATTAGTGCTTTCAAAATCTCAGCTAAAAAATTTTCAATACGTTTGCAAGGATAACAAGTTCATGTTTGTAGCTTATGCATGAACATGATAATTATTCTACCGAAGGTTTTAGGGACCAAAGACTTTTTTGTTCTTTTCTATTGTCATTGTTTTAGTAACAGATTCACTCTTGTTTACAGGTGACTGTAGGACCTTGTAATATTTATAAACCTCATAGCTGGAATCCAATTGAGCATAGCAAATGGACAAGGTGAATACTATTCTTGCTTATTTGATTTCAAATTTTAGTAAATTTGCAAATTGCAATTACTATGTACGTTGTCAAGTTATGAACACATTGCATCCTAGTTATCAAGATGTAATGCTTTTGAGTTTCCCCTTGTGAGATAAATATATTAAATTGGTATTATTGATATGGCTTTGGCTAATAAGTTTCATTTGGAAAGATTTGGTTTACTATCAAACTTTTTACAAGGGTATTTTCAAGAATAAAAGTTTTGAATAGTAAATAAGTTGAATGACAAGAAGTCACTTCGTTTGAATATGATTTTGTAAGATAAATATATTAAAATGATATTATTGATATGACTTTGGTTAATAAGTTTCATCTGCAGAGATTTGGTTTACTTCCAAACTTTTCATAGACTTTGGAATCAAGATTAGAAGTTTTGAATAATGAATAAGTTAAATGGGAAGAATTGGCTTTGCAAGCTTCCAAAGGGGAATTTCATGCCAAATTGATGTGATGTGGCTATGAATCTTGTCAACTAATTGACCTTTTTACAAGCAACTGAACTAATGAATATTTCATTTATGAAAATACACTCCTGTCCTACCAGAATCACACCATTTTGTCATGTAAAGAATCTAATCGTCTCTTGGTTTATTATTGTGTGGGAAAAAGTAAAGTCTTACCAAATAATATAGTGCTAATTGTAACTGAAAGGTATATTAATAAGAATGAGTTTGTTTTAACATACGCTTGCTTTTTACATTCAAGTTGGAATTTTGACTTCAAGTTTTTTCTGTCCACCAAAAAAGCTCTCCGTGCTTATATCCTCACAGAATTCCAAGAATGACTTTTGGAAGTATCACATTGATATGAACATGACACAGTTTAAAGTTTGGGTAAAATGGGTGCTTCTCTTATTCTTGTTTTCATGACAAATATTTGACCATGGAGCATTTATAAATATATAAAAAATGGAGCAATGAATTTAATTGTGTTGTATTTAAATATCTCCCTTTTGTCATGTTAAGAATCTAGTTGTCTCTACGTCAATCATGGTACATTCATTGAATATAGTCCCTCTTTGGCTTTTTTAAATCTTGCCACTTCTTTTGTAGTGTGTTGGGGAGGACATTGAAGACTTGGAATACACACCAAAGCCAGAATTCGAAGGGATTTTCAAAGTGACCAATGTACCAAATGAGGTAGTTTAGGCTATTTCCTTTTCTATCATAAACTCTGTGCCTCTGAAACTTATTTTGATTCCTTTGAAATTTGATATATATGCAGACAGAGCTTATTAAGCGGTGCTTTGATCATATGCATGAAGTCAAACTTGGGATTTATGTGACATACAATGGTGATTTTTTTGATTGGCCTTTCTTGGAGCAACGAGCTAATCATTATGGAATGAGAATGAGCTATGTAAGTGATTTTTCGTATCAAGTATGAAAATTTCTTAAATTAGCAAACTATTGGGGATTTTTAATTACTTTCTATTTAGGAGAAATTTCACAATTCATGATGGTTCAATGAATCTGCATTGCCATTTAAAGTCTTAATGTGCAGAGTACTTTTTCCAAATGCCTAAGTAATTTATTTTGATCTTGTCTTAATTGTATTGAATCAAACCATTATTTTATTTTGTCTTTTCTAATAAGTAATACATTTTGATTGTGTTCTCTGGGCATTATATCTAGCATGGAAGACTGATTTTTACCCTGACATAAGTGTGTATTTCATAGATAGAAAGTATATGACTAGAATGTTTCATTCGTGATGCTGTGAATTTAAAGTGTTATGCACTCTCGCTTTATATATTAGTTTTCTCTTTTTATTCATGAAAGCCCTTGCTAGGTTATGTTTAATTTAGATTGGATGGTGATGGATATTTTACATTAGAGTCACATGGGATTTGTACATGGGTGTGCCCAATTGGATATGCTGCACTAGGGACCAAAATTGGTTGCAATATGTTTCTGATTTTAGCACTTTAACATGGCTCTTGGTGATTTGAATTGATGGCTCTTTCATGTGTCTAAGATCATTTACGACTCATACTTATCCCATTTGACCTTAGGACAAGCATGTGACAAAATATTATTCATACTTTTGGTGATAAAAAACCCTTTGTTGCTGACATACTGAAATATAAAATATGAAATGCATGGCCAAGATAACTTAAATTAATAAATGAAGTAAAATATGAAAGATTAATTACACTAAGTTGCCAATTGTGTTTGGAAATGAAGTGAAAAATAGTGTTTTTCTTAAAAACTGTAGGTAGAAAAAGGTTTTAATGTGGATTTGGACAAGTATTAGCACAAAAATTGTGTTTTTCCCTAATGCCTAATCAGTTTTATAGGGAAGAATCACCATGAATTTAATAACAACTCACATAGCAATTTAGCTTGTGAGTACTAAACAAGTTTTGCAATTATGGTTAGAATGTTTTACTCTTTTCTTACCTCATTTGTCTAGGTCTGTATGCATTGATGCTTCCTAGGCTTTAATCTCATGACCCCATTAATTAAGTCTATTTTACAAAAAATATTTTTAGCTAGGACTTGTGCGAGCTTTAGAATTAACCTTTCCTCTGTTTGGATAGAATTAAAATTAAAATTAAAACTTAAAATGTTGTATGTATATTTCTCTCTTTTGATTTATTTTATTCTCTTGCTCTAGGAACAACTCTTCCTATATCATTTCCAGTTGATTGTTATTTGAGATTGGCACTCTAATGTTGTTTACCTAGTCCCCTTATTCATGAAAACTAATATAGTTTAATTCATGTTTTCAAATAGGAGAAGGTTTTGCAATTTCTCACCTGGACCCTATCAAAGTGATTTATTAATTTGTGTTTGGCTGCTTCTAAGTTTTCATCTCTAGTAAATTGTTATCCTAAAGTTGTTTGCATTATGTGAAGATACTGTATCATTCTAATATTGTTGTTGGTTGATTGTAGGAACATGGCTTCCATTGTGATAAACTTCAAGGTGAATGTCATGCTAAATTTGCATGCCACCTAGATTGTTTTGCTTGGGTCAAGCGTGACAGTTATCTACCACAAGGTAGCCAAGGCCTGAAGGTGCTAGTTCTATCTATCAAAACACTGTAACTTCTAATAGTTAAATAGCTTTTTGTTATAGTTTCTATATTATGTTTAGAAGGAGCTTAAATTTAGAGAAATAGATCAAGACTTGCTCCAGATATTATTTAATCATTTGTGCTTGGTGAATGCATTTTCTGCCCAGCCTAAAATTAAAATGGAATTTATCCTTGGCTTAGAGTATGCTAGTTTTCCTTTTTCACATATATGCCAAAATGAATTTTTTTCATTAATTGTAATTTTAATTCTGTGAACCTCCTCTTCTTTTCCCTTCAAGATCTCATGTATTACTATCTTGATGTTTCTAAATAGTGGGAATATTCTTATGTATCTTTCCTATGTTTGTGGCAACAGTAACACTATAAACAAAAAAATTGTCATTGATTTTGGAGCCGTCGTTTTATTTTAGACTTGTAGAACATCTTCATCTAGAAGTAGAACATCCCTGATCCAAACTTGGTAGAAAGTGTACGTTTCATTTTACATGTGTTCTGGAAGGTTACTTTTCAAACAATTTTATCTCAAGTTGCACTTTGCTTAATGGATAGAATGCACTATGAACCTTTTAAATTGGTAGTTTCATGAATCCTGATTTTGTTTTAAGATAGGATAACAATTCAGTGGATGTCTTGTTTGAGATTAAAATGATGGATATATGTTTAATCTGGTTCTATACCGTATTGTACCTACTAGCTTTCTTCAGCACACTGAAAAAGTTCTTTAAATGACATTCTCTACTTTTGTATTCTACATGTTTTTAGTTTTTTATTTTTGGTGAATTGTTGTCAAAGGAGATTCCTCCCATTATATTGAAAGAAAGAAATTTAATTACAATGACTTCCTGTAATTTGGCTAAGATCATGATGTGAATGCCTTTAATGATCTCTTGTAGTCTTTTGATATGATCAGGAGAAAATATATTTCATTGAAGTTTATAAAATAAGCATATGTTTGCATGTTATTCATTGCTAGTCTTTGCATCAAAGTGATGCTTGCATCATGTCTTCGCTCTTGCTTACTGTTGAAATGCATCCTCAACCAGGCCTCCTTTTGAATCTCTTCTCAAACTAGCAAGTGTCATCAATGCCACAAACCTATACACTCAATTCACAGTGTTGTTGATCACTCTTCTACCACATTCAAATTTTTTGAGTGATTTGTATTTTGTTTAGTAGATGTATTCCTATTTTAATCTGTAGACAACGAATCAAAAATATGCAAGTATTATGTCAGTGCTTAACAATTCAGTTAATTGTCCTAGGACAATTTTTCCTAGTTCACTTGTATTATATCTGATGTACGTTCCAGCCTGTTGACTTATTCTTGGTCATTCATGGTCATTAATAAAAATTCTACCTTTTTTCTTTCTTTCTTTGCATTCTAATGCAGGTTATTACAAAAGCAAAGTTAGGTTATGGTCCATTGGAAGTAAATCCTGAGGATATGGTCTGCTTTGCAATGGAAGAGCCATAGGTCAGTCATAATGATACACTTGAATATTGATGTCGATCTCTTGATTCACTCATTTTATATTTCACTAGTAGGAGTAAAAGATAATATTGCATTGCTATTTACATTGCTTGTTTAAATTATTTTTCAGTGTACTGGTTTTATTGTTCTCCATTTTTGAGTGCCATGATATGTTCTTTTGATACTTATTTTCTGCAAACAATGGCTTCCTATTCAGTATTTGATGCAGTTGCAACATATTACCTTTACATGACATATGTACACCCTTTTATATTTTCTTTAGCAACAATAATCCCTATGCCCCTTGATGAAGTTTTACACAAAGGTAGTGGAACTCTTTGTGAAATGTTGCTTATGGTTTAGGTGACTAATCTTTCAATGGCTTGAAATATTTTATAAATTTTTCCAATCTAATTTAGTGTCACGTAAATATATCAAGGTTTTGGAATATTCACACATTTAGAAAACTAAAATTCAATAATGTATACTTTTAAAGATTTTTTGTAAATGAAATGGCTATTGAAATAATTACATTCCTGGTTGTTCCCTACTATTTTGGTACAACATTGGTTAAATCCAAGCTAGATCTTATTAAGTGTTATAATTCTTAAATGCTTTCTTCAAGTCCCAGATTTTCATTCTAGAAAAATTTGTTTATTTTCTTTAGCGATTTCATCCTTTTTGTTCATAGGTTTTTTGAAAGGTGCTTTGAGGCTTAAACATGATTATTAGTGCTTTTGTAAGGCCCACACTAGTACCCTATTCTAGATCCTGATAAAATAAAGATGGTTAGGAGTTAATTGGGTTATGATTTACATTTTGTTTTTATTACAAATCATGATTTAAGGGATCCTATAGGAGACTAATGAAGATTTTGATACTGTATCCTATAACATTAGGTCGATAAGATAAGACCACATGGAAATGAGATTTGAAATGTTCAAGACAAGAACCTGACCCTGAGACACTACGGATGATCTACTAGGCTGTTAGGAAGGATAAAATAACATTCAACCTACTAAGAACAACTATGAGCATAGGTTATGATGATAATTGGGTATATGGATATGTTTGAAATTGGTTCTAACTTATTACAACACAATGATTGAAACATTCTGACAGTTTGTGGAGTTAAACTTGGAAAATCACACAAACCCCTCATAATGTGATAAAGGGATATTGCTAGGAACATCACTATGTTTAACTCGACCTAAAGTTACTAGTTAACTAGCCTGCAAATTAGTGATTTTCACTTAGGACATATATGTTAAGATCCATTTTATATTATTTTTATGATTCACTAAAGATGACTTAGAGTTTCATTGTTATGTGCGAAAGAGTTGTGATGATACTCTAATTGAAAATGATTTATGGTAAGAAGGATTACTGTTGATACACATATTTGATATTTCAATGTTTTAAATATTTTATGAGAATGATAATGCAATGTTTTGAATATGCACTTGGATGAAAGTTAAATGGAATATGACATTGCAATGTTTTACTGATAGTACTTAGAACATAAATGATTAGATGATAATTAATTGTATATGTTAATGAGAAGTATGAGGTATTGGATCAATGTTGTATGTGGTTGTATGTATTCTATATTATTTTATTGGGTTACTGATGTTTAAGTTGAGTGTGCAAGAAGAGGAACCATGAAAAATTTAACGGGGAAACAAGGTTTAGACACATGTTTAATGACTCTGCCAAGGTGAATCTTTGTAAGATTCATAAACCTCATTGTGATGTGCTTATTTTGTGAACGTGTGATGTATGTGTGTGTCACTTGGCACTTGTACTTGTTATGGGAAATGACATGTTATTCATCAATGGATCATGTGGCCACCTTGCTCCGTGTTATATACCTCAATTAAGGAAGTTGATTTTTGTCTTAGGTAGGAGAGGACAAGGTTGTCACCCTTAAAAAAATAAAAAAATAAAAATGGAAATTTGAATTACCTAGCTTTAGGAGGGCCATAGAGAAACTTTAAGGCCAATTGTGATTAAAATTAACCTTACCCATGTTAGTACTATAGGGTAGGGGGTTATTAATGACCTCTATGGGGTCTAGTGGACTTAGGAGACCCCATGAAAATGACATTTTCCATTGAATCCGAAAATAAGAGGGTTATAAATAGAGGCATGTCTAAATTGAAACTCACTTGGCAACTCTCTACTTTTAGAGACTAATAAGGTTGAAGAAAGGGGAGGGAGCTCTATTGCAAGTATTCAGTGCCTTGCTTGGAGGAAGGTTGGTAACATGATCCATGAAGTCTCTTCATTTTGCATGTCGGTTAGAAATGGTGTTTTCACTTAATGATGGGATTGTGGTGTCTTGTGGTGTATTTGTGAATGGATATTGTTGTATGTTGCATGTGGGTGGTGTTGTGTGAGTCTCTCTTGGATTTTTTGTTCATGTTATATGTCTTGTGAATTGGGTGTGAGGCATCACTCACCCTTGGGAGGGAAGAGATGCCTGGGGTGAAGGGGTTAGTTGGGCTCACACATGGAGTTGAGGAGTTCTCCCTTGTGTGGAGATGGTTGAATATGTTTATGGCATGCAAATTATATTGCTCACTTGCATCTTGGGAGGTATAAGATGGTATGAGGAAGGGAAGATGTTGATTGCCCCAAATGGGCATTGTGAGCATGTTGATTGCCCCAAAAGGGCATTTTTATATTGAAAGGATGTGAATTTTGAAGGCTATGCAATCCTCCTCATGATGAGAGCCCACTTTCACCTAAGTCTTGATTCATTTGTTGAATATTTGTGCATAACCTTAGACAGGATGTGTTGTGATGTCTTGTGTTAAATCTTGTCTCATTGTTGTGTATGTTCACGGCATGAGAATGTGATGAGTGCAATTGTTTATGCCTTGTTTCCCCAAGCTCGGTGGGTGGCCTCCTTGAGGCCTAGGTTGGGAGGTGAGCCTCCATGGTTCCCAATTTGTCTTTCTTTTGCAAGTTTTCACTTGAAGAGTTTGGAAATTTGATGGTCAAGAAGTTCATTATTTGCATGGAGAAAGACACCTTTAAGGTTGATGTTAAAATGGAGAAGTGAGCTCCATCTTGTGATGAGAATTCATTGTGTAGCAATGTGTTATCAGTGGCTTCATGTAGTAAGGTTTTGAGATATCTTGTTGTGTGCTACTTCATTGTGTAGTTTGAGTAATGTTTCCACCACTTTGTGATTATTGATATTGTGTTGACTTTGATCTTGGTTTATCATTGCTTAAATTTTGGTATATGTTGAGAAAAGAATTTGTATCATGGAGAATGAGCTGAGTTTTATTATTTCATACCTTCAATTTCTCAAAATTGCATGGGAAAAAGATTAGTTGTAGATGTTCTATATTGGAAGTAAAATTTATTGTGAGACATGCATTGGATAGGGAAAGAATGGTGGTAGATAGTATATTTGTTGAGACTAGATGATAAGGAAGTTTCCTGAATGTATATTTGATGCTCTGGAAATCAGTTTAAGAAATCTTGAGTTTTTGTTGCAAATAAGATTGTTTTGTTTTGATAACAGTATATTAGATGTTTTATGTTAAATTGTGAGTTAAAAATAGATGTTGATGATGTGCAATGTAGTACCAGACCATTATAAATTCAATCTTAATTAATATGGAGAATGTCTTAAAAGAACTAGATAGTAAGTAAGCTAAAAGAGACCTGAAGTTGCATAAATTGCATTCTGGAAAATGTATGGGTAGATTAAAAAAAAAAACTCATTCTATTACAGATTAATAAAATAATAAACCTTTTAATAAATAACAATACTTGGTTAGTCAAGTAAACTTTGTCAAAAAAAAAAACTCCAAATTAAGAAAACTGCCAACTTAGCCTTTATAAGATGTGACTTTATATTTAATAGAAATTAACTAACAAAAAAATAATAATCATGATTGACAACTCAAGGACCTGACACAATAAATGGGGAGACAAAAAAAAAATGCATTGTTTATGTATCCTAATCTAAACTTAGGAAAATACTAATAGAAAAAAAATAATGGGAAAAGCCAAGTGGGGATGGCCACATCCCCACCCATTTCCCTAGGTCAAATGGAGGCAGAATGCAAATAATATATAACTCTAGTCAACCAAAGTAAACTTACCTCAAGTATTGGTGCAGACCCCAACATATCTTGGGTGCCTCCCTTTTTACCGAGCTCATTAATGGTGGTGGGTGACTTAGCAATTTGAATTCCTCCTTTCCTCATGTTCTAAGTCCAAGCCAAGCATGTGGGCAACAAAAACAAGAAGGGTAGGCGACCATGCTTCAAGATGTGAAGGGCTTAAATGTTAAAATGACAAAGTCTTCAACTTAGTCAAGAAACTATATCTCTTTTTCCCCATAGGCGCCTAGCCATAGGCATGGGGGTTAATGCTTATTAAATACTATTTCCACTCATGCCTAGGAAGACTTAGCTCACATGGCAACAAGAGGTTTGTAACATAAAGTGAAAATGTATTATTGTAAAGATTATGCATTATAATAAACAAGAATGTAGATATTTATGGGTATGTAAATGGGTGATAGTTTATTTTGATGAATAGTCCTTTTCAATTAATAAAATTTACTAAGATTACAATTCACAAAAAAGGGTCGAGGGATACAGGATCACCCCGCGAATGAGTTCAATCGGTCGAAGCTGGAGTAAACAACATGGCTGCAGCTAGCAACTATAAACTATTCATAGAAAAAAAACATTTAGAACAACCTCATGCTGCCAAGGCAGTACCAGCAAAGGGAGGAGGATCATCTTTATCAGGAAATCCCCACGCATTAATGGGATTGTGAGGCAGACTAGGAACAGTCCATCCATCAGCAACATCTACAGGATCTAGGGTAGTTGCAGTCTCCACATCCTTCTTGTCTAGCTGCGGAGGAGAAATTGCCAAGGCCAGCTGGGGAAACTTGCCAGAGTGCGCCTATCCAGGGGGAGGAGCTGAAGACCATCCAGAAGCCCACCCAGGGGGAGAGCCAGGGGACCAGCCAGAACCACCACATGGTGGGGAAGCGGAGTGGCACCTCCAACTGCCATGACCACCACTAGGAGAGCGATGGCGAGGACCCTAGGAGCACGGCGTGTGTGAATGGCGACCAGAGGATTGGCATCTGGAATGGCGATTGCGAGATGAGGAGGCATCAGCCGAGGCATCCGGAGGCACTCTAGCAATGGTACAAGGAGCATTGCCCAAGTGGTTCAACAATTCCTGTAAGTGTGGCAACCTCCAGGGAAACTTTATTAGCTTGCACCTGTATCTGCATAATGACATTGTTACAAATGCATGCCTTAGTGTACATTGCAATGTTAACATCCAAAAAACTCTGAGTGAATAAAACTGCATTCCTATCTTTCCATAGAGAAAACAAAATTTCCATCCTGAAAGCATGCCAAATCTAGGAAAACTTCCGAGGAAATTTGGGGGAATCACCCAGCAGGATCATGTGCCATGAAAAAGGTTCGGGCCTAAAAGGCTTGAAAAAATCATGGATCCAGTGCCAATAATTTTGAGCACACTTGCAAAACCAAAAAATATGCAAAAAGGACTCAGGTTGGCCACAAAAGGGACATCTGGGATCAGGAACCCCAATGTGCTTGAGCTGAGGCCCCAGGGGAAGACCTTGGAAAGCAAGGCACCAAGCAAAGTGAGAAATCTTAGGTTCTGTAATGGCACTCCAAATGGTGTCAAACCGTTTTCTCCATTGAGAAAGCGAGGAATGCAAATGCCACCGTTGATTAAGCATGTCCACCATCGGAAGGTGGGGCGAAAGCCATCTGTATCCCATATTGGGCTTATAATTGGTAAATGGAGTAGCAAGAAACCACTTCCAATCATACCACCAAGGTCGAACAAACTGAATCCCCACTTTATGAAGTAAGTGCACAGGGATGGAAGACAACAGAAGCTCATAAGTCCGGCGATCGGCATGTACAAGGCGGTATTGAACTTGCATATCCTCACAAGACTTGAAATTCATGGTGACTCTTGAAAAAATGTCCTTGGTAGGGCGAATGCCATGTTTATAGAAACGCAGAGCACTGGAACCTTGAGTCTTGGCAAGAGGAATACCCTGGAAGGCAAACAGGGGAGACCACCAAATGTTCTGCTGATTAAGGACATTGCGAAACTCATCACCAGATGTTCTGCTGATTAAGGACATGGGTGATAGTTTATCATTTAGATGGTCATATTAATATGTTATAGAATTTAAGAAACATGATTATAGGTATGTGAGGATAATGGGTAGCTATATATATATACATACATATATATATATATATGTATGAATCATATATATATATATATATGTATGAATATATACATACATATATATATATATGTATGTATATATTCATATATAGTATATATATATGTATACATATATGTATACATATATACATGTACATATATATACATATATGTATGTATACATATATACATGTACATATATATATATATACATATATGTACATATATGTATACATATATATACATACATATATACATGTATATATATATATACATATATGTATACATATATACATGTATATATATATACATATATGTATATATATATACATGTATGTATATATACATATATATACATATATATACATATATATACATATATACATGTATATATATATACATGTATGTATATATATATATATGTACATATATATACATACATATATGTATATATATATACATGTATATATGTATACATACATGTATATATATATATACATGTATATATGTATGTATATATATGTATACATATATGTACATATATGTATATATATATATATGTACATGTATATATGTATACAGATATGTATATATATATGTATATATATATATATATACATATATGTATACATATATACATGTACATATATATATACATATATGTACATATATATATGTATATATATATACATATATATATGTATATATGTATACATATATATATGTATATATGTACATATATATATATATGTATATATATATATATATATATAGGATTATTTATAAATATAGTTTAGTAATTATATAATATTATATTATTTAGATATATATATCATTTATACTATAGTATATTTTTTAGATCTATGTTATATTATTTAATGGTTATTATGGTCAAGAGTAATATAGATAAGATAATCAAGTAGGACACTTAATTTTGGAGATGTCGATAAATAATTGCTTGGCTATTGCCATTGTTCCTAGCCATAATTAACGATGTTTTGAGGTATGGGTTTGGACGGTGATATAATTGGGTTAACATTTGCACAAGATTGCCAAGTATAGTAGCTTGATAATAATAATGTTAGCATTTAGGGAGGATGTAACTAGAAATAGGAGGTGTAGATGGTTTTAAGTTATAACTATAATACTAGTTAACTCAGAATAGTAAGTGAAATAATAATTAATATAACGATAACCCGAATACCGATGGAAATGTATTGATTAATGTTTCATCCTCTCGTTGCAATCCTCTGTGCTATCACCACTATATTCATATAAGATGAATTACATCTGCCCATCAGAGATTCATGGTTTGAGTGCAGAAGAATAAGGGCTCATAACTTCACTTCCCGAGTAGAGCTTTTTGATCTATTAACGAACCTTCACAACTCCAAGTTTAAATATGGATAGTGTAGCCTTTAATCTGATCGAAAAATTCTGTTAGGTAATTACCGAAGCTTCATCGTAAATTGTAAACCTAGAATGCAACTCACACTTTTAATTATACAGAGTAACAACCAAGTATAACCACAACTCGATAAGAGTATAATCCCCCTTCACGGTGCACACAAATCATTTAGCTAATCAAGAAATGTTAATGTATTTTACGAGAAAAAAAAAATTGGTTGTGTTCCTCCATTAAAATTTATGGCATGACAGCTTTGGTGATTATAATATAGGGTTTTGATGATATTATTGTTGGATTTTTATTAATGTATGAACCTTTGCAGGCATTCAAGGAAAACATGATTTGTCCCAACAAGCATCAATCTGAACCAGAAAAGTTTTACAATGGGCATCTACTTGAGAGTGAAACATATATTGGAGGCCATGTTGAATGTCTTAAAAGTGGTGTCTTCCACTCTAATCTTCCTACAAAATTTTTTCTTGAACCTTCAGCTTATCAAGTGCCTTTCTGGTCAAAATTTCTTTTGAAAGAATATATTTTGTAGGAATTTTTCATTGAGTACTATGTTATCAAATTCTTCGTTGGCAAGCCCAAAGTCTGGTCCCATTCTTGCAAATGTCTGGTCCTTATCATATTCTTGCAAAAGTCTTTCCAAATTCTGTTAAATGAACCCAACACAAATTTTGTAGATAATGCTTTGTCATATAAGACTTAGCTCTGTAATGTGTTTGTAACATTTGGCTCTGAATTTGCCGGTTCTTTGGTGTCTATTGATTGGTGCAGGTATTGTTAAATGAGCATTGTGGAAACAAGTGTAGTATTTCAAGGAATATACATCTCGAATAACAACCATTGTTGGGGCAGAGCATGCTTTGAGTATTGTAAGCAATGCGCTTTACTACTTGGTTGCAGGGAATGCTGATTGGGGTGTTAGTTATTTCTTCAATATAGGAAATGTTAACAGTAACCCTGCTAGGATCTGTACAATGTTAGAGCCAAAAAGTTCATAGTAGCAGGGTTGTCGATCTTGGGATGTTCACCTTAAAATAGAACATTTCTTGCTATGGTAGGGAGGCCATGCAATCTAAGAATAAATGATGCATCACCCTACTTCAATAGAAACTGGGCACCTGCTCTCTCCAACTTGGAGAGTTCACTGCCAAGATCAACTATTGTTTACTTAGACATCTATGAAATTGCAATGGATGTTGTTGTTTATCCCTTCATATATGGTAAGTTTGAATGACACTGTAATTTGATTTTTAAATTCAATTGTGTAAATATTTTTAGCATCATCATTTTGGATCAAATGAATTTGTGGTTTAGCATCAATGTTTTGGATCAAATGAATGTGTGGTTTAACATCAATGTTTTGGATCAAATGAATTTGTGGTAAGCATAATCTTGCAACTACATCAACATTAATCTATTTGAAAAGTATTTTTTTTGTTTTTCAATTTGATTGTGTATGGTATTTTTAGGATTAATATTTTGGATCACACTACAAGATCCATCATCAGGAGACAAGAATGCAAGAGTGAAGTGTAACAGATGATTTGGTGCAGGACGTGGAAGTGCTGGTGGTCCCATTGGGGGGCATTTACCACATCAAGGTTCACATCAACCAATTGGAGGTATGGGATCTAGTTTCAATTTTGTTGGTCTTGAAAATCCAGCAAGCTAGACTTTAGTTAGAGGTTCGCTATGTCAAACTAGCTTATTGACTCAGGTAATCATGTATATTTGTTGGCTTTGTTTGATAGGTAGGAAATACTAACAGTTATAGAAAGTTGTGGGAAATAATTTTTCAACATTTGACTGAAGTTTTTATTAATGTGTTATGGTAGTTGCCTAATCAAGGATTGAGTCAAAGCCTACGGGATGGGAAATTAAATCATATTATGGGATGTGGATGTCAATATCAAGGAAGATATTCTTTGCTAGTAGGCATCTAATGTTTATGGCAGTGAAATTGGAAATTCTATAGGCAGTTGCATGATAGGCTTCCAATCTTATATGATTGCTCTATTTTGTTATCCCCACTTTCTTCAAGTTGAAATGCATGTTTAATAGGTAATTGAATTATGGTACATGTCTTGGTACGAAGTGTGTTGTATTCATGTTGTCTTTAATTTTGATTGACTTTTCATGCTAAAGTGTTAGATGGTGGACTTTCTTATGTAGTTACCAGATCTGGTTAGTTTTAAATCAAATTTAACTTGATCCAAATTTTTTGTACCAGGAAAATTTATCCAATTCATCCTTGTCTTTTCAATTCCTATACAAAGTTTAGTGAATTCTTTCATGGGTTTTGGATCCAATTTTTATGGATCTCCTAAACAAATCAATTTTTTGGACTAGGTAATCATGGTTTTTGAACATTGAATTGATCAAACCTGGTGGCTTTGAACCTTTAATTTTTAAAACCTAGTACCTATGTTTTGTAAATTTTGATCTAAGTAACGTGGTATAGCTTTGTACCTGCCTTAGATTTTACACTTTCAAGAAAGAATTCAATGGTTTACTTATAAGTGATTTATGCCTTGGGTACCCGGAGGTTCTTGTAGCATGTCTAATTTTTTTAGGCTTATGATGCTGCTTGATATATATCATGATTGTTCATGGTTCTATTGTCAGTTCCTTTATGTACTTTGATATTTTTAGCTCTTTGATCAGGCCTTAGGTTATTCCTTGTATAATGATTCTTACTGGGACAATATGCATATCCTGCAATATTGGCTTGCCATTAGATGAAATTTCATGGAGGCAATCAATAAAATAGTTCAAATGCCTTACCTATGATTCCAAATTTTGCATGCATGTCTACCAGGGCATATCCAACAACCATGGCTTTTGATGACCACATTACATTCAGGCATCCTATCAAACAGTTCACATGACTTATCTATGCTTCCATTTTGCAAGCATGTCTCCCAATGCAAATGCTACTACTTCATCTACACCATCTGAAAAAATCCTTTATGCTTTGATGGATGCGTATAGCTTATCGCAATGCTCTCATTCAACAATTATGAGATGATAAATCAAGAGGAAACAATTAGGAGCTTAGAGTGACACAATTTTCAGATGATCATATGAAATGAAATGGGCATGCAAATAGAAAGAAACTAGAAAGACATTGTGTACAGATGAAGGCATGAAATGGATGGTTTTGGAACACTTAGCACAGACATTCAACATTTAGTAAATATCATCATTCGAGATCAAATGGGTGTGTGGGATTATACACATAGTGAATAATAAAGGAAGGAATTGAACCCGCCCTAAGGCTCACAGTTGTTGAGGTCCACTTCAGCAATGGCCCTTCTTGTGAAATTGTTGTCTACAAAATTTCTAATGAGATAATGTGTTATTAGCTCTTCATCAGTGGGATGGAACGTGAGTCCAGGAGGCAGTTGTGCATCAGCCATATCATGACTGTAACTAAAGTTAAGAGCCTCTATTATTGAATTAGAGGCTCTTAACTTTAGTTACAGTCATGATATGGGTGATGCACAACTGCCTCCTGGACTCACATTCCATCCCACTGATGAAGATCTCATAACACATTATCTCATTAGAAATGTTTTAGACAACAATTTCACAGGAAGGGCCATTGTTGAAGTGGACCTCAACAACTGTGAGCCTAAAAAAATTTTTGACCAAGCATTGGTTGGAATTTCGACCAATGCTTGATAGTTTTCTACCAAGCATTGGTCAAAATTTTGACCAATGCCTAGTAGTTTTCTACCAAGCATTGGTCAAAATTTTGATCAATGCCTAGCAGTTTTCTACCAAGCATTGGTTGAAATTTTGACCAATTCTTCACAAAAAATGTGCCACCAATTTCAAAAGTTTTCGACCAACTTATTGGTTCAAATTTTGACCAACCTATAGGTTGGTTGAAATTTTGACGAGAAAAATATCGACCAATGGGTTGGTCAAATTTGGTCTAACTTTGGTTGAAAATTTTGACCAAATTTGGTCGAAAAATGGCCTCAAATGTACTAGTGAGAGTCAGGGAAAAAGAGAACTATGGAAATCTGTAACAGGTGTAATGGAGGCCATTCAAGATGAGATAATAGTGCTACGAGGTGATTTCAATGCTATTCTCTATCTGGGGGAAAAGAAAGGAGGAAGAGGGTGGAGAACGGTAAATTAGGAAGATTTCTCAACCTTTTTGACAAAAAATGCCCTAGTGGATATTCCCTTTAAACAAGGTGAGTTTACATGGACTAATAGGAGGCTAGGGTTTGTAAAGATTGCTGAAAATCTGGATAGATGTTTTATGGGGGGTGACTGGACTAAGGTTGAATGGATGGTAGAAGCTAAAAATTTTCCTATACATGGTTCAGATCACTTCCCAATTGGGCTTAAGATACAAGAAGAATCCTCACTAGATAGATGCCCTTTAAAATTTGAAGTAATGTGGCTATAGGCAGATGGATTTAAAGATCTGATAGAGCATCAATGGATAAATGCTCCTATTTTTTCAAGAAATAAGGCCTTTTTTGTTTTTAAAAAGTAATAATTAATAAAGGAGAAGTTGAAAGTTTGGAATAGGAAGTCCTTCCAAAATATTTTTAGGAAGAAAATGGAGTTAGAACTATCTTTAAAGGAACCAAATAATAGAGTGATTTTGTAGGCAATGGGGGAGGAGGACTTTAAGGAAGAGAAAAAGTTTTAAAAGGAATATAAGGAGATTTTGTCAAGAGAGGAGGTATTCTAGAGATATAAATCAAGAGAGACATGGTTGAATGAAGGTGATAGAACAAAAAATTCTTCTATAATTCAGTGAAGGTTAGAAGAGCTCATAACAAGATTTTCTCTATTATAAAACCAGAAGGGGATTTGGTGAAGGATCTAGAGAGGTTAAAGAAGGAGGTTAGCTCCTTTTCCAAAATAGAGGTAGGTTGAATGAAGATGAGAGGGAGGAAGCGAATGATTTTTTAGAATGCATTCCAATTTGTGTAACAAAAGAATAGAATAGGATGTTGTTTGCAAAAGTGACAAAGGAAGAAGTGAAGTGTGCTCTATGGGGGTTAGGAAAGGATAAAAGTCCTGGGCCCAATGATTTTACTGGAAGGTTTTTTAGGTTTTTCTAGGACTATTTGAGGATTTAAGTGTGGGAAGTTATAGAGGAATATAGGTAAGGGGGTATGTTTTGAAAGATTTGAATAACACCTTCATAGCACTGGTGCCAAAGAAGGATGCATGCAAGACCTTTGAGGAGTTTTGGCCTATCTCATTATGTAATACTCTTTACAAAACAATTTCAAAGGTTATAGAAAATAAACTTAAGGTGTTAATTGTTGTGTTTTCAAAGGAACACTATCGTTTTACTCTAGGTAGATCTGTTAGAAATTTATTCAATGCTCCCCTTGGGATTCATGAAAAGGGCTTAATTGCCTCATGTGTACTATAAGTTCAGTGGTTGCATCAGAAATTGACAGATTAGTCTTTTGGTGCAATGACAACCCCACTCTAATAAGTGGTATTAGAGCTTGGTCATAGGTTTGAATGCTCAGACCATCAGGTAAGCTTGAGGGGGAGATTGTTAGAAATTTATTCATCTCTCCCCTCAGGATTTTTGGCAAGGGCTTAACTACCTCCTATGTACTATAAGTTGAGTGGTTGTATTGGGCATTGATAGATTGGTCTTCTGGTGCAATGGCAACCCCACTCTAATAAGATCCATTTTTAAAGATGTTTGTAGTGCCTCTCCCATTTGACTTTATAAGTCATCCTGATGGATGCAACCTTGTTGATCTTTCATTATGTTGGATCGTGATTGGGACTATGAGTGGTCTACACCATTGAGGTGATTGGATTTATGTTATTGTATTAGTTGCTTTGAATATGCTTTGGCTGATTTATGAGATTATGATGTGATTTATGGTTCACTGAGGTTTGTGCCAGTAGTTACCAAGATCAATGTGGTATCATGATGTTTTTCCATGATTACCTTGAGATTTGTGCAAAGATTGCACTATGTACTATTACCTACTACATTAGACTAGGTTCCTGTAGCAATGGTTAGTCATGTTTATGACTGTGTTCACTAATGTGTTTTAAGTGCCTTTTTAATGTTATTTAAACAACCATTATTAAACGCTTAAGTAATTAGAAATAGATTGTCCATGTTGGATTCATTGGTTATGTGTTGTGGATATTTACCTTGTTATATTTTAATCTGAGAGATACTTATTACTCATGTTATGTTTACTTTTGAGATGACCTGAGGGTTAGATGTCATACTTTGATTTCAGTATCATAGATGTTAGACTTCTATGCTATTTAGTTGATCATATTGCATCATGATGCCATTTTGAGATGATAGCATGTTTTATGATGATATATGGTTATCTGATATTTCGACATATCTCTAATTATGTTATGTGATGGATTTAATGCTATGGTTATTTACTCCATTCCTGCATTGTTATGCTTTATGCAAACGTGAGTGATGTAAATGGATTATTTTGGTATAATTGAATAAATTATTAAATTAGTCTTTTAATACATTTATTGCTTTGGCTATGTTATTATATGCAATTACAATTGATCGTGTTGTTTAGTGTGCAAGATTTATATCCCTGGTAGTGGCACATGGAGTTAGTGATTCAACCATTCATATTTTACCAATGTCATCCCTATATGGTTGATGTATCCTTTTTTTAATTGTTTAATTAATCCTTTCAGTGATTATTAAATCTGAACTCATTTGCATTATGTGATTAGACTAGTGAGCGTGTTTGTACATTTAGAGGTTTGCATCGTCGTGAAAGTTGTTAAGGAAATTTCTATGTTTTTGGGTTTTTGGGCTTTTAATTTAATTTAATTTAATTTCTAGCAGCTTTGCCATATATGAGTTCCTATTTCTAGGAATAGCCTATTTTCATTTGGGTTGATTTGGGGTTTAACTAGGTTGGTTGGTTAATTGCCCTAATTGATTATTCACTTGAAGAGTGAATAAGTATCCAAAAAGGAATTTAATTCCAAACTTCTCACTTTTGAATTAGAAAGTTTGGGAGTAAAACCCAAAATCCTCTTCATGAGGATTTACTATTTTGTTCGTTGTGGGAGCTATAGTTGTGGGATCATTGCAAGGTTGAACTTGTTGGATCCAACTTGGGGAGACCTTGGATTGTCGTGATTTCTTGCTACTTTTGTAGGCTTTTTATTTTTTGGTTCAGAATCCTATTTTTCCCTTTTGGCTATGAGGTAAGGCTCTCCCATTTTATTGTTTCAGATCTATTTCTACTTCTATTTTTGGTAGTCATTTGTTAGGAGATTGAGAACTATTATTTTGCTCCATTTCTGTATGCTAGCTCTACCTAATTGGGTGGCTATGAGCATTTCCCTATTTTTCAAGTTGAGGGTTTGGAATTTTGCACCGTTATGCTAGCTATTTTTGCATACAAACTCCAAACCTGGATTTTATTTGATTTTTTTGACTTTTGTGCCATAAGACCAAATGGGTTTTAATTTCAAAATTTTGAGTTTTGAGGTTTTTTTTGCCTCGGTTTGCATGCCACCTAGTTTTCTTGAGTTTTCTTGGCATAATGTTGGTTGTGGAGTTCAATTATCTATAGGATGTCAGTTAGACCATTATTTCACTTTTATTTTTGTATTGGGATGTGTGCCACATCCATACTCCTAACTTTGTGTTTAGTTGACGGATTTTACACCTGATGTTATTGTTTCTTTTGGACCATTGTTATTGTTTTGTGGACACTAGGATTTGTGTAGAATCCATACTCCAAGATTAAGGCTGGTTGAGTGAGTTCATGATGTTTTGTCTTTTTGCATCATTGGGATTTGTGTAGAATCCATCCTCCCAAATTGAGGCTAGTTAAGTGATTTCATGATGTATGGTTTTATTCTCTTTGGGGATTCATGTAGAATCCGTCCTCTCAAGTTATTTTTAGTTGAGTGATATTTTTCTTGTGTTCTCATCTAGTCCTTATGTTATGATCTTCATGATGGTGATGCGCCACACATGAGTACGTGTGTGTACATTTGTCAGGTGACTTGCAAGGCCCGATCTTCTGCGGTACATCTAGAAATTATGATCATTGGGGTTGGGCTAGAAATTTGCATGCCTACAGAAACTCATCATTGGATGAGCATGGGTAGGGTAGGGTAGCATATGGAGGGGGCTTCTATCTCATAGCTTGGTGATCATTTTGCCTAGAGGGTTGGCGAAGGAAGTTTAAAATTAATGATAATTAAATGAAAAATTTGGGTGGTAATAAATTTAAGATAATAAACATTGGACTATGCGCCTTCCATTGGGGAGAGCAATTGCCAATACTAGCTTGGGCTTGTCAATGCTAAGTGACTCTCCATGATGTCAACCCCTACTTAGTAGCCTATTGAGTGTTTGACTAGGACCTATAGTTTATGCATTTTCTACGTTCTTAGTTTCAGTCGTCATTCTGTTTGGCGTGAGTGTTAGCCATGGACGTTTGCTTTATGTGTGTGTTTGTGGTTGGATCATTGTCAACATTAGCATGGTGGGAGTTGGTCTACAAGTTCCATGTGTTTGGGAGGCATAGCTACTTATACCACTGCTAGGGACCAGTGTACAGAGACTATGTTTTATCCTAGTGTGACCATTGCTAGATGTTTTCACTTGGTGCTTTAGGTTCTGGAGTATGCTTTCTTGTGATTTATGCTTTCATTGGGATGCTTGAATATCATTTTTAGATGATGTTATTTATTGACACATTTCTTTATTTTGATGATTACCATATGATAGATAATGTTATCTATATTCATAGGATTATCTTATGCTTTACTTTTTAGCATGTTAGATTTCCTTATGCTTATGTTGTAACATGTTTTAGTAGTGATGTCCTTATATGATAGTACCGATGATCTAATTGGTAGTTTGGGATGTTACATGTGGGGGATGGCTAAGATCCATGATGGCCTTATGATGCTATTGATGGTCGGGAGGAACCACTTACTTAGTTTGGCAATAATGTTCTTTTCAATGTTATTTCTGTTCATTGTGATGTTATTTCTATTAATTGTGATTTTTTTTTGTACACTACAATGCTGCTTTCAGTTAGTTCCCTTCACTAATATGGTTTAGATGGATAGTTGTTCCTCTTTCTTAGTTCATGACATCTTGTTGTTTATGCACTCGAGTGTTTGTTCCTCGATCTATGTGGATTTGGTACTCTTGGCGTGGAGAAACTTTATTCCTTAGCTTGTTACCTATTTGTTTCTTGGCATGTTGTCTTGGGATCTCGCACAAAATTGTGCTTTCTCCCTTGAGGATGCAAGATCTCGAGTGGTGTGTTGGGTTTCTTTGTGTGGCCTTTGGCACTTTCTCATTCAAAACCCAACACTAGTTTTGAGTGTCTAGGTTGTTTGGCCAAGCACTTTCTCATTCCATTTGGTGTACATCCTCACACAAAAATTCATTTCTTCATGGGGCATGTTGCACATCTTTAGGCAAAAATCTCTCTGCTATTGCTCCTCGCACAAACAATAGTTGGCATCTCCACTGGTTTCCGCGGATCAATTTTTGGTGATTCTAGCACCCATTGGGTTTACTTAATTTTCCATGTCTTGATAGATCTTAGATTCTTAGTATTGTTTTCATTTTGGATTTCTATTTCTTGTTGTGAGTATGTCAGTTCAATAGTGGCATTTGGAGATTCATTGGTTGCCAAGATTGTGGTTAAGTCTTCCGTTGTGATCTTTGTGATCCATGTATGATGTTGACATGTGCATTCATACTTGTGTGTGTGTGTGTGTGTGTGTGTGTGTGTGTGTGTGTGTGTGTGTGTGTGTGTGTGTGTGTGTGTGTGTGTGTGTGTGTGTGTGTGTGTGTGTGTGTGTGTGTGTGTGTATCTTGGCTTGAATTGAATCCTTGTTCCAAGAATCTCCTGGCGGGGAATTACAATGTTATAATAGCTCATGAAATGATTCACTCAATTAGAGTAAAAAAAATAGTAAAATGATGGTAATGTTAGAATATAGGAGAGATTACAATGAAGTTAATAGGGATTTTCTTTTGATAGTTTTGGCCAAATTTGGTTTTACTACAAGATGGATTAGTTGGTTGAATGGTTGTATTGGTTCTACGAGGTTCTATGTTTTTTTTAATGGAAGTCCCCAAGGTTTTTTTGAAATTGAAAAAGGTATTAGACAAGGTGGCCCTTTATCCCCCTTTATTTTTATCATTTTAACAGAGGTGTTAAGAAGGTTGGTTAGGGTTAAAAGAGATGTGGGGAAATGGAAAGGAGTAAAGGTTGCTAATGGAGTGGAGGTTGTTTCACACCTTCAATTTGTAGATGAAACTTTAGAATGATGAAGAAGACATTAAAGCTTTATGGGAAAGTTTCAAGCCAGAAGATTACTAGGCTAAAATTAGAGATCTTCTTTTTTAACACCCCTGTAAGTAAAAGATTAATTATTAGCATAATTGTAAACATTAAATAGGGTTTTCTCCCAATTATATATCTAGGGATTCCATTGTTTCAAGGAAGAAATAAATGAGATGAAGTGCTTTAAGAAAATGGAGGGATAAAAAAGGAGATGGCTAAGCTTGGCAGGGAGCATTTTGATGTTAAAATTGGTGGTGTCTATTGTCCCCATTTTTTCAATGATGTGTCTAAATATACCAAAGAAGGTGATTATTAGTGTAGAGAAATAAATACAAAGGTTTTTTTGGAGTGGAATAGCAAAAAATGATAAAATCCCTTAGTTGATATGGGAAAAGATCTGTAGGCTAAAAAAGTTTGGAGTAGGCCTGAGAGACTAGAATCAAATGAATGTGGCTTTAGGAGAAAAATTGGTGTGGCAAATAGTTTCAAATTTAGAATAGTTATGGACTAAAATTTAAAGAGCCAAATATCTAGATTTTAATGAACGGACAAGGATCTTGACAATTTAAAATCCTTTAAGAGGATCGGCTATACGAAACTTCATTATCTCCTATAGACACATTATTAGCAATCACATTTCATGGATGGTTGGTGATGAGGGTCAAGAAAATTATTGGGAGGATTCTTGGAATGAATATAAGGTTCTTGATGAGGAGTGTCAGGATAAAGAGCTCAAAGAAAGTTTGTGTGACTTATGGGGTTGTAAGGTCAAAGACTATATGATAGAGTCAGAAGGTTTGTTGGGTAAAATTTGGGTCTGGAAGGATTGGAGGGTGGATGGTCTATCTCTTCAACAACAAAAATATTTAAAAAGTGCATTCTCTAGGAGAAAAGTCTTCTTAATAGAAAGAAGTGACAAGATTAGATGGTGTGCATAATCTTTAGGTGAGTGTTCTATTAAGTTAGGTTATGACTTATTATCACAAAGAATGGAAGATAAATTTGAAGCTAGAGATTTATTCTGCAATAAGGAGATCTTTCCAAAAGCAGGGATATTTTCTTGGTTAGTTGTTCAAGGTCAAATTTTGATAGGGAAAAGAAGGAAGGGATTAAGGTTTTAGGGTTTTTCATAATGTGTGATGTGTTTGAGGGAGGAAGAATCAGTAGATCATTTGTTGTTACATTGTGATGTAGCAAAGGAATGTTGGAGACATGTGCAAGTTAAGCTGGGTTGGAAAGGGCTTTGGAGAAATTATTGAGTGGATTTCTTTTCATTTTTCATCTTGGCCATAGATGAGAAAGAGAAACATGCTTGAAAGTGTGTGGAAGGTTAGCCCATCTATTTTAATATAAGAGGTGTGGAAGGAGAGAAATAGGAGAAATTTTCAAGAGACCTCAGATCCAATGGAAAAACTCTTGAGTGGGATTGGTCATTCTATAGAAGAAGTGGTAAGTGTTGTAGTGTTTAGGAAGGAATAGAGGAAATGTGTCTTTACGAAAGGTGATAGAGCTATTAAAAAAGAATAGCTAGGGATCAAAATTAGACAAGATGGAGCTCTAAAAAAGGATAAATCTAAAGAAGAATAGAGATTAAAGTTAGTGTGGATAACACTAGAGGAGGGTTGGATAAACACTAATTTTTATGGGGCTACAATGGGAAATTCTAGTAGATCAAGATTTGGCTTTATAATTCAAGATTGGAATGGGGAAACTCTAGCCTTTGGGGAAAATTTATTATTGGATGGGACTAATAATGAAGTAGAGTTGCAGGCAGCTTTATTAACAATTCAGTGTGCAAAGAAATTGGGAGGTGGTAGAGTGATTGTGGAAGGGGATTTGATGGTGGTGGTGGAGGTAATAAGAAGAAATAATATCTCTACATGGCATCTAGAATTTTTTTTTATTGTTGTAAATAAGAAGCCAGAATCTTTGGAAGATTTCAAAATATGTCATGTTTTTAGGGAGTCTAATGGTGAAGCTGACCAATTATCAAAATGGGAAAAAAATTGTTTGAAAGTAGGAAAAGGTTATTTTGAATGGGGCAATCATTAGAAGGAGGTGTTTTGTTGATTTTTTTAAAAGGTAATATGTCCTTTACTAATCATTGAAAGGAAAGTGGTGCAACAATGAAATAAATGAAGGGTGATGACTAAAGTGAATTATTAGACTTGTAAAATGATTAGGAGATATAGGAAATATGTAATGAATGTTCTCATTATGAAAAGATATTTTTTAATTTGAAAGGATGGAGAGGTGATGTATGATAGATTGAAGTGTTAGATCAAAGTGTGCGATCTAAGCAAGTTTGTGGGCATTTTTGTTATAAAACATGGCAGAGGTAAAGTTCTTAATTATAAAGTGCAAAACTTTTAGGAAAGTGACTGGTAAGGATAGCGACAGAGAGAAAGGAATGGAGGCTACCTTTACATTTTAGACAACTCAAAAATAGAAATATCTTTATGGCCCCATCCAAAACCATCACCTTTTCCACTTGCTCCTTTGCCCAATGCCAGAAGTGATAAATCTAGTGAAGGGAATGATAGGGGAGTTATTTCAAAATTTGACCCATCATTAAACAATAAATGTAGATATTGTTGCTATGGTTATGGCATGGGTTTTGGAGCTGACTTTTACAAAAGAGGAGGTCAAGTGGCTGTTGACATCATTATTTCCAAAAGACTTGATTATAGGTGTGGAATCTTTGTTAGAGTGGGTATGGTCGGAGATGGGTTTCAATTATAGTGAATTTTTTAAGGATGACAAAGAGGGAAATTTGGTTTCCTTTGGTGGCTTAAAAATGTTAATAAGGAATCTTACAAGGAAAAAATTAAGGTTGAGTGGCTCAAGTTGGTTGAGGAGATTCAGTCTTTCCAAGAGAGGGCAGGAAGGAGGGTCAAAGGATTTCATGTTTCTTGTCCTTGACATTGTCGCACTACAAGAACCATAAAAGGTGAATGGTGGTGAAGGTGGTCTTTCTGGTGAGGGTATAAGGAGGGAAGATAAAATGACCAAAAATTTTCTTTTTGCTTTATTGGAAATAAGCTTACGAATTTCCAATATGGACAACAAAAAATTTTAATGTATAAATTTTTTGACAAAGCAAACAAGGGATGAAGAAATCAGTGGGTGTAAGTAACAGAGGAATTGAAACTCGAGTCAATAGCCAAGAATGACCTCTAATGAGCAAGGAAAATTTAGTGAAGGGAACGAGTATGG